>OZ017740.1:196755436-196982936 GCA_963969285.1 Odontomyia ornata | reverse complement strand
CTTATGAGATTCTGGTAGTTGGCGTTCCTGCTTTTGTTTATACTATGTAACAAGTTTGTTAATGTCACGTTGTTTATATCCGTTATTACTAGCTATTCTATAAATGTTGTTTAGTTCGTTGAAATAGTTGGTAGGTGTCATGGGAATGGAGTGGAGTCTGTGCGCCATTGATCTGTACGCTGCTAGTTTATATTGGGATGGTTAAATGTTACGTGTATGGTATACTCCGTTGTGGTTGGTTTTCTTTATATTTTGTAGTCTAATTGTTCTTGTTCCTGTATCACGGTTAGGTCCATATAGTTTAGTTGTCCGTTTGTTTCTTTTTCTATAGTGGAATTTATATTCGGGTGTATTTCATTTATATAGGTAACTAGTTCGTCTTTATTTTCTTGTGAGTCAATAACGATGAAACATTCATCCACATATCGTCTGTAAAATATTACCTTGAATCTTGTCACAATTTTGGGTATAAAAACTTCTTCCAAAGATTGAAAGAATATTTCTGACATTATTGAGGATAGTGGATGTCCCATACCCAAACCGTCCGTGGCAATGCATATGTTATTATTGAACCTAAAATAGTTCTGCTTGATTGTGATCTTTATGAGATTGAGTAGTTTATCTGCGAATTGTCGGCTGTTATTGAATGAGAGTTTTTCTTTAAGTATGGTCAGTGTTTCATCGACGGGTATAGACGTATAGAGGTTGGTGATGTCTAGTGATAAAAGTCAACAAGCGTCAGTCAATGTTAAAGAGGTGGTAGAGTTCCCTAGATCACGGCTGTTCTTTAATGTGTGTGGGTTTTCCAGGAAGCCCTAGCCAAGGCAAAATCAGAACTTCGATGACCCGCATCCTGCAGCTAAACCTATACTGCCGTTCAACCACCCAAAATCTGCTTGAGCAGTTTGCGAGGGACATGAAAGCCGACTTTTTGCTGCTGAGTGAGCAACACCATCATAAAAGTCCTGCGTTATGGTATCCTGACGAAACTGGTACTGCTGCCATCTGGGTTCGGAACAGTGATTTCCAAGCGGAGGATTGTGGACGGGGGAATGGTCTCGTGTGGGTTCGGTGATCAGGGGCCACATTCTTTAGTGTGAACCTAACGCCGAACGAATCGATACCATTTTTCCAAGCCAAGCTTAATGTTCTGGAGGGCACTGTCTCGAAAACAAAGGGCAACGTGCTCGTTGGGGGAGACTTCAACGCTAAAGCAATCGAATGGGGCATGCCTTAAACAGATCCGCGGGGAAAACGAATCCTGGAAATGGCGGCCAGGGCGGCGCTCGTCGTACTAAACTCCGGAAATACGCCGACTTTCCACCGTATTGGCTGTGAGGGAACCATACCGGACGTGACATTCGCCTCGGAGTCCTTAGTACGGAGGATACACAATTGGAGAGTAATAGAGAACTACTCAGCCAGTGATCATCAGTGCATTCTGTTTGAGATCAGTGATGTTATCTCCCGACGTCCGTGCTCTTGGCTTTCTCCAACTGGTCCAACTGGATGGAACATCGGAAGGATGAACGTCGAGAGGTTCGTCGAGGTGCTCACAGCAGGTGAGCCGCTGCAGGGAGTTTCAGAGGATACGGAAGAACTGGCAGCTCAAGACGTGGTGAACTCTACTATGAGCATCATCACGACAGCTTGCAAAGCTTCTATGCGCCGTCGAAAACCCCGGAACGGAAAGCCCCAGTGTACTGATGGTCAACTGGAATCGCTGAAAAGCGAAGGGAGTGTCACAAGCTTCGACGTGAGGCTCAACGGACGCGGAACCGTGAAAAGACATGCAACCGGGTGGCAGCATATAAGTCGGCCAGAAAATGCCTTCGCAAATTGGTTAACAATAGCAAGCCTCGCTGCTGGCAAGACCTAGTGGGCAATGTGAACAAGGATCCGTGGGGCCTTGGCTACATGCTAGTTATGCGGATGCTTGGCGCCCTACGGAAGCCTTGCATACATTATGCGGAAAAGCTGGACGAGCCTTGCTGCTGAGCACATTCAACACTTGCCTACGGGACGGGGTTTTCCCGATACGATGGAAGGTGGCGAGGCTCGTGCTGATCAGCAAGGGGAAGGGAAATCCCGAATCGCCGTCTGCATACCGCCCGTTATGCATGCTAGACACGGCTGGGAAAGTGCTAGAGAAACTCATCAAGGGAAGACTCACTGACGCGATTCGTGTTGCTGGGGACCTATCTCTTCGACAATACGGCTTTAGAGCAGGACGTTCTACTATCGATGCGATTGCAGAGGTGGTGAGCGCGGTCCAAACGGCAGAGGCACATAGTCGCACCAAGCGACGGATCGTCCTGCAGGTGACACTCGACGTCAGGAACGCCTTCAACTCCGCTAGATGGGTGGATTTTCTGGATACGCTGGAAAACCCTTTTCAAGTTCCAGAATATCTAATGCGGTTTTTGAGGGAGGATCGAAGCCTGCTCTAAGACACGACTCAGGGCCAACGAAAGATGGCGGTTACATCGGGTTTGCCCAGGGATCTATCCTTGGTACAGACCTGTGGGACGTGTCTTACGACGGGCTACTGAGACCGGAGATGCCAGATGAGTCGCGCTTGATCGGCTATGTTGATGATGTTGCGGCTCTGGTCGCTGGACGCACCGTTGAAAAAGCGCAACTTAGGCTAGGTATGCTAATGCGCCGAGTGAGAGACTAGATGACTGCTCGCGGGCTTAGTTTAGCACTGAAGAGAACCGAAGTGGTCATCTTGACAAAAAAGAGAATCCCTAGAGTAAGGATGATTAGTGTTGGAGACTTGCAAATCGAATCGAAGCCATCGGTAAAGTACCTGGGGCTACTGATCGACTCGAAGATGAGTTTCTCTGAGCAAATCAGGGCAACGGCTGAGAAGGCTGCTTCGGGAATATCGGCCCTGAGTCGACTTATGGCCAACGTAGGAGGACCCAGCCCATTAAGAAGACGCCTCTTTATGAGTGCTGTAGGGTCAGTGCTACTGTACGGAGCAGAGGTATGGGGCGACGCTCTAAGTAAGGAGGTTTACCGAAAACGCCTGGCACAGTACAGAGAAGAGGAGCGCTGAGGATTGCATCTTCGTATCCGACAGTCTCTGATTCGGCGGTGAAAGTCATTGCAGGCGTGGTACCTGTCGGCCTCCTTGCTAGAGAGCGCCGCTCTATTTATCTGCGTCGAAACGAGGATGTCAGAGAGATGGTTGTCCGCGAGGAGAGACAGCGCTCACTCAACGATTGGCAGCAGTCTTGGGTGAATTACACGAAGGGAAGGTGGACTGCGCGCCTCATCTCGGATGTGAGACCGTGGCTAAATCAAAGGCATGGTGAGATTGACTTCTATCTGACCCAGCTTTTGAGCGGGCATGGGGGTTTTCAGTCTTACCTAACAATGGACTACGTACAAAAAACAATAGACTTCATTAACGCCAACGGATACAAAGTAGTAAACAAAGACCCCACTAATACGTTACAAGCAGGCTTACGTACTGCTATTACACAATCCCTACTGATGATTCCTCCTATTACTAAGCACCGCTACATAAACCAAAATCCATCCACACCTCCCCTTAAAGCACAACCTAAGCTCCACAAATCCAATATTCCTATCCGACCTGTCGTCAATTAGCGCCCAGCTCCTGCAAACCAATTAGCACGGTACTTGGCAACGATAATGGCTGATGTCATGCATCGACAAATACATATTAAAGAACAGCCGTGATCTAGCGAACTCTACCACCTCTTATTGACTGAAACTTGTCGGCTTTTACCAATAGACATCACCAACCTCCATACGTCTATACCCGTCGATGAAACAGTGACCATGCTAAAAAAATTCTAGACAACGCACGTCAGACAAACGTCTGCGTTTCGATGCGGGACCGACGGCGCTGTGCGTGATTTGCCAGCTGGCAAAAAACGATGGCGTACAGGTGCGAACGCTATAGTGTGGGGATCAGTTCAGTTGCCTGGCACAACACCTGCAGAACAACCGTAGTTGACCATTTTGTCCTTGGGATTTCCTGTTGGGTCCGAGACTCGAGTCCGAGCGAACCATTCCAAGCTCGTCAGTGAACCCAATGGCCCCGGTATACCAGCCGCGACTCAGCCAGGTACAACCACCTACTCTTGGTCCAGTGGCTCCTCCGGAGTAACGAGGGCCTCAACAACTTCCTTATATGTTGAAGCCGACTCAAATCCCCAGTATCATACAGGACTTGAATCTCCATTTTAGCGGAGAACCAACCTCCATCAACGATGAGATCTCAGTTGCTTTGGGGAGGAGCAGCGCCCGAAACATACTGGCGCATACATGCCACTCCTCCATCCCATCGCTGGTCACGGCTGAAGGAGGTACTCTGTACGGAGTATCCTACTGCCAACATGGACGAGAGGATAGTGGATAAAATTCACGCCAGAGCGCAACGACCGGACGAACCCGTCGGCCAATTTTGAGCCGACATTTTACGGCTACACGACCAGATGACCGAGCCCTTGTTCCAAACCCAATTGCTGCGGGTGTTAAAGCGCAATTTGCGGATTGAGCTTCGCCGCCACGTTGCGAACAACGACCCTCAGGACATGGCTTCGCTTTTACAAGCCGTCAGTAGACAGGAAGGAATTGAAGAGGACCTCCGAGAACGGCCATAACTGTTAGCGAGACCTGGTCCGCGGCGCGGTATTTCGGAAGTAAAGAAGGAGACCAGCACTCCCGATCTGGACGACACCGCCGAGGAGCCAGACGCGGTGGGGAGCCTCATGGCCTGCTGGAACTGCAAACAAACCGCAGATCGGTTGGTTGCATGTCGAATAGAGCGCACGGTTTTCTGCTACGGATGCGATAAACCAAATACTTACTTCCCAGATCGTCCAGATTGTGCCATTTCAAAAAATAGACGAGCGAGTACCCGACAACTTCAGCGGTACTCCAAAGCTAACAGTAGGTTGCCAGCTTGCTGCGAATACCAAAAATTACAACACTACACCGGCCTTGACAACGATGACTACAAGGGTTCCCTCTCTTCCGGAAGCCTCTCCAACGATACTTTTGAAGCGACCACCGCAGGTACTGCCTGAAGAACCCCTGCAGCCGCTAATTCGTGTACTAAAGCCATATCACGTTCGACTGTAGGAATACCGTGCAGCTCGAGAGCGAATCTTTGCACCAAAAGAGGTTACCTTTTGCTAGCACAAAATTAAATGGTCCACTCATCGTTAGCGGTGCTTCCGTAGGAGAGTAAGTACTTGTCGTCAAATCCTAAACGTATGCAACATCTCGGAGGTTTCCGAGAATGATACCAGACCTTACGCACCAATCAAAGTGTTGGCCGAAATCGCTGTCGCACTAATTAACACGGGTGTAAATATTAGCTGCCTAGCCTCGAGCCTCATCATCACTCTACGTTGGTAAAACCTGGGCACTCTGAAATCAGCACAGCTAATGGCACCAAACATCCTATCAAGGATAGATTGACAACACCCGTCACGTTTAGAGGTCAAAATAAGGATATTATCCTGTGTTTTCATGTTTTCCAATTAAACGCTATTATTTTGTTTTTTCGACAAATATATATTTCGGGAGTAAGTTGCTCCCTTCTTCAGTGTCAATTATTTTCTAAGATTTCAAGGCTTTTTCAAGGATATTTATACGAACCAAATCCTAATTACCTAAGGTCGGATTGCTTAATGTCTAATTGCTTTAGGTCTAATTGCTATTGGGTTTTATTACCTTTATATCTTAATGTTATTCTTAGCTCAATTATTTAGCAATAATAAAATAATAAAAGACTAAATAATGGAGCTAAGAACAACATTGAGATATAAAGGTAATAAAACCCAATAGCAATTAGACCTAAAGCAATTAGACATTAAGCAATCCGGAAAGGTAAGTTCATCTGGTCCGAACTCAACCGAAAACCATTCGAAGAGCCCAAGCAAGCCTTGACCTCTGCCCCAGTCTTGCACAGCCCGGACTTCCAGAAACCATTCCCCATTCATTGCGACGCAAGTCAACATGGAGCTGGAGCCGTGCTTGTTCAATTGACTGAAGAGGGAGAAGAAGCTCCCATTGCTTTTATATCCAGTAAACTGCACTCGGCCCAGAGGAACTATATCGTACCCGAACAAGAATGTCTAGTAGTGGTGATGGCTGTCAAGAAATTCCGAGCATACATAGAATACCACCCGTTTGAAAGCGTACTTACACGGAAATCTGGCTCAATGGGCTCTTAAACTGCAAGGGTTTAAGTTTTCCATCAAACACCGAAAAGGGACCCAAAAAATCGTGCCCTGATTGTTAGTGAAGACAGTTGTAATAGAAATTTATAGACAAGTGAAAGTTAGATTAAAAATGCGATTTGTGAAATAGTGAAATTAGCGATTGTGCATTCCTAGTAAATAAACTCTTTTAACTAAATTTAAAAGACATTGCGTTTTCACTTTCCCGGAACATTAAAATTATCGAAGGCGAACCATAACACGCGACAGTATATATAAGATAACAAACAGTGGTCCTCCGAAAATCCAAACTGTCAACAGCCACAGCAATGGTCCCTTACAAATCAAAACTTTGACTACCACTCTTCATTGAATTGTAAGTAAATGTAGAAAAAAAAACCGGAAAAAGACACTGGTAACGACACCAGTAAAATAACCAAACTGCTAAACTGCTAAAATTAAACAACTTGCTAAACCCACCCATGAACTTTACGAATGGAAATAAAAGCAAATTGTTACAATATATTTCAGCATCGAGAGATCCTAGCTGGCCTTATGGTTTCCTCGCATGGAAATCATTTTGGATTGGCTTTTGTTTCATCCAAACAGCAACAGTAAAAACCCATCAAATTTTTGAAAAGGCGTCGAATAATACTGCACTGCCCATAAAAGTCCAGACAAGCGTGACGCTCAAAGCAAGCAAGGTTGCACAGCTTGAAGCAAAAAAAACAACTACTAGGTAAAATGCAGACGAAATATATAAGGTTAGTGAAGAACGAAACCACAAGCCAAAATATACTAGAGATATCGCTACAATCACGCCAGAAAACATTCTAGGCAAACTGTCTGTTAAAAGCAACCCAAAAGGTAACTATCACTTTCAATAGTATTAATTATCTATCATAGAAAGCATAAATTAGTTCAAATTCACGAAATCAAACATTTGACTTCGTTTGCTCATGGAATGTATTTCAGTAGAATAAGCAATATCTCCCCATCTTTTAAACAAAATTTTCAAGACTAATAAATTCCCTATTTTGTGGTTAATCATTTTCCCCTTGAATGCCAAATATCGGATATCACAAAGGATTAGTCCAATCGAACATCAACAATCCACTCTACAAACAAACAACTCTAGCAAGAGAAATAAGATACAAAATTTAACTAACTCCAATCAATTTAAATGTTCCACTGCATTGTATATTGCAACGAATAACCCACCAACCTAATATTAACCGATGTAAAACTAGAAATAAAAAAACAACACTCTCATTTACCCTTACTTCTCTCTTTGTTCTTATTATTGTATTAGGAATAGTCAGCCGTTACATGAATATCAAAGGTCTCGTAAGTCAAACCCCCTTAAGAAAAACTCACCTGTCTCTGTAAACCCTTATGTTACTGTAAATCTTAACACAACAGAATGAAGCGCAACTAATTTTACGGACTACTTTTGACACACGGACATTTCTGTATTCCGTGTCACTTGGTAACTGGAGCTCATCCGCTCTACGTTCTGACCTCAAGGATGACCCGCCAACCCACGAAGTCGGATCGGGGGATGCCACGCGCTTGCTTTTTATCCCTGGGGTCACCTGGTCGCCTAAGGCGCGAACATTCGACCAGGGCAGTCAATCATATGTCACCACCGCGAAAAGGAAAGAAACTATCACTTCTCATCTCCTGAAAAATCAAGGCGAAAAAGCGAAAACCAGCACATCTCACCTTCGAAAAATCAAGCAAAAATTCGAAAACCACCACTTCTCACCCCCTGAAAAATCAAGCAATAAAACCGAAAACCCTCACTTCTCACCTCCTAAAGAATCAACAGAAAGAACTTTACGTTAATCTTCCTACACCTATCCGAAAGTTCGTTTCTCAATCCCTACTTCGCCACTCACCATACACTTCGTGGCCACTTCTTTTTTACTTGCACAAATTACCAGATGTTACTTGGCACGAATAACAATTTTGCAAATACAGTAAAACTCCTCTAATCTGACTTGGATAGTCCGTCTCTCCGGTTAGTCGGACCATGCTCAGGCTCGCGAGCATATACCGACTTGTCACTGACTGAATGCCTGCCATTGTTTTCGGTTTGTTATCGCATGCCATATCTCGTGCCGTATCTATCACTGTGCATATTGTTACTGTGCAGTTTTATCCTTTGTTGGGATTAAAAAACGTAGTTGTTTGCTTTATTCCATGTTGTATTAGATTAATTGTGTGTACAGTTGTCTGTTTTTCAACATGTCTAGATTCAAACGTAAACACGTAACTCTTTCACTAAATGAAAAATTAGCAGCGCTGCAAAGACTGGGCAAAGGAGAAACGCTCAAAAAAATTGCAAAGGAACTGAATGTAGGTATTACGACAATTAAGGATTGGAGGAAGAATCGGAAAGAAATTGAATCCTATACAGTCACAATAATTGATGGTGAAAACACTCTGAAGAATCGCAAAACATTAAAAAGCCTAAACATGAACTGCTTGATAACGCATTGTGAATATGGTTTTGTCAAAAAAGAAGGAAAGGAACTCCCAATATCCGGGCCAATTCTCAAAGAAAAAGCGATAGTTTTGCACAAAAAATTGAAAGTTGAAAGTGAATTTGCTGCCAGTGAAGGCCGGATTCTTGTTCGTCATTGGCAAATCTAAGAAGCCAAGGGCATTCAAAAATATAAATTTATCTTCCTTGCCGGTTTATTACTGCAATCAAAAATCTGCTTGAATGGACTGCAATTTTATTAATCCTGGTTTTTCGACGAGTTTGTACAATCGGTCGAAGAAGAGTGAAGCGAAATAATTTGCCTGTTCGTGCTCTACTGCTGTTGGATAACGCACCATCACATCCACCTGAGGAAGATTTGGTGAAAGGGGACATAAAGGCTCTCTTTCTGCCTCCTAATGTGACCTCACTCATCCAACCAATGGATCAGGGCATTATCGAATGGTTAAAAAGGCGATATCGCAGAAAGTACATCAACTCAATCTTAGAAAAATCTGAAGGTCATAACTTATTTGAGGCAATGAAATCCATGAACATCAAAGATGCTATCTACACAATCGCTGCAGCATCAGCATGGGATGAACTGAAACCTGACACACTGCGGAAATCGTGGCGTAAGCTTTGGCCACAAGTTATGACTGAAAATGAGCATACCGAAGATGAGCAAAACAACGACGCACTGGAAATCGTTAAAGATCTACAAACTCTGGAGCCAAACGTCCCTGCCAATGAAGTTGAAGAGTGGATCAACGAATGTGACAAAGACTGTGACACTTTTGAAGAGCTCAATGACGACCAGATTGTTGCCGCTGTTAGCCAGGAAACTGTGAACGAGGACTCGGACGGCGAAGACGAACCCCCACCCGGATTTCACACAACGATGCAAAAAACGCTTTTGACATCGCCCTTCAATACATCGAGCAGAATCCAACTTCAACGGCAAAAGACGTTTTGTGGATGAAAAAATGGAGGGACACTGCAGCTAAATCTAAAATAACATCTGCTAAACAAAAATGTATTACTAAATTTGTTCCAAATAATTTGTTTTCGTTTTTACTGTAAAAACAATGCATACAGTATAATCATTTCTTAGTTTATATGTACTCGTATGTACATACATATGTGCAGTGTACATAGATTATTTCTTTGTAAAAAATTTCTTTTTATAGACATATTAATTGTATGCAGATGGAAACAATACATATAATAGTATATGTAGACGTTTTTTAGTTAATATGTTGTTTAACTCTGTGTAAAGAACATCTTTTTATATTACTGTAGACGTCTTTTAGTTCTTAAATCGTTTATTTCTTTGTAATAAATGTTTTTTTGTATTTATTGCAATAAATATTAGATTTTTCGGATAATCCGACCTTTTTTTCGTTTCAACCATGGTCCCGGTCCCGAAGGTGACGGATTAGAGGGGTTCTAATGTAGAAACAAAGTCCAAGCCTTCAATCCGTTTTACGCTTATACAAGTATTTTGTATGCAACGCGTTAATTCGAATAAATTTAATCACAGAAAAATCTAATTTTAAATCACTTACGTTTTAAAATTTGCACTATTTTGAAACAAAAGATTCTATTTTGCTCACCTAATCTTTTCCTTATCCTAACCGTTGGGGGCCAGTAATTAAAGCCAGTATTTATTGCCACCAGAATTTCAATGTAGAACCGCCAGAATTCCAAAGCTGATGTTCCTTCCGTCTCGAGTCGAATACTTGTTCCGACAATTCTACTTCTCCGAAAATCTCGCGCGATAGACGTCCACCTCCCTCAGTTCTCGTAAATACCCAGGAACAAGTTGGGTAGACAGACCTACGCTTCTGTCAGAAGGATTTTTTACTCATCATACGATATGCAGTCACCAAAAACGAATAAAGTCAAGAAACATGTCAAAGAGATGTGCAAGTTTAAAAGAAATTCGACTGTTTCTCCATTTTTAACTGTCGCCATTTTGTTACAAAGCAACAAAAATCACTCATATAATGTAGGCCCATAAATATTTGTCTTATTAATCTTATCTGAAAATGTTAAGAAGATCAAATCAAAACTGCAGTGTCTGATTCGAAGGAGAGTCCATAAAGTACCAAAATTATGTGTTATTTGTGTTGTAATTCGAGAAACTTCAAATGGCTATAACTTCCGTGAATATGATTAGATTTTCATCAAATTTACATGGTCCTCAATCCTTTTTTAAGGCTACGTATATATCGCATTTCATTGAGTTTAAGGGTATACATTCGACTTTATCGGGACCACCCTATTCGTACTTTGCCCTTGTTCAGGAATTGTTCGGCGTCCTTTTCGGTCAAGTCAACTATGGCCATGAGTTGTCCCCTATTGTTTTCTGGTGTCAGTCTCGCTTTGATCCTTCCCACGCCAGGGAACTCCCTATTGATGGCCTCTTCTACCTCGACCAGATCCATCACGCAGTCAATGTCTCGTGTTTCGATCGTTGCCATCGGCTCGAGCGGGGCTATAGTTGCGCTTTTGCTGAGGACTTTCTTTACTGCGCAAAATGCTTCCTTATTGCCGGCCTCTGCTCCGAATTCAACCAGTATGTGGCCCGACTGCGTTGGTCATACTACTTTAATGGTAGTGTTGGTGTCTTCGGGCCTTACGTTTCCCCTGATGTCCTGCAGTACCTCCGCGTACGATCGGCCATCTTGGGGCTTTACGAGCGGTGCCTGCTGCCGGGGTCTTCGTCGGGGCTTCTGCCTCTCCTGTTTTGCATCAGGTCCTTTTTCTGATTGGGCGTCCGTGCGAGCTTTACTTTCTGGCTTTTTTTGAAGGAGTTTCTTTGCTGCTTTCTTCGCTCCTTTTATAAGCACTGTCTGGAACCCATTATCTGGTGCTCCACGCCCATCAAGTGCCTCTTCCTTCGTTCTTTTATCCCGATCTCCTTCGATTGTGCCATTCTTTTATTGACTTTTAATGGTGGCCTTTAAATTTCGCGCCAAGCGCCTCTTTAGCCTTCTGTTCGTCTTCGGCCCTTAACCTAGGAGCTCCTCTAGTTCAAGGAGCCCCACCTTTACTGCTTTGATGATTTTTGGGGTGTCGCATGCAGATTGTATTCTTTTCAGAACAACTCCCGCTTTTCAGAGTAGCCTTTTTTCTTCGTATCGCTGGGCGGCAATTGTACCTTGCAACCATCCTTGGGAGAGGTTATCGCGTTCCGTTTCCGAGGACAGTACTTCCGCCACATTTTCGACATTGGCGGTGCAATCACGCGGTGTCTGGTCACTTGTTACTTTTCCTGCCATAATCTCCTCGTTGGCTTCAGGATGGTACTTTACTATGTCGCGATTTACGACCTTTGCATCGGTCGCATCTCGCAGCAGTGACAATCGACTTTTCGGTGCTTTTTATATTATCTTCCACCGCTCTAACACCTGAAGCGTCCTGCAGAGTTTCCCGCTTTTCCTTAATAGGACGCTCTGGCGTTTGCATCATTTTTGCTGCGCCCGAACGCCGCAGGAATGTCAGTCTGAACCAGACTGTCTGCTATTCTCCGTTTTTCGTCTGCCTTCACTGTCATTGTGTTATTCTTCGTTTTTGTCATGGTTAGTAACGCTCTCGATGTTCTGTTAATATCGTGGCTGCAACCGCTGGTTGCGTCGTCGTTATTATTTTTTGTTTCTTTTTTTGGATGTTTTTGGTCTTTTGATTTTGTTTGCTCCCCCTCGGAGTCGCTATCTCCGTTCGTGTGTGTAGTCGGCTTTTTGGTCCCATGGTTATCTTTGCAGAGCAGGGAGGCCATGCGAGGGTTGGTACAAGCTCTTATGGGGACAAGTGCTCAGAGCCAGACCAGCGCTAATTGGGAGTCCGTCTCAACCGAACCTACACCACCAACCCAATGGTGCGATTTCTAACGTACACCGAGGCCTGCCAAGGTTTTACCGGGAAGGAGACGGTATGATAGTTGAATTGGAGCCGTTCACACACGAGTTTCACCTCGGCGCTACTGTGCAAAGCAACTAGGTCCAAACCATCACATCCGCCAGCCCAAAGCATCATTTCCAGTTCGTTGTCCAAAGCGTAGTCCAGATCTAATTAGAGTCGTTACCTGTCATCTCAGGAGGGAACCTCACGGCGCCCCCATATCCTCGGGTCCGTGGGGGCGGCGCTCCCCAAAGAATGCTAGCTTCCAAGAGTGCTCATTTGTGTTGACTAACAATTAACTGAATAATGAGATTCCGACAATAATGCCTTGAGTTGGCTTAATTTAATTTTAAATGTGATCTAGGTTACATTTGTCAATTTCAATTAGTTTGGAAAGATTAGCACATTTTCATCTTTCGACATCTATCAAATCCTAACAAGTAAAACCTTTGTCCTCATTTAACTTAATGACTTCACTTCAACTACACTTATCATAGACCTAGCCCGCAAACCCTGAAAATCGAATGATCTATCCTCAACTTATTTTACTCTAACTATAACCTAGAACCCTTAAGCCTCTAATGATTAATCCTGAACTCATCCTATCCTCGATTAAACTCGCTAGCCTAAAAAGTTTTGATCAAAGTACGAGTGGACATAAGCGAATGCTCTCTGCATTCTCTTTTAGTTCGCCCCAATCCCCTACGAACGAATGCAACAAGGGGAGAAGAAAAATAAACCAAAGTAAAAAAAAACAAAAATTAGACGATGAGGATGGTAACAAAATCCTACGATCTGACGGGGAAGGAGTAAAAGCGGGTACTTCTGGTACATAATTGACGGACCGTTCTACGCAAGTAACGTCCTGGGCTAATGATCGGTTAAGGGAAAGTTTATTCACGTATTCCTTATTCTATGTGATATCGTCCATTTCGCATATAATGTAAAGTTTCCAGTGTTATGTCTTCCTCGATAACGCACTTCCCTTAGACCTTTTCCTTGTTCTTGGCCTATGTCCACCTCATTCGATATACGGCTTGAGGTCTTTGGCATGGCAGTCCCGCTTCGCGCCCCTCCTTATCTGCCAATTTGTAAGTTGACGCGAACCCATGTTGGGCAATCTTGACAGGACTCAGAAATTCTGACGCAAATTTTGCTGAAAGCAAAAGCACAAGTTTTTCCACGGTTCCCTTGCCTGCCCAACCCGAGTCGCCATGGGACCGCAGGGCAGTTTCCTTTCCACGTTCACTGTCACACATCGTTCGCACCCTCATTTGCCCTGCCTTAGGATCTTCATGGCAGTGTTGCAAAATTTTCTAGCGTTCTGGTTTCGGAATCACGCGCTTCCAAATATTTCCGCTCAATTCTACATGGTGACCTGGAATCCTCTTCCATAGCTCTCTACTCTCAATGCGCCAGTTTGGAATTCTTCAGGAGGTTAGAAGTGGTAGTTTTTGAATTTTTCGCTTGATTTTTTTCAGGAGGTGAGAAGTGGTGGTTTTTACGAATTTTTCACTTGATTTCTCAGGAGGTGATATGTGTTGGTTTTCGTATTTTCTGCTTGATATTTCATGAGGTGAGGAGTGGTGGTTTCCTTCCTTTTCGCGGTGGTGACATATGAGTGACGGCCCAAGGGATAACAAGCAAGCGCGTGGCGTCCCACGATCCGACTTCGTGGGTTGGCCGGTCATCCCTGAGTTCACGCCGTAGAGCGGATGAGCTCCACTTACCAAGTGGCGCGGAATACAGAAATGATCGTGTGTCAAAAGTAGGCCTTAACTCTAATTATCCAAAATCACTAGCCACCCTCATTAGTTTGAACCATACAATTAACCGTTCCTTTCAATTAGTCTAAATTTTGCATGGCACTTTGTCTAACCACAAACAACTAACATCGATAAATTGCTATACTAACCCACGCACAAATTATAAATTAGAAACTTCCCACTAATTTCTTCATTTTATTTGCTTAACTACCCGAACAACCGAGCAGCATTTCTGTTTAAGTAAACAAACGATCTCGTGACAACCATCGTTGCTCCTACTAAACGCAAAATAATATCAGCTATCACAAAATGAATAGCACAATACAAAATTAACCATCAATCCCAAAGTCATATCCCTACATGTAGTACAGTTAAACGTGTTCAAGTAAACAAATAATCTCGCCACAAGCATCGTTTCTCCCATTAAACGCAAAATATTAGCTATCACAAACAAAGCCATAACCCACATGTAGTACAGTTAAACATAAACACCGCAATATTAGATCTTAAACTAACCGAAGAGACGGAGTGGCTTATTTAAAAAATAAGCCATTGATTTCGAGTAAATAAACGATCGATTTTGAGACCATTTTCCCACTCACAACACGTAAATCCATTTCTAAGAGGTAAATTCACCACAATGTTCATAGCCGGCAACACAATCATAACTTGCACTCATTTTGAAAAAAAAAATTCCAATGCATCCAACTTGAACGCCCCAATCAGCATAGTGTATAAGACAAAAATTTAAATAATTTACTAATACTTATAATGAGTAAGACAAAGATGCAAATAGTTTACTAATTCCCCAACCGTACTGAGAGCTTCACCAGACATTCATTATCAATAATCTCCACGCATACTAACATTAAGCTCCCCAAGCTCGCCGAGAATATTGAATAGCTCAGCATGTACACTGACTAACAACAATAACTCACAAGCAAATTCCTCCTCGTAAAACCTTGTTTGGAGAAGTTTGCACTCTGCAATATGAAATAAACAATCAACTGGAGAACGGAATCTCCCTCAGAAATTTTACTATATCAGCACGGTGACCTTTTCGTAACTAACTGTCTATGAAAAATGGAAATGGAAAGGCACAAGAGAGGGTGTGGTATTCTAACCCATTACATATTAATATACGTCAACGAGTATTGTAGTATTCTTTTGCTGTGTCTTATTTTTACCTTTTACTGACTTTTCCTACATAAATTCATCTTTTAAAACCTTCGGTCTGAAACCTTCCGGTTTACGGTAGTGCTGAAGGTGGTTCGTCTCAGCAAATGTGAGAGAGAATTTCTTTTGAAACAATTATTTCGATTTATAAGATTTTTTCTATTGTTATTGTTATTAACATTGATGATCTACAACACTTTCTATTATCTCACTAGTTAATTGAATTGATTGTTTTTAGTGATTTCCTGATTGTGAATTTTTTTTGCCAGCATTTTTAATGCTAAGCTTTTAGTGCTAAAATTTACCAGTCCCAAGTTAAGCATGAAATTAAACCTCTTTTCCCCTCTATACAAGTGTAACCAAAACCAGAACCTATTTTGCATCATAATTTACATTAGTGCTTTCATACATTTACGACATTTGTATTTCTCCACCATTGACAATGGCAAGTTCTCCAGCATATGATATTAAGTGTGTTATCTGTAAGGAACCTGTATCCGCAAGAGCTAAACTTATCGTATGTGACTGTTACAGTGCCCAATCGTACCATTTAAAATGCTTGTCGATTCCAGCTGGTTTTTATGATATCCGTGCTAACATTCTAAAAACATCACTTTTCGATGTGACCATTGTAAAGGTGTGACTATTGAGGATACAATTCATATGCTTAAAGAGCAACGAAACCTACTGGTCAATATTCGGGGTCGGATGGATCATGTGTTGGCTGATGATTATTCTAATAGTGCCGTAAATCAACCTACCTCAGTACACCCTGCCACACCAAGTGAGGCTATGTCGAGCGAAATCGTAGCACAGCAGAATGAAAAAGTTCCTCTGGATAGGAGCAAGGGAGCCATTCCCAAAAGATTGGCAATTATTTCCAACAGTTCCCCTTTATCTTCTAGGGATAAAAATATTACAGACTTTCGCCCATCGGTATCAACGGAGTCTTTATCAGCTGCTTTCGCTCCCATTTCGACATTGTTTACTCAAACTTCGGATAAAAATACAGCTTCTAGGTGCAAACTTAAAGTTGTCAAGGCTCCTCTTCAAATATTTGTTTCTCGCCTGTCCTATGACACTTCTATTGATGAAGTTATAAACTACATAGAAGATAAGCTAGGAACGAAACAAGTAATCATAAATTGCCTTAAACTTATTAAGGAAAATCTTCCGAATCGGACCGTTGCTTCTTTTAAAGTAACCATACCTGAATCCTATGCAGTCATTTGCGATTCAGAGTTTTGGCCGCCTGGTGTTCTTGTTAAAACGTTTACACCCTCCATTAGGAAGAATTTTCAAGATACTGAACAACGATTCCCGAAAACGTAATTAATAAAACTCCTCTTCTGTATAACTTTGCAATTTCCTATCAAAATTACGAGGTCTAAGAACTAAGCTTGATCTACTATTTTTAACATACAATCTGTCAACTGATAATGTAATATGCTTGATCGATGCATGGTTAAATAATAGCATTTTAAATTCTGAATTACTTCCAGAACACACAATTCATCGATGTGACCACGATACTCTAGCAACTATGAAAAGTGATGGTGGTGGATTATTACTTGCAGTAAGCAATGCACTTGCCAGCTCTTATTGTATGGATTTCTCCTGTTCGCGTTCTTTAGAATGTGTTATTTTTAAAATTCTCCTATCTCATAATACTTCGTTATTAGTAATTACTGTGTATATACCCTGCAAACCCCTCTGGTCACTTATGAAACATTTTTGATGATTGCTCTTCTTACATTTTGACATTTCATCCAAATTCTTATATACTACTTTGTGGCGATTTTGATTTTGAGAGTATAGAATGGATTACTAATGTTACTTTGACTATCTCATCCATTGATAGTTTTTCCATGTCGGTATCTTCCTTTATGTCTCATTGGTCTCTTTTACAGTATAACTTCATCTGGAACCAAAACGGCCGACTGCTTGACTTGGTATTTTCCAGTATACCAGCCAGTTGTATATGCATATCACCCGCCTTTACCCATTATGTACCAATGGACCTGCATCATCCACCATTGTCTATTGATGTTCGCATTAAAGCTATGAAGTTTGAGAGAAATAATTCATCTCCTAAGCTTAACTTCTTCAAAGCTGACTTTAACGCTATGTCCGCGTGCCTTCAATCAATTAATTGGTCTTCTTTTTTCGAGAATTTTGGTTGTGAGGATGGCACAAACAAATTTTATACTTGCCTTAATAACTTAATTAGGCACTATATACCACTCAAACGTAGCCGTAAGGCCAAAGAGAAACCTTGGCTTACCCAGCGAGTTCTAAGTGCTTTAAAAGAGAAAGACATAGGACTCTGCCGCTTTAAACCTTCTCGCACTTAGGAAGCTCGATTGAAGTTTGCTCAGTTAAGGGCTGCTGCAAAAAAAGAAATAAAATTGGCACTGAAAACGTACTTTTGTAACCTGAAGAACTCTTTCCCAATAACGTAAAGCTTTTCTGGTCTTACCTGTATATAAGGTCTTTCAAATCTTCGCATGGCATTCCACATACTATTCATTGGGATCATGTTGTGACTTCAACTCCTCAAGCAATTTCGGATTTTTTCGCTCGGTTCATTTTGTCTACCTTCTCTGCGTCTGCGTGCACTAATCCCTTCAAGAACAAATTTACAAATCACCCTCCATTCCTTTATTCCCTTTCTATGGATAACACAGAAGTTCAATCCTAATATAAATTCTGGTACTTATGGACTCCCCAACATATTTGTTAAATCACTTGCAACCTCTTTAAGTGTTCCCCTATCCCATCTCTGTAATCTTAGTCTTTGCTCTGGAAACTTTCCCACTTGTTGGAAAGAAGCAAACATTGTCCCGATTTTCAAAAGTGGTGACCCTTCATCCGTGACTAATTATCGTCCTATATCCCTACTGTCTTGCTTCCAAAGTTGCTGGAGCACTCTAATGATAACACCTCAACAACATGGGTTCCTCAAGGGTCGATTAAGAACCACTAATTTAATTGAGTTTACCGATTACATTGCAAATGCTTTACATAATCAACATCAAGTAGATGTCATCTTCACCGACTTTACTAAAGCCTTCGACACTGTGAACCACTTCCTTTTATGTTACAAATTGAAGTCTTACGGAATCACTGAAGTCCTTCTCTCGTGGATGTCTTCCTATCAGTCCTTACGTGCATGCTGTGTGTCTTCTTGGTACTACCTCCTTGCCATTCTTCGTTTCATCTGGTGTTGCGCAAGGCTCCACCCTTGGCCCCCTTCTGTTTTTATTGTTTATCAATGACCTTCTGTCTTTGATTAGGTCACCTTATCTTCTTTTTGCAGACGATTTTAAAGTTTTCCGTGAGATCAAATCCCAACAGAACTGCTTCTACCTCTAACAAGACCTTACTGCCTTAACCAATTGGTGTAAATTAAATTCCCTTAGCATCAATATCGCCAAATGCAACAAAATGTCCTTTACACTTGTCATCTCCCGTTGTTTTTAATTATACTTTGAGTACTGCTCCCCTCCTAGCAGTGAGTACGTATAAAGATTTAGGTATCACATTTTATTTTTATTTTTTCCGTAGCACTACAGCCCCTTTCGGCCCTTCGCTTAGAGATAAGAGTATCTCATTGTCATGATCGAATGTATCGGCGCTCCACAAGGTGATATGATCATCATCACGCTTTGGCCGTGTGTCCGTCCACCCAGCTACGATACGTTCTGATTTGAAACCAGCACGTATCATTACTGAACAGGCTTATAGTCCGTCCGAAGAATCACTCGAACTAAATCTCGTTGGCGCCAACGAAACTTTCGGCTTACGGGCTTAGTGCTCTAACCACTACACCACGCGGACTACACGTTTGATCAGTTACTCAACACTACACTACACGTTTGATCCGTTACTCAAATTCGATGCGCATAATTCCAGTGTGGTATCGAGGGCACCAAGAGTTTCAAGATTCGTGCTCAGATATGCAAATAAATTTAGCAACATTTCTGTTGCTGTCCGCTTGTTTGTTTGCCTTGTTCGTCCACTTCTTGAGTATTGTGCTGTCGTCTGGTCTCCTCGCTGTTCCTACCTTCATTCATGTTGGAGTCTGTTCAGCAAAGGTTCACTCGATCTTTATTTTATAAGTTTAAGTTACCCTACCAATCCTATCAGCATCGTTTAACCTTCATCTGTCTTCCTACCCTGAAGTCTCGTCGAGGTTTCTTAGATCAGTATTTTTTGTACCAACTCTACTGCCATCAATTTGATTTAAATTTACGTACAGAATTGCGTACCAGACAGGGGGTATACCCCTCTCGGAATAGAAATATTTTTACGGTGCCATTTGCTCGCACTGATCTCTATTTTCACTCTCCTATCTTGCGCATGATAAGAAACCACGATTCACTTGAGCTTGGTCCTTTTTCCTCTTCTTATATCTGTTTCAAAGCTAGATTAAAAGATGTAGTTATAAATTACAATCCATAATTACTGTGTTTTTGTTTTATTTTTTTTTTCTTGTCTGTTTTCAAACTTATCGTTTGTTTTAACACGTTACTTTTTAGTTTGTATTTTGCCATTATGGAATTGGATTTTCAGTCTCTTAAATGGTTAAAAAAATAAATAATTAAAAGAATGATTTGCAAATGTATAAAATCGCAATTATTTGTGAACATTTGCACATCATGAGTTAAAAGAAAATAAAAGCTATATCCACATCGTTGTTTATGAGCAAACACCTCCTAGGACTAGATTAATTTAAATTTCATCTTATAAAACAAATTATCATCTAAATAGCAAAATGGAGAGATTGTTCATTAGAAAAAATTTACGATTTTATTTTGTTTGTGACAATCAAGTAAAAAAAAATAATGCTAGAATTATGAAAATTTCGATAGCAAGGCTTAGTGAGGAATATTCTGTATAAAACTAGATTTAATTAAAGAGAACATTTAAATGCTAATATGAAAATTTTAATATTGTAATAAGTCTTGTATAACGATAGTATAAGAAATGGAAAATAATTATTCTTGGAAAGAAAGAAGTAAGTAAATAATCTATGATTTTAAGAACCTGCCAAGCAATTATGGATAATCCTAGGTAAAGATTCAATTATCAAGTATAGTAAAAACACTGATAATGATAAAAGCTTTTGAAAGCCAACAATCAATATATAAATTTGTTGATGTAGCATCAAGCAAATTGTGTAATTAGTCCAAAAAATAATCTAAAAGTACTCATTTTTTTGTAAATCACAAGAATAATTCAATGAATAAACAAAAGCAAATGTAATAAAACAATTTTTTAGCTGCAGCTAAAGTAAAAAATCCTAGGTTAAGGGCTATTCATTTTATGAATAGTCGAATTCAAAATTTTAAAACGACAATATAATAAGAAGTTAGTATTAAAAGAACTATTAAGCTTTGCATGAAAAGAAAACCTACTCGACATTCTGAATGTTACAAATAACGCAATATTTTATGCGTATAAATATCGCAAGATCTTATGCAAAATATAATCAATAATTTGTTAATGCAAAACATAGTTAATATGGTAAACAAAGACTGCTTTAAAATATGGTTAAGATATGATTAGATGATTATGTGTAATTATTCCCAAAAGTGGCATAGTAAAACCAGACATAATATGAGTTTATAAATAAAGTAAGCAAATGAAGATTATTTCGTATATTAAAAAAAAACCAAACACACTCAATTGTACAATAGTTGCGTATAGACGTTTCTTAAATCTACGTCTAGCACTCGTTGCGAATAGATGTGTTTTTAATTTGCTCCTGTCTAGTTTTCAAAAAATTAAATTAATTGTTTTAAAAGCCAGTCCAAAGCTTATTTTGGATTTTATTGGAAAACGTTTTTATCGTCGAAGGAATCGACCCACGGAATCATATCGAATATTATTTTATTTCAATAAATCAACGAAAGCAAATAATCCAAAGACTAACTCGGGGTCCCCCCCGTTAGGGGACTCCGAGGAGAGTAGCAATATGAAATTGGCGGCAATCGTCGATAAAAAGAGACACAAGAGTAACCAGGAAAGCTCCGCAGATGGTGGGCATGAAACTCAAATAGTGGAAAACAAACAAGAAGTGATTCGAGTTCGAGTTGAAAATCAAGAATTGAGACTACGACTAAAAACCCTAGAAGATGTTGTTACATGCACGAATAATTCTGCAAGCTACTGTTGCAATTGTTTTCACAACCATTAAGAACCTCATGATCAACAAAGTGAATTTACTCGCAACCACGAGAACCCATCAAGCATGATCAACATCTGAAGATGACGTCACTCCATTCATTAAGCTGCTCGAATATACCAGGTACCTCTCGGCAGAGCATTTGCCAATGTACGAGAAATGGGTTGAATGGGTAGAGACCCTATACAAAGGCGAGCTTCATTAGAACCGCGATAGTAAAAAAAAACTGCGAAAGTGTGAAGCGAATAGAAAGGCGATATTGTTCGAGTAATAGAAAAGTGATTTTCGTTGATTGTGAAGTGATTTTAGAAGACAATTGCGATAGAAATTTATGGACAAGTGGAAGTTAGACTTTTAATAGTGAAAATTAAAATTGTCAAATAGTTAAATACGTGATTGTGCATTTTTAAGGAATTAAATAAACTCTTTTAATTTAATTTAAAAGACATTGCGTTTTCACTTTCCCGGAACATTAAAATTATTGGCCGCGAACCATAACACGTGACATTGGTGTCAAGAAGTGAGAAAGAATATTTTGGAAGTGAAAACGTTTAAACATTTTTAAAGTGCACAATAGTGTAAATTAACGTAGAAACTGGTGAAAAATAGCCAAAAAAAAAAAAAGTGCCAGGAAACTTTCATCTAAAAATTGATCAATTGACCATATCAGAGCTCAAGGAGGAGTTGGAACAGAGAAATCTGGCCACACAACGTACAAAGGCCATACTGATTGCACGCTTGCGTCACGCAATCGAGTCGGAAGGCGTGAATCTGGATTTGGGCGAGCTCTCAGATGCGGAAAAAGGCGCAGAAGGTGGAGAAGTAGAAACACCAAAATCAAAGGAGCCAGAAAATGCGCTAATGCAAATGTTAATGCTGATGTCATCCAGTCTAACTGCAAAGCTAGATGAACAATCAGCGAAGCTAAATGAACAGTCATCTAGTCTCACTGCGAAGCTAGATGATAAATCAGCAAAGCTGGACCAACAAGCGATGGAAATCAAGGCAGAAATCACACAGAAGCTGGAGAAACAGTCAACCGAAATAAAAGCGGTAGTCTAAACAAACAAATTAAAGGTGACGAGAAAAAGGTTGACCAGGTCGAGGAAAAGGTTTACCAGGTCGAGGAAAAGGTCAGCCAGGTCGGGGAAAAGGTCAGCCAGGTCGAGGAGAGAATCAACCATGAGGTGGAAAACATGAAAAAGGAATTAGAAGCAGCAAAGGCAGTAGTAACCACCTCACCAGCCTCGCTTATAACCGCAGCGCAAAGCACTCGATCTCAAGAGTGGCTACTGGCAGGTTGAAATCGCCAAGAAGGACCGAGAGAAAATCGCATTTTCAGTTGGGACCGGATTGTGGTAATTTATGGTGATGCCATTTGGGCTTTGCAATGCTCCAGCCACTTTCGAACGCCTGATGGAATACGTGCTACGTGCCCTAACCTGGAAAACCTGCTTGGTGTACCTAGATGACATCATTGTCATCGGGAGAACGTTCGAAGAGCATGTGCGGAACTTAGAAGAGGTTTTCTCCCGATTGCGACTAGCGAATTTGAAACTCAGTCCCGACAAGTGTACCCTTTTCGCAGCTGAAGTAAAATACCTGGGACACGTCGTATCAGCAGAAGGGGTCAAAACAGACCCTGAGAAGATTGAAGCCGTGAAAAGCTGGCCAACACCAAACAACAAGCGCCAACTACGAAGTTTCCTGGGTCTGGCGACCTACTATCGAAGATTCGTCAAAGACTTTGCCAAAATAGCTAAGTGTCTCCATCAGCTAACCGAGAAAAATTGTCCGTATGTCTGGAATGAACAATGCCAGACAGCCTTTGAGACCCTGAAGGAGAAGCTGTGTGAATCACCCGTGCTGGTATATCCGAAACCCGGAAAAATGTTTTTAGTTGACACAGATACGAGCAACGGCGGTATTGGAGCTGTACTCTCCCAGCAGATTGATAGCGAAGAAAGAGTCCTCTCGTATTACAGTCGAGTTCTTTCAAAAAGTGAGAGGAACTACTGCGTGACCAGGAAGGAGCTATTGGCTAGAATAGAGGCCACCAAGCAGTTCCACAAGTACCTATATGGCCAGAAATTTGTTCTTCGAACGGACCATGCATCGCTGAGATGGCTGCTCAACTTCAAAAACCCCGAGGGACAGGTTGCGAGATGGATCGAAAGATTGCAGTCATACGACTACGAAATTGTTCATTGGAAGGGCGGGGTTCATGGAAATGCTGACGCCCTATCTCGTCGTCCATGTCCAGCTAACTGCAAGCATTGCCGACGGATTGAGGAAAAGGCCCCGCCCGTTGATATGCGATTGATAACGGCCGAATTCGATAAAGGTTGGTCATCGGAGGAGATTCGAAATGCCCAGTTAGCCGACGAAGACATCGGACCATTGCTCGTATGGAAGGAGACAATCGGGCGACCTGAGTGGAAGGACGTTTCGATGCATGGCGCAACCCTGAAAAGTTATTGGGCACAATGAAGTTCCCTTCAGGTGGAGGATGGCGTACTCAAGCGGCAATGGGAAAAGGCGGATGGCAGTTCCTAAGGATGCAAACTATACTTCCCAAAAACCGAATCCACGATGTGCTTAAGAAGATGCACGAAGCATCCTCAGGAGGCCACCTTAGTGTTAACAAGACCTTAGCGAAATTGCGGGAAAGGTGTTACTGGCTCCACGCTCGAGAAGACGTAGAGACCTGGTGCCGTAGATGCACCATTTGCGCTTCCGTCAAAGGTCCAAAGCGACGACTGAGAGGACAAATGCAAGCCTACAACGTGGGTGTACCGCTTGAAAGGATTGCTGTTGACATCGCAGGACCCTTTCCTGAATCTGAATGGGGAAATCGATACACGCTGGTTGTGGCCGATTATTTCAGCAAGTGGCCCGAGGTCTACCCCATTCGCAACAAGGAAGCAACTACCGTAGCCAAGCAGCTAGTGTTAAATTGGGTCAGTAGGTACGGCGTACCTTGTGAACTGCATTCGGATCAAGGCCGAAACTTTGAGTCACTAGTTTTTGGCGAAATGTGTGAACTACTGGGAATACAAAAAATGAGGACAACACCGCTGCATCCCCAATTCGATGGAATGGTCGAACGTTTCAACGGCATGCTCAATAAACACCTGGCCACGATGGTTGACAAGAACCAAAGGGACTGGGACCGACATATCCCACTGTTTTTGATGGCGTACAGAGCTGCTGAAAATGCATCGACGGGCCAAGCCCCAGCCAAAGTCATTTTTGGAAAGACTATTCGTCTGCCAGCTGATATAAAGTTCGGGACACCCCCCGAGAAACCCCAAACGATCTCGGAGTACGCAAGTCAGCTAAGACAACGGGTGAACCAGATACATCGGACAGTGCGAAAACACCTCGAATCAGCTACTGACCGCAAGAAGACCAGGTATGATCTAAAGGCTAATTCTACTGGCTTCCAGCAAGATGACTTGGTCTGGCTATAAAACCCACAGCGACGGAAGGGTAGGTCTCCAAAGTTGCAACATAATTGGGAGGGACCATACCGAGTTGCAAAGCGAATCAACGATGTCGTATACCGAATACAGGAACATCGTAAGCCAAGAGCCAAAATGAAAATCGTGCACCTGGACCGTCTTGCCCCATATTACATCCAGGGAGAATTGACTACAACTGGCGACACATCTTTTCGGGGCGAAAAGAACTGAGGTGGGGGCAGTGTTACATACACGAATAATTCTGCGAGCTACTGTTGCAATTGTTTTCACAACCATTAAGAACCTCATGATCAACAAAGTGAATTTACTCGCAACCACGAGAACCCACGAAGCATTATCAACATCTCAAGATGACGTCACTCCATTCATTAAGCTGCTCGAAATTACTAGGTACCTCTCGGCAGAACATTCGTCAATGTACGAAAAATGGGTTGAATGGGAAGAGACCCTATATAAAGGCGAGCTGAATGAATAGGTGGATTATTCATTAGAACCGTGATAGTAAAAAGTGATTTTCGTTGATTGTGAAGTGATTTTAGAAGACGATTGCGATAGAAATTTATGGACAAGTAGAAGTTAGACTTTTAATAGTGAAAATTAAAATTGTGAAATAGTTAAATAAGTGATTGTGCATTTTTAAGTAATTAAATAAACTCTTTTAATTTAATTTAAAAGACATTGCGTTTTCACTTTCCCGGAACATTAAAATTATTGGCCGCGAACCATAACGCGCGACAATATGTACAAGAGAGGGAAGGAAACTCATGATGCAGAACCGGTAACCCAAACCAATACAGAAACTAAGGCGAAGAAATACTAAGTTCTGGAGGCGCTAACGACAGCCAAAACTATTATGCAGCGCTGGACGGACTACAACAAGAAATGGACGTTGAAGAATGTATTGAAGGTAATTCTAATCAAGATAACAATGCTAATTTTATTCTGTACTTAAAAAATAAAAATAAGGAGAAGAAACCAGCGCACAGTTCTGCTGGTCCTTCTCAAAAATTTTCCAAAAATACAGAGAAAGTTACGCCAATTAATGTGTTCGGTCAAAGCGGAAAGGATATGGTTCGGCTATTGGCAGCCGGAAATAAATTTTAACCAATTTCGAGATCAAAAGAGTTAATGCTGAATAATTAACAAATAGAACAAAACCACTGTTTGATTTCAAATCATCTAAAAATGCGCTAATTTCTGGGGAGGTTCCGCTCTGCACCTATACTCCAAAAAATGAGAAGAACCAGACCTTTTTGTTGAAGGGCTTGGACTGCGGAGAAGATACCGTCAATCATCTTCAGGAGCTCAAGGAAGCTGCACCTGGTGTTGAATTTGTTTCCGTTAAAAGCTTCGCGAAGATCGACGGTAGAAAAGAAAAATTACCATTTTATTTGGTGCAGATTTTAAATAAGAGCAGTCCAAGTGCTCTTCAACAAATAAGATACTTAAACTTCCGAGTGGGAGGTGGGAACACCTACAGAAAAGAGAAGTGAATCAGTGTTATCGGCATCAAAGATTTGGACATTCGGCTACCAACTGCGCCATACATTATCGATGCGTCAAATGTGAGGATGTTCATACTCCCGGTGAGTGCAAATTGGCTCAGACAGAGCCAAAAAAGAACTGCGAGGATGCTTCCCATATCAAGATACGAGAGTCGAATGTGTCCCAAAGCAAACACAAGTACACCGTAGTGTTTTAGCTCCGAACTTCGTCAAGCCCGGAGTATCATTTACACTCGCCGCTGCTAGAGGACCAGCAGAAAATGCTGCAAATAATGTAAATAATGTAAGTAGCAATAATGAGCTGCTTCTAGAAATTTATCAGCAATTAAATTCCTTATCGGAGGGAATCGATAAACAAGATTCTAAAATTAACATTGTTTTTCAGCGTTTAGAGCTTTCAAATGCCTCAACATAAGTTGTCATCCAGTCACATTCCCACGGATAGTATTCGTCTCATCTCGATCAGCGTCAACTCCATTGTGAGTCTACATCGACGTCACTGTCTCCTGGACTTCCTTGTCAAGCAAAAGCCTGACATCATACTTCTTACTGAAACCCACCCCAATTCATTGCACTCCATAACATTCAAGGATTTTGAATTCGTAAGAAACGATAGGGTAAACGGTGATGGGACAGGTGGCACTGGGATATTGGTTCGAAGACCCTATTGTTTCCAAAATATTGAAAATGTTGAATTCAAATGCTTTGAATCTCTTGAAGTGTCCGTTATCAAAATCTCACTGCCAGGTGGGGATAACCTCTTGGTTATCTCTGCCTATGCAACTGATCGAAATGTTCTCAAGTTCAAGGAGGAGCTCTATTCCTTGTTCGAAATGCTCGAATTGAACAGGCTGCATACTTATTATATTCTTGCTGGTGACCTGAATGCCAAGCATACATCATGGTTAAACGCCACCAATAATCCAAGAGGTGTATTCCTGAAATCGTGGATAACAGAGAACCAAGTTGAATACAGGTGCAATCTATATGGATCGGAGTTCCCAACATCCCCTCAGGCAAATTCAAATTTGGACCTCCGCATTGCTGACGCAAGACTTGAATTCAACTTTAATAGTCCTCAACGGAAACTGTAGGTGCTTCCTTATGATAGCGACCATAACGCAATCGTAATGGAAATCAATCATCAAAGGGATGATCTCTTCCTCCAGTTCAACATGAAAATTATGGAAGGATATGAAAAACCAACCATTGTAAGGTTGAAAAAATTGAAAAGCCTTCTTGTCATACGCGTCAACAATATTTATCGGCGATTTTTGGACTACAACCATCGCTCGTTGACTTTGTTGAAAAGATTGGAAAGCCTTCTTCTCGCACGCGTCAACAATATTTATCTGCGATTTTTAGACTACAATCATCCCTCGTTGGATTTGTTGAAATTACACCTGAAGAACAGGAGTGAGGTCAACAATCAATGGGCGAAAGTGAATAACATATTCCGTAAGAAGTCTCGAGTGAAGGTATCGAATCTTGAAGTCACTAGTGATGAGATAAATTTGTCCGATAGGGCTGGTGTCAAAATTGATAGTACGGCTCCGAATAGAAATGGAAACAGGATTATATGTGAGGGATTGCAGAAAATTGCTCTAATTGGAACACATTTTGAATTGGTTCATCTACCAAACCTTGAGAGAGGGAATGATATATTTTCAGAAGTCGTTGAAGCAAAAGTTTTCGACTTCAATTCAAGCCTGAACGTTGAAACAATTCTTCATTTCAATGAAACATTAACATCTGACCTCATTACCGAGCTTGAATATTATTGATTATTTTGTCAGCTATGAAGACTTGTGTTTCATATTTCGCAGGATAAACAACAAGAAATCATGTGGTACTGATGGTTTTCCAAATGTAGTTCTCCGAAATTTGCCTGAGGTTGCTATTAGGAATTATTGCATATTGTTCAAAAATATGTTGACCAATTCGTATTTCCCAAATGAGTGGAAAAAGGCTAAAGTATTTCCCATCTTGAAGAAAAGAAAAGAATCTTCATGCCCTAAAAGCTATCGCCCAATCAGCTTGCTGTCTAACATCAGCAAAGTGTTTGAAGTGATACTCAGCAAAGCATTAAACGCACACATTGAGAAATATGAGTTGAGCCGAATTGACAATTTGGTTTTCGTGCCAGGCATTCGACCATACATGCAATAACGAAAGTAACCCCAGACATCTGTTGGAAACTAAACAACAGACTCATTAATATGGAGAAAGCCTTCGATACAGTGTGACTAGATGGACTAGTTTTTAAACTCCTTCAGGACAAGTTCCCCAGACACCTTGTCGACATGATGTGCAATATGTTATACGGGAAATCATTTGTTGTAACTGATGGAAATCTGACAACAATGCGCGAATTCATGGTCTTGAATGGTCTACACTACAGCAGGGAACAGTTACTGCGGCTCTACTCTTCTCAATATTCATTCATAAGCTATTGAACGGCTTTGATTTTAACGTCTTGCCAACGCGATCATTGTTAGCGTTTGCTGATGATCTGATCATCTATACGCCAGACCGAAAAGCTACAATAGTTCAGAGCAATCTTCAAAAAATGTTCGATAATGTGCAGCTGTACACTGACAATTGGCGAATGAAAATCAATGCGCAGAAGTGCGAAACAATAATGTTCCGTACAACGCTGCAGGGAGTTAGTCAAGAACGAAACGTAATTGGAAGGATTTCCACATCATGGCTGGTGAGGGTAGTTCAGAACGGGTTCCACATAAATCCTGTGTTCGATACCTCGGTGTTCATCTCGATCAGTATCTGTACTGCACTGAACGTGTCAATATCATGCTCAGTAAGGCACAAAAAGTAGTCATGGCCCTACGAAGACTCTTTCATTCCAGATACATTGATCAAAAGGTCAAAATTATCTGTCATAAGACCCTGGTTAGACCAATTTTGACATATGGATGTCAGATTTGGTACAACCAGAGTGCTTGTACTATGGAAAAATTAAGAGTTTTCGAAAGCAAATGTCTTCGTGCATGTATTGGTTTTGGACAGAAAGGCTGAGACAGATTCGAAGCATTATATATCGAATAGAAGAATTTATCAAACTGCTAAAGTGACAAAAGTCGATATCTTCATATTGAAACTTCTTCATAATCATATCGCAAGATCTGTAACTGTGAGTGAAAACCCTTTGATTTAACAGCCGTTTCACCCTACAGACGGGTATATTACGACTTGCTTTGCTACTGGCTTCGTTCCTCCAGAAGAAGATTCATGTATTTGGACATGAATCGATATGCTTTTGATTCTGGCGGTGTCCCAATCATATATCACATATATAGACGGCCCACCGATAAGAAGATAAAATATCTTCCGAATTTGAGTTCACAAGACCAACAATTTCAATGGAGATACTCATTTGCTAGATTCGTTGATGCTGATCGGGCTGAGACGGAGCAATCTAGGTATTGGTGGCTGAATGACAATGTCTAAATTATTCGTGTTTATTTTCAGTTTTTGTGTTTTTCGTGACTTAGTATTTGAGTTTCAGCTCATTATTGCTACATTTAGTGTTGTTTATTTGTGTAAAAAATTAGGGATAGGTTAGGTATATATTATGTTTATTATATTAGGTTTAGAGATAAGATTAAACGGTTAGGTGAGGAATATTGTGATAGAATTTATTAGTTTAAGATAAAGTTTTTTGATTGAATTTTATTAGAATTAGGTTGTAGCATATTAGGTGTAGGGTAAAAGTTCACTGTTGTGTTGAAATTATAAATAATTTTAGGATAGTGTATGGTTGATTTTTTCTCCTTTTTCCAATCAAATTTGTAATTTGCTTTAGTTTTTTTTCATAAAATGTGTTTAACTGATAACGTATAAATTTAGAGAGCCATTTGGGCCATTAAGTTTTTGTATTGTATTGTTTGGAATTTGCTTTATATTCTTTTAAAATTTATAACGATTAGTATTGAATAAAGCTGGTTTGATTTTGACTTTCTGCATCAAAAACTAACAACACAATTAAACTAAACTATAAGATAGTCATGTAATCAATAATTTAGACTCTTACAAAGATACTGTATTCAAAAGAAAAACAATAATCATCTAAAAATACATTGTCATTTAACGATGAGTAGTCCTTGTGGAGCAGTCGGTCTATCAATCCACCCAGCTGTGATGAATACTAATTGAAAAATTAGATAATCACATGGTTGAGCGTGATGTTGACCATATCGCCTCGAGTTCCGTTACGGTCACGGAATGAGATAGCCTAGCAAAAAATTTCAAAGCCAAGGTTTAATTTTATCTGTTGTGCATTGGATTATTATTTAACAACGATTTTCATACTTGAATCGGTTGACAAATGGAACCAGGTGGGACATTACGTTCGGACAGTCCTAAAATATAAAAGGGACTCACAGCAGTCGGGGGCGTTGGGGCTGGGGGATCGCTTGTCTGGCATTTCCTCTTCCCCTCTCCCCTCCCGCTAGGAAAGGGACTCCCCAGCTTGAAGGCGCCCATGGCGTAACAAAACGAGACCTGGCCCGAAGTAATGTGTCAAACGGTTCCAGGCTGGGGTTCTCAGGTTGACAGGGGAAGTGTTTAGTGGGTAGTGCAGTCGCACATGGGAGTCCCACACTCTGTGCATAAATAGCATTCACCTCCCTGCCACAAAAAAAAACAACGATTTTCATAACCTAGATTCTATTCAATTGCAACTTGCCAATTTTTACAACATAATTAGGAGTTTACTTTTAATTGTCAGATTCTATTCAGTTGTAATTTGCCAACATTTACAACAAAATTAAGAATTTACTTGCGAATACAGAGGTTACTACTTCGGAATTCAAGAGAATTTTGAAATCACTCTGCAAGATAAATCGAAACTTTTTAGAAGAGGGAAGGTCTTGTCAAGTAGTCGCCTCTCAAATTTTAACAGCTATGCAACAAGTAATTAGCTTTCAATTTCTCGTAAGAGTATAACAGTTCGCTCAATTTACACTTAAAACCCTTAAAGAAAGCCAGTATTGGACATAACCAGCGATGGTGGGTTACTGACATTCATTTCGTGGAAGTATTGCGGCCACGCTGGGAGTAAGAAAGAGAAAGGAAGAACTGAGATTGCCCTTGTACCACAATGTTGCGAAAAAGAGTGAGAGAAAGATAGTTGCATGAGCTTGAATTGAGGGGCGATTTGCTCGATTATTCTGGATCGTTGACTGTGTGTCTTGTTTATGATTACCTGTTATGTAAAGAGCTAAATAAAAACAGTTTTTTCATGAAAAAGTACACCATTAGTGTGTTTATATTTTTGTTAGATACAACGACCTTAACACATTGGCAAGCGAGCAGCAATTGACGTTCGTCACCATAAATGATTCAATGAGTAAATTAACAATCCAGCATCAGCAATATTAGTTTTTGCTTTTTAATAGTCTTCAATAATTAATAGCAAGTAAAGCAAATAAATTATATTTTAGCAACATAGGTTAAAAAGAAGGCGTGCAGTTATTTCTTTACAACCCATAACACAGCCCAGTTTAGTTAACTATAGCTTGGATCAAGGAATTACCTTGAGGCTCCTAAAACTTTAGACGGAATCCCAAGTAGTTAGTTACAGCTTGGGAAAAGGATTCATCTTGTGGCTCCTAACACCGTTCGCAAGCCCCGCATATCACCTACAAAGCCATCTCTACACGAGACGCTTAAGGCCTCTCCAGACCGCGTCCGAAGCAAAGCGAGGACAGTTAATTCCCCCGTGCACTACAAAAAATGGGTTTTTTTCGTGGTTGAGAGATGAATCATATTTACGCACTGAGTGTGGGGCTCCCATGCTTGCGAGCGACTTGACTACCCAAAATTTTTCCCCTGCCAACCCGAGAACCCAGCCTGGAACCTTTTCGACACATTACTTTGGGCCAGGTCTCGTTTTGTTACCCCGTGAGGCGCCTTCAGGCTGAGGAACCCCTCTTCTACCGGGAGGGGAGAGGGAAAGAGGAATTGCCAGACAAGCGATACCCCAACCCCAACGCCCCCGACTGCTGTGAGTCCCTGTTATATTTTAGGACTGCCCGAACGTAATGTCCCATCTGGTTCCATTTGTCAACCGATTCAAGTATCACTGCAACTACACCAGCTGTGGTGAGCTCTGCCGTCTCTCTGTAGAGGTCCCGTCGCTGCCTGCCCCATTTTTTGCGCGCAAAGTGTGGCAGGCATCGTTTACCTCACCTGGACAAAACCGACAATTGGGGAACCGTGACTTACCAATCTTATGCAGATAAGACTGAAAACACCTATGCCTGCTCAAAAGCGAGGTATGATAGAAGTCAGTCTCATCATGCCTTCGATTTAGCCATGGTCTCACATCTGGGATGAGGCTCGCAGTCCACCTTCCTTTCGTAGAATTCACCCAAGACTGCTACCAGCCGTTGACTGAGCACTGTCTCTTCTCGCAGGCAACCGTTTCCCTCGCATCCTCGCTTCGACGCAAATAAATAGCGCGGCGCTCTCTAGCAAAAGGGGCGCCAGTGTCACCCCTGCAATAACTCTCACGGCCGAATTAGAGACTGTCGGATATGAAGATGCAATTCTCAGTGCTCCTCTTCTCTGTACCTGGGCCAAGTGTTTTCGGTATACCTCCTTACTGATAGCGTCGCCCCATACTTTTGCTCCGTACAATAGTACTGGTCTCACAGCGCTCATCAAGTAAATGGGTCTAGCAGTTCGCACCAGTTTCCTGAAACTTATTTTTGCTAAATAATAAATAAAGTATTTAAAAGTTAACCATTAATATAATGTCTTTTACTGGAGCCCGAGGTTAGTGTGAGATATAAAGGAATGAAGAGGTAAGTATGGATGGCATACGACCACAACACTCCGATCGAATCTGCTCTCTGTTGGAAAAATAACCGAACGAGAATATAAAGTCATCTTCAAGGAGAATAAGGCCATCATCAGAAATCCCGAAACGGAAGAAAACTTTTATGACAGCACTTCGAAAACGAGATTTGGATTTTATCAACAAATCCGCCGAGGAATGCAGAATCACCGAGACATCCTCGGTACAAGAACGGAACGATCGTTTTGGACACCTCAAGGAAAAAGACTTGAAGGACCTGATCCACCGACAGAATGTGATTGAGTTTGCCATTAAAACTGAAGAACACCTACCTGTGTGTGAAACTTGCATCAAGGGGAAGCGGAGTCAGAAGCCGTACTCAACATCAAAAACCCAGACTGAAGAAATCTTCAAACTCATCCAAACCGGTATTTGTGGACCCATGCGCATCGAATCTCTCGCTGGCTCCCGTTATTTCGTCAATAGAATCAATAAACCGTTAATTGCTAATGTACTTCAATTTTTTATTTTTTATTCAGTAGTTTCATTAGAAGTTACGCGCATAGCGCTGAAGATGGTCGGCAATACCGTCCGAAATGCATTCCTATGTGTTTTAGAATAAAAAATCGTTTTCTTACCATCAAACTCTTGGTTTTTTTATTTTTTTTTTTTTTAATTCTAAATCAATATTTGTGGTCAATAAGGGAATTTTAATTTTTATTTCATTAATCTAAAACGACCGCAAAGTGTTCATATGTAACAGATTAAAGTGTTAGAAAAAGTTTCTGAACTTTCGCACTGTAACTTGTCACCTTTTTTGTGGATAGGGAATATCATTGATTGGCCACTCTTTTGCAATATGTTCTTGTTGCTATATGTGCTGGGTGACTTTGTGAATACCTTTATGAACATTGCTGCCACCATATTTAATGAGTTCCACTGGAACTTCATCGATGCCCGGCGCTTTATTATTCTTTTGGGCTTTGATCGTGGCAGAAATTTCATGCAGAGTTGGTGGGGCCAATGGAAGCTCTCCGGAAACACCTATAGGCGACTTTGTTCTGGAGCTGTGCGGAGGATTAAGGAGGTTCTTGAAATATGATGCCCATTTTTCCTTAATCTCGGTTTCGTCAGCGCTGATATTGCCGATGTCATCACGACAGAGCGTGGTTTTTGGCTGATAACCACGTTTCAGGCTTGTCACTACTTATTATGCTTGTCCTGTGTTGTTGGTCGCTAGACTAACATCGATGGTCGTTATAGTTTTTTCTTTTCTTAATCCTGATTATCTTCTTCGTTACTCTACTGAGATTTTCATAATGTTCTCTCTTCGTCCTGGTTTTCCTACCTACGTAATCTTTGTACGCCTGATTCTTCTTGTCTAACGCATTCTGACACTCATCATTGAACCATCATTTCTCTTGCCCCGGGCTTGATGTCCGATTGTGTGTTCTGCCACGGACTTAATAGCCGCTTTCACTTCCATCTAGAGCTCGTTGCTTGTTTTCAGCGATACGTCTGGGATGGGAGCAAGCTAGATTTCGAGGGTCTCCGTGAACCTTTTGGCCACAGACGCCGTTTGGAGCCTTTCGATGTCAAATTTTTGTAGCGGGCTGGTCTTCATCGAACATGCCTTTGAGATACGGCATCGATAGGTTAATTTGATCAAGTAATGATCTGAGTTACAATTGGCTCCTCGGTACTCACGAAAGTCAAGTATACTCAAGGCCCAACGTTGTTGGCTCAGTTCCACATATGCCACAGCAAAACGGTGAAGCTGAAAGGAAAACCCACACGTTGACCGAAATGGCTCGGTGCATGATGATCCAGTACGGACTCTCCTCAAGTTTTTGGGCCGAAGCAATCCTTACGGCAAACTAAATTCGAAATCGCTGCCCATCAAAAAGTCTCGACGGCAAAGTACCATTTTAAAATTGGAGCGGATGTACTCCTACTGTGAATTACTTTCACCGATTTGACACAACGGCTACGTGCTCGACAAAAGAAATGGAAAGGCGAAATTTGATTCCCGATCAAAAAAAGCGCTTTTGTTGGATATTCAATCCCGCCCAAGGCGTACCATCTATGAGATGTGACTTTCACTAGTTCTTTTTAAACCGAGACGAACTTCTCAGAATTTATTGACGACAAAATTTGTAGAGCAAAGTCCGTTATTTCCGTCGAAATCTATTCACTACCATCCCAGAAGCATACCGAAGAAATCAAAGAAGAAGTCTGCAAATGTGATTCGAAAAAAGAAGACGAAACCTTAGTAACTTCGAAAAAAGGACCAGATCGAACGAAAAAGGATAAACGGCAAATAGAGGCAAGCCAAAGGAGCTGTCTCGACAGATCTCCCTGAAAGAAGAGGAACCCGAAACACTGAAAAACCTGCAACCTCCACCGAAAGAGCCGCAATCAGTCGATGAGGAACATTTTGCTAGCTTTATCGAATCTGCGGACTCGAAAACAGCAACCGCGAAGCAGAAGAATGGATGGAAGCGATGCTAAAGAAATAAGAAGCACTAGAGAAAAATAAAACTTAGGTCATCGTAGATCGCTCCAAAGGAAAGACCGTCGATTCGAAATAGGTCCTACGGACGAAACTCGAAGCAAATGGAGAAATAAAACTTCAAAAAGCCATACTTTGTAGCTAAGGGTTTCACGCAGAGTCCAAGAATTGACTTGTGGCAGTGGCCGTTTAACTGGAACTCGAAATTTAAATTCAGTAAATTTTCAGGAAAGGTATATCAAGCTGAAATCTCAGCTAAGTTAATTATGCATCTAAATCGGCCAACCGAAAACAAAATGGTGCTCATGCTTGATTTCTCTTTGACTATAGTTGAACACCGATTTTGATGAAATTTGGCACAAAAGTTTATCGATCTGTATAATGATGCTCACAATAAAAGATTCAAAGTTGACCCATTTGAAACAAAATAGTGGCCATTCTAAGGTTTAAAAACGCGCAAAAATGTATTTGTTGTAATTAATACCTCGCTGCAGTGCCGATTTTGAAGATTTTTTATATGATAGGAATTAAAAACATCTAGGTAACAGTTTCTGGCGGCTGGTCAAAGTTGGGAAGTTTTTTTGATTAATAAGAAACTCAAAATTAGAGCCGTTTCACGAGAATGAAGTAAAACCAACTTCACGAGTGTTGTATTGGAAGTTTAACCATCCGCATCAGGTCCTTCTTCTGGAATTTGTGCTCTTCATGAACATACTTGATTTCGTTGCGAGCTTCTTTGATAACATCTCTCGAGATTTCAATTTCTCCCTCATTGGATATTCGAATTCTGTAGCCCTTGCAATTTACTTCGTAGCCAACAAAGAAGCCATTCTTAAACTTTGTATTAAGCTTTTTCCGTTGTAGTCATAACTCAAAAGGTGTTTTTTCCATCGACTTGACTCTTACCAGTTCGATTTAGACTTTAGGCAGTATTTCACTTAATTTGGTTTACATTAATCATAGCCCGTGCAGCTTCAATGACAGTGGTAATATCTTTTTCAACGCAAACGTTGCGTTCTAGTATATAGGGTGTTGATTTTTGATGAACCACCTTTCCTTTACGAAGTACATCTACCACATCTTTGTTGACAAACTCTAAACAATTAGTGGATTGGATGCACTGTACTTGCTTTCAAGTTTCTGCTTCGACTTTGTCATAAAAAACGTTCAACAAATCCGCAGCACTCGGTTTCGATTTTACGCGGTAGACGCATCTGTAGTTTGCAAAATTTTCACGGAATAACAGCATATGGCGTGCATATCTAGCACAAACATTTGCTGAAGTTTCCGCTGTTTTGACCTTTAAAACAGCTTAATCAACTTTGAATCTCTGCATGCAACTTGCAGCCACATCTGGCTCTGTTTTTGAAAATAGATGGTTCCGGCCTGCGCCTTAAACATGTAATCTTTGCCCAAACAAGTTCATGTAAATTTTTTTTTTGTGGTAGGGAGGTGAATGCTATTTATGCACAGAGTGTGGGTCTCCCATGCTCGCAAGAAAGCGACTGGACTACCCACTAAACACCCCCCCCTGTCAACCTGAGAACCCCAGCCTGGAACCGTTTGACACATTACTTCGTGCCAGGTCTCGTTTTGTTACGCCGTGGGGCGCCTTCAAGCTGGGGAGTCCCTTTCCTAGCGGGAGGGGAGAGGGGAAAAGGAAATGCCAGAAGAGCGATCCCCCAGCCCCAGCGCCCCCGGCTGCTATGAGTCCCTTTTATATTTTAGGACTGCCCGAGCATAATGTGCCACCTGGTTCCATTTGTCAACCGATTCGAGCATCACCGCAACTATATTATCCCGGGTGAGCTCTCCCGTCTCCCTGTAGAGTTCCCTTCGCAGCCTGACCCATTTTGTACACGCAAAAAATATGTGACAGGCATTGTCCTCCTCTCCTGGGTAAAACCGACAAACGGGAGACCGTGACTTACCGATCTTGTGCAGGTAAGACTGAAAACACCTGTGCCCGCTCAAAAGCTGGGTCAGATAGAAGTCAGTCTCACCATGCCTTCGATTTAGCCACGGTCTCACATCCGGGATGAGGCGCGCAGTCCACCTTATCCCTTCGTGCAATTCACCCAAGACTGCTGCCAAGCGTTGAGCGAGCGCTGTCTCTCCTCGCGGGCAGCTATCTCCCTCGCATCCTCGTTTCGGCGCAGGTAAATAGCGCGGCGCTCTCTAGCAAGGAGGGCGACAGGTATCACGCCTGCAATCACTCTCACCGCCGAGTCGGAGACTGTTGGATACGAAGATGCAATTCTCAGTGCTCCCTTCTCTGTACCTGTGCCAAACGTTTTCGGTATACCTCCTTGCTGAAAGCGTCGCCCCATACCTCTGCTCCCTACAGTAGCACTGACCCTACAGCACTCATCAAGAGGCGTCTTCTTGATGGGCTGGGTCCCCCTACGTTGGGCATAAGTCGACTCAGGGCCGATATTCCCGAAGCAACCTTCTCAGCCGTTGCCCTGATTTGCTCAGAGAAACTCATCTTCGAGTCGATCAGTAGCCCCAGGTACTTCACCGCTGGCTTCGATTCGATTTGTATGTCTCCAATACTGATCATCCTTACTCTAGGGATTCTCTTTTTTGTCAAGATGACGACTTCGGTTTTCTCCAGTGCTAAACTGAGCCCGCGAGCAGTCATCCAGTTCCTCACTCGGCGCATTAGCATACCTAGCCTAAGTTGCGCTTGTTCAACGGTGCGTCCAGCGTCCAATTTTTTCTGATTAATAAGAAACTCAAAATTAGAGCCGTTTCACGAGAATGAAGTAAAACCAACTTCACGAGTGCTGTATTGGAAGTTTAACCATCCGCATCAGGTCCTTCTTCTGGAATTTGTGCTCTTCATGAACATACTTGATTTCTTTGCGAGCTTCTTTGATAACATCTCTCGAGATTTCAATTTCTCCCTCATTGGATATTCGAATTCTGTAGCCCTTGCAATTTACTTCGTAGCCAACAAAGAAGCCATTCTTAAACTTTGTATTAAGCTTTTTCCGTTGTAGTCATAACTCAAAAGGTGTTTTTTCCATCGACTTGACTCTTACCAGTTCGATTTAGACTTTAGGCAGTATTTCACTTAATTTGGTTTACATTAATCATAGCCCGTGCAGCTTCAATGACAGTGGTAATATCTTTTTCAACGCAAACGTTGCGTTCTAGTATATAGGGTGTTGATTTTTGATGAACCACCTTTCCTTTACGAAGTACATCTACCACATCTTTGTTGACAAACTCTAAACAATTAGTGGATTGGATGCACTGTACTTGCTTTCAAGTTTCTGCTTCGACTTTGTCATAAAAAACGTTCAACAAATCCGCAGCACTCGGTTTCGATTTTACGCGGTAGACGCATCTGTAGTTTGCAAAATTTTCACGGAATAACAGCATATGGCGTGCATATCTAGCACAAACATTTGCTGAAGTTTCCGCTGTTTTGACCTTTAAAACAGCTTAATCAACTTTGAATCTCTGCATGCAACTTGCAGCCACACCTGGCTCTGTTTTTGAAAATAGATGGTTCCGGCCTGAGCCTTAAACATGTATTTGCCCAAACAAGCTTATGTAATTTTTTTTTTTTGTGGTAGGGAGGTGAATGCTATTTATGCACAGAGTGTGGGACTCCCATGCTCGCAAGAAAGCGACTGGACTACCCACTAAACACCTCCCCTGTCAACCTGAGAACCCAGCCTGGAACCGTTTGACACATTACTTCGGGCCAGGTCTCGTTTTGTTACGCCGTGGGGCGCCTTCAAGCTGGGGAGTCCCTTTCCTAGCGGGAGGGGAGAGGGGAAAAGGAAATGCCAGAAGAGCGATCCCCCAGCCCCAGCGCCCCCGGCTGCTATGAGTCCCTTTTATATTTTAGGACTGCCCGAGCATAATGTGCCACCTGGTTCCATTTGTCAACCGATTCGAGCATCACCGCAACTATATTATCCGGGGTGAGCTCTCCCGTCTCCCTGTAGAGTTCCCTTCGCAGCCTGACCCATTTTGTAAACGCAAAAAATGTGTGACAGGCATTCTCCTCCTCTCCTGGGCAAAACCGACAATCGGGAGACCGTGACTTAACGATCTTGTGCAGGTAAGACTGAAAACACCCGTGCCCGCTTAAAAGCTGGGTCAGATAGAAGTCAGTCTCACCATGCCTTCGATTTAGCCACGGTCTCACATCCGGGATGAGGCGCGCAGTCCACCGTCCCTTCGTGCAATTTACCCAAGACTGCTGCCAATCGTTGAGCGAGCGCTGTCTCTCCTCGCGGGCAGCTATCTCCCTCGCATCCTCGTTTCGGCGCAGGTAAATAGCGCGGCGCTCTCTAGCAAGGAGGGCGACAGGTATCACGCCTGCAATCACTCTCACCGCCGAGTCGGAGACTGTTGGATACGAAGATGCAATTCTCAGTGCTCCCCTTCTCTGTACCTTTGCCAAACGTTTTCGGTATACCTCCTTGCTGAAAGCGTCGCCCCATACCTCTGCTCCCTACAGTAGCACTGACCCTACAGCACTCATCAAGAGGCGTCTTCTTGATGGGCTGGGTCTCCCTACGTTGGCCATAAGTCGACTCAGGGCCGATATTCCCGAAGCAGCCTTCTCAGCCGTTGCCCTGATTTGCTCAGAGAAACTCATCTTCGAGTCGATCAGTAGCCCCAGGTACTTCACCGCTGGCTTCGATTCGATTTGTATGTCTCCAATACTGATCATCCTTACTCTAGGGATTCTCTTTTTTGTCAAGATGACGACTTCGGTTTTCTCCAGTGCTAAACTGAGCCCGCGAGCAGTCATCCAGTTCCTCACTCGGCGCATTAGCATACCTAGCCTAAGTTGCGCTTGTTCAACGGTGCGTCCAGCGACCAGAGCCGCAACATCATCCGCATAGCCGACCAAGCGCGACTCATCTGGCATCTCGTCTCAGTAGGCCGTCGTAAGACGCGTTCCACAGATCCGGACCAAGGATAGATCCCTGGGCAACAATCAGAGTCGTTACCTGTAATCCCAGGAGGGAACCTCACGGCGCCCCCCATATCCTCGGGTTCCTCGGGTACGTTGGGGCGGAACTCCCCAAAGAATGCTAGCCTCCAAGAGTGCTCTTGTCGACCGGCATTCCTCCTGCGGACAAGTTCATGTTAATACGGCGTATATAAAGCACATCAGCCAAATACTTCGTGTTCCACATGTTCCCGTTAAATGCTTCGACGAAAAATTCACCTTTACCATACGCTTTTACTATGGAATCATCTACAGTGCGAACATCTTTCCGAAAGTCAATCTTAATGAAATCATGGGACCATTCTTTTGATATGACATGTCATCGCTGGCACCAACTATTTTCACGTGGTATGCTTAATTGTACAAACATAACCTCACTTACAAAAGCTTAATTTTGCGCTGGTTTTCGACAACTTTTCGGTTTGGGCAGTCTTGATTTCAATGACCAAGCTTTGTGAAGAGAAAACGGTTACTTTTCGTCTTATTGAAGCTTTTATCGCCTACCGTTTTAACCTGCTTAGCTACAAACGCTTTTTGTTTACTCCGCTGCACGCCCAATCTAGATCCCGTTAGCGTTTTTAACGTTCGTTCTTTTTTCTTTGTTGTTTCCCATGTCGCAACAAATTGATAATATTACTCAAAAGTATATTGTTACATGTCCACACAATTCTGCGAACTACTGTCGCAATTTTTGTCGCGACTGTTAACAACATCATGATCAACATTGATTGAAAAGAAGCAATCAAGAAAAGTAAACAAGTGACGTCACTGCGTATATTCAAAATTTCTCGAATATCCCAGGTAGTTCTCGTCAGAACATTCGCCAATATACGAGGAATGAATTGAATGACTAGAGACCATATATAAAGCCGAGCTGAATGAATGGGAGATATAGTAAAAACTGCGATAAGACTAGAGCGCGGATTAAAGTGCGATTTGCAAGAAAGACAAATCAAGTATTGTGCATTCTTAGCAAATTAACTCTTTTAACTTAATTTAGAAGACAGTGCGTTTTCACTTTCCTGGGACATCTCACTGATCGGCCGCGAACCGTAACACGTGACAACATTTTCTAAAACTTTCTCGTCAAGATCTTCTAATCGCGATACATTTTTTGCAACTCCGCTATATGCATTGCGATCCTGGCTTCAGAATCTTTTGTATACTGGAAAAATTGTTGTTGCAACAAATGAACCGATGTTTCTGATTTTTGTTCGTAGACGTTATCTAACGTAGCATACATAGCGGCGGCAGTTTCAGTTAAGGGATAGATCAGACTAGGACAAAATAGTCGGGCGACTTTCGCAATTTACACATGGTGCGCAAACTAAGACTTTGCGACAATTCTGGCCAGGTCGATTGTCGCAGGGATTTGCGAATTTTCCTAAAACCAGTTTTCTAGGTATGATAACTTTTAGTTAAGAAGTTTTTGTGATACTCGTGCAGGCGCACATCATTTGGACATTTGATGCTGGCATGCATGGAACTTTCTTGCATAGCGCTCAAATGAGTCAGAAGGCTTGAACTAAACCCAAATGAATGCTGTCAGTTTGTTTGTCCATGTGTCAATACTCGTAGTTTTTGAAAGATTGTTTTTTGCATTTCTTCAATCTTTTCATTGAAACGGCAGTAATATGACGGTTGCATTAAACGAAAAATGAGCTAATAATATAAAGATAATGCTTAAAAAAAGAATTTTATAAATAGGTAAAATTTTAAGGAAATTTCAGATTACAATATTACTTAATTTGCATTATATGTTTGGTGTCTGCTTCCGATTTCAATATTTAAAATCTCGGTTTTTTTGCACTTGTCAGTATTAATTTTCTTAACATTTTTCTCCAACGTGAATGAAAATAAGAAAATGTATTTAATTTAAAACAAACATATATCATTAACGGATGAGTTTATTGTTTAAGTGATATGGTTTTTCGCGCCCTTCGCCTAAGTAGTAATAATGCCACCGCTCTTTGTGTATTTTATATTGACTGGTTTTTTTTTTTTGTTTTTTTTTTATTTTTTTTTTTTTTAATTGGATCATTTCACCCTTTTCACATCAACTTAATGTAAATCTATAAGACAAATTTGCTCTACATTGAAGCTAATAATTTTTCTGAAAAATTATTAGAGAAGAAACGCGACCTAATGAAAAGCTTCAATGTAGAGCAAATTTGTCGTATAGATTTACATTAAGTTGATGTCAAAAGGGTGAAATGATCCAATTAAAAAAAAAAGTTTAGCGAATACAAGTACTCACAAGAGAAATTTACCTTGAACATAACTTGCAGATACAAAAAACATATTGAGTTTGCATAAGTAGAAAAATTAAAATTAACTCTCTCGCCTATGAGCATGGTGGTCGCCATCACCGGTGTGTATCTAAGAGTGATGGCCTGAGGAGAATTAGTACACACGTCGAAACCACCTTCTTCTAACATTTTTCTTCTCTAATAATTTTTCAGAAAAATTATTATTAAAAAAATATGCAACTCATTTATGTAGCTGCAAAACAATTCTATAAGTAATCATATTGACTGTTTTAAACGAAACGGAGCGCATGTAAGTTATGACTAATTATCGCGACTATGTTAAAAAACGAACACTTTCAACCAATTTATTGGCTCACAATTTACTTTCAATTTTTCCATTAAACTTATTTGTTCACAATTTGCTTCCAACATTTACATTAAATTTTATCTGCTCAGAATTTACTGGTTACTGGCAGTCAAAAAGCATTCGATTCAAATACTCTCTATTACTTATAATAAATAAAATAGGTTACCTAGGTGCGTTTGCATTTATTTATTTATTTAAATTCCATTTAACAGATTAAACGCAATCCAATTACATAATGGAACAAAACGAATAGAAAAGAAAATTACTGAAAATTAGAATTAAGTGAAAAAGTTAATATAAAAAGAAATTCAATGATATTAACAATAGCAAGTACTAAGTTGAGAAAAATACATATAAAATTAAATTGAAGCACGAACAAGTCAAATATTTATAATGCAATTGAATTGTAAAGATCAGGCTTGTTAATTTCAATGTAAAAACAAGGTATAAGTCGGAAAAAGGACCAAGCTCAAGCTTATCATGTTTTCTTACCATTCGTATAATGGGAGAATGAAAATATAAATTTGTACGGGCCTACGGTAGCACGAAAAAATTGTTTCCCCGAGAAGAACGCGATGGTTGGCAAAAACGTAAGTCTGCACACACTATTGATGAAATTAGATTGTGGCAGAGTTGATGTAGAAAACACTGATCTAGATAGATGCGACGAGACGACAGAGTAGGAAGACGTAAGAAGGATAAACGACATTCATAAGGTTGATATGGGATTTTAAATTTGAAAAACAAGATTCGAGTAAATTTGCGCTGGACATTCTCTAACGAGTTAATGCGGTAGGAGTGTCGGGGAGACCAAACTACAGGACAATATTCAAGGATAGGACGGACAAGACAGATAAACAGGCGGACTGGGGTGGATATATTGGTAAACTTCTAAGTATGCCAGACAATGAGTCCCAATATTTTTGAGGCCCTAGTAGTCATGATTAGAATATGTGCATCAAAATTGAGCTTAAAATCAAAAATAACGCGGAGATCTTTAGCAGAGCTCACAGCAGCGAATGGGAGTTCATTTAACGTATAGGTAAAAGCCAGCGGAGAGTGATTTAGATTAGTCATTTTTTAGCATTTGGCAGCAGTTAGACATACACCAGTTATTTAGTGTCATCAGGTTCTTCTGAAGATATTGACAATCTTGTACAGATCTGATACCTCGAAATACTTTGAAATCATCGGCATACAGTAGGCAATTAGAGGTGATAAGCAAAGGAAGATCATTTATAAAGTAACGGAATAGGAGGGGACCTAAAATGAACCTTGAGGAACACCAGAGGAAGGATAAAATGGAATGGAAGTAATTCCACAGTAACTAAAACAACATATACGAGAAGACAGGTAGGAATCCATCCATGATAAAAGAGGACCAGCAACCCCAAAAGCTTTCAGTTTGTGACAGAGTAGTTGATGGTTGACCGTGTCAAGCGCCTTGGAGAAGTCAGTGAAGATGACATCAACCTGCAATCGATTGTCTAGGGCCTTCGCAATGTAATCGGTGAATTCAATTAAATTTGAGGTCGAAGAGCGAACTTTGAGAAACCCATGTTGTTCTTTCGACAAGATAGGAGCCAAAGAAACTGTAACTCGGTTATGTACCAGACGCTCGAGTAATTTCGGAAAGCAGGAGATTAAGGAAATAGGGCGATAATTGGAAACAGAAGAAGGATCATCACTTTTAAGAATAGGAACAACGTTTGCTCTTTTCCAACAAGTAGGGAAAGCACCAGTCCTTAGACTGAGGTCGAAGAGAAAAGCCAAAGGGATACAAAGTGAAGACGCTAATGAATTAACGAAAATATTCGGTAAACCATCTGGACCTAGTGAAATATTAGGATTAAGTGAATTAATATTTATATTTTCTAAAATCATAGAAAATGAAATCGGATCATACGCCAACAGTATTATTGGGAAGTATCAAGGTGGTTTTAGAGCAGGTAGATCGACGATAGATCAATTGTTTGTTGTCAAGCAGGTACTTGAAAAGTGCTGGGAGTTCAACATAGACATACACCAAATTTTCGTTGACTTTAAGCAAGCATACGACTGTATTGATCGTAACGTACTGTACCAAATAATGCTTGGCTTTTGCATCCCAAATTAGTTCGTCTTACCAAAACGACAATGACGTCGACGACCTCCCAAGTCCGCATCAATAACCAAATCACCGATGGATACCTTTGACACAAATATGGGAGTAAGGCAGGGAGATGGGCTGGCCCCATTGCTATTCAATTTGGCTCTGGAGTACGTCATTAAGAAGCTACCTGTCGAAACACAAGGTAACATACATTACTATACAAGTCGAGCCAAGTAGTAGCCTATGCGGGCGACATCAACTTTTTGTCGCGGTCATTAACAACTATCAAAGAACTCTTCCTGAAACTCGACAGCGAAGCAAAACTAGTAGGGCTAAAAATTAATGAGAATAAAACAAAGCTCATGACACAGTCGAGGAAAAATACCTCAAATACACAAAATATTTGTGTATTTAGGCGCCAAACTAACGGGAACCAGTAATGAAAGAGACGAAATACGCCGAAGAATACAGCTCGCAAATAAAATATTTTATTCAGTTTTGACGATTTTGAAGACCAGCTGTATACACAGGAAAATAAGCTCCAAGTATACAAATCTGTGATAAGACCTGTATTATGATACGGGTGTGAAACATGGACCCTAACCCAAGCATCCGCAAATATATTGAACGCCTTTGAGCGATGAGTCCTAAGGCGAATAGCCGGAGCGAAGCTAGACGGGGACCAATGGAGAATTCGATACAACCATGTGCTGTATGAAATTTTTGACGAACCGGAGGTCGCAACGATTATAAGACTGCGGAAGCGGCAATGGGCAGGCCACATGAATCGTATGGACGAACAACGGATACCCAAAAAGGTATTCGTTGGGAGAACTGAAGGCCGGAGACCAGTGGGATTGGAGGAGGCGCTATTTGCAGGAAGCGAAGGCCAGAGAAGGGCTGTAGTGCTAAGGAGAATAAATGAATCAATAAGGGATTCAACTTCAAAGATCAGATGTCGACAACATACATGGATGACAATGAAAGTTATTGAGACTAGTATTAACAAAAGGAAGGCTTATAAAAAATTTAAAAAAACGCTGAAGATCACGCACTTAAATATCTGTATGACCAAGCTCTAAAAGAATCAAAACGTCTCATAAAAGAAGCTAAATTTTCATATTGCTCCAGAAGATTGGAAACAGCGGTGGACAACTCACACGAAATATGGAAAATAATAAATGAAGTAAAAGATAATTCATTACCCTGGATCATGTCATCAAATGCTGAATTTTTCGGCATGGACTCTAATAATGCAGCACGCCCAAGTGGAACAGCAAACCATTTTTTTCAACAATTGGTGAAAAAATTACCAGGGAGCTTGGTGACAAGTCAACTAGTTATTTCAATATCATAAATATCCCACCTACGTCCATCTTTCATATTCATCAAACGACTAAAAGAGAAGTATTAAATACAATCGAAGATTTGAAAAAAAATGCAGCACTAGTTCTTGACAACATCACCACACATGAAATTATTCTAGTCAAAGAGGAGGTAGCTGAACCACTGGGAAATTTTATAAACGAGAATATCAGAAATGGAATATTTTCGGACGAAGAGAAACTGGCAAAAATAATTCCAATATTCAAATAAGGAAATCATCTGGGCCCGAATAATTACCCCCCTGTTGCACGTTTGACAGCCTTTAGTAAAATATTCGAAAAACTTGTAAATAATCGTTTAAAATCTTTCTTAATGGGCATTTCCATCATAAATCCGAAGCAGTTTGGCTTCAAAAGAACAAGAGTACTTTCTATGCGTTACTTTCTGTCTCATGTTACATCAATGAATGTCTTGATAAGGGAGATTATATTATTGCAATTTTTATGGCCCTGAAGAAGGCTTTTGATACGGTTGATCATGACCTGTTCCCTCAAAAACTTGAATCGTATGGTATACAAAGCAAACCGAAACAACTTTTTTAAAAGTTATTTGGAAGGAAAATTCCAAAGAACATCAGTTAATAATGCCTTGTGCAATCTTGCACCAATGAAATCGGGGGTTCCTCAAGGATCCATACTTGGACCAACTTTGTTTTTGCTATACACTAATAATTTGAATATGTGTAAACTGAAAGGTCACCACACATTATATGCTGATGATACTGCACTTCTTTATTCAACACATGATAAAGTTCCCATGGAGAATATCGTCAACGAGGATCTAGAAAAATATCGTTCATGGCTTATTGAAAACAAGCTAGCATTGAATACTACAAAGACAAAATACATTATTTTTAAACAGAAGAATAAGAAAGACATAGAAGTTGCCCTAAAAATTAGCGGCGAGAAATTGCAAAGAGTGTTTGAAATTAAATATCTCGGTCTTACCATAGACCATCGTTTGACATGTTTGGCACACATAAATTATTTGAGGAGACAACTAGCACCAATGATAGGAATGTTGAGAAGATATGGAGATTTTCCAATGCAAATAAATAAACTTGTATTAAATGCATTTGTACTGACAAAGCTACATTATGCAGTTGTCATTTGGAGTCAATCGTCAAAGCAAATCCTTAATATTATATCTAGGATACTAACTAAAGCCTACAAAAAATATTTTAAACCTTCCAATTCTCACTGCAACAAGACTAGTGTATCAACGGACCAATGCACTCACCTTCAGTCAAATCATTACTATGGAGAAAGCTAAGTTTATCTTCAAATGTCTAATTTCCTGTGAATTGGAACAAAGCTCCTTTATAAAAGTATCACAAATAAATACATATAATACAAGAAATGCCAACAATTTTGTAATATCTTACGCCGAAAATGATCGACTAAAGAACAATGCAACGAATGATGCTCTTCGTATATACAACAATCTTCCAGAAACAGTGAAAAACGCAAACTCATTATTGGTTTTTAAGAAAAGACTTAAGGAACATCTAATAAATTCAAATTAATAATAAGTCCAGAGGATTGAACTTGTGCATTTTAGACCCTAACGTCGAGATACTTAAAGACAGCTAGTTTTTATAAACTCAAGAGTTTTTTTTACTGCGTCGTATTATATTTTTTTTTTTCATCTCTAAGAACTGTTCACGAATCGGACTAGACTAGCAAGAAAGGAGTATTTCACAGCATTTTATGTGCCCCTTAAACCGAAGTTTTAGCATTGTCTGGAGGCACACGTTGGAATCGACGCCGTGTGAAGTGCAGATCGCATGAGCGTTATGCGACGATGAAAGAGTGATGGAGAGAGTGGTAGGGAATGGAGGTATTTAAAAAAAAGGATATATTCAGTAAAAAGTGAAGGAATGTCAATGGAGTGGATAGAAGATATATGAAGGAGTAAAAGTTGACAAAAAGAACTGAGAGAACAAGTTGAAAATATCCTGCGGAGAAGAGCTAACGATATCAGTCCAGCGGGCAGAAGGAGCGACAGAAGAGGAGGACTTGAAGGATCTAATGTATGACCAGAAGGGTTTCGCATTTTTCGCCATAAGTGAACTCTCCAAACTACTGAAGTAGTTTTTCATTCCAGTTTTTAGTTGTTTTTTTGCTTCAATACGCAGATCACAAAAACGGACTCTGGATTCTTCAGTACCACAACGCTTGAAACGGCGGTGTGTTCATTACTTTTAGCATTCAAGGCACAAAGTACTTGCTTAGTTAGCCATGGTTTCTGCTTTACTTTGCGAAGAGCTTGTAAAGGTGTGAAATGTTTTATCAACTCATAGAGGTAATTGTTGTATCTTTAACGTGGATGGACCACTACAAATAAAGTAAAAAATTTCCCTGAAAAAATTAGGAAGCAGGACTAGAACTATGGCTAGGTACCTCTAGACATAGTTCGTTTCCTTATATTACTGATATGAGGATTCTCTAATATCAGGTAATAATTGTTACGCAGGTTTCCTGGGTAACGTGGATTATTTTATGCTCACAATATTCGCAAGCTTGCTCAGGCGAATACTCCTAAGTATGGAATCAATACGCAAGTTTAAGAAAAAACGACTCACTGCGTACCAAAACAGTAATGATTTATTTATACCAAACAATTCTTAAATACTAAAAAAAAGTTTACATTCGTGCGTAAAAGCAATATTGCAAGTCTGGCATTTCGTTAATTACTTCAGAAATGCTAGAATTGCTTACATACATAATGTTGCTACCGCGTTGACCATTGATTCAGATTTCCTCATGTGAGTCAATGTTCCACGAGGTAATTGAACAAAAACTTTTAATTATGTCACAAAATATTACGATTGTGGCATCTTGCATTTCTTCAATTAGGTCTCAAGTGCCAGAATCGCTTACACATATGAAGCAATTACCGTGCCAAACATTGACGCAGATTTACATAAGTCAATATTCCCAGCGCAAATTGAACATAAATTACAACTTGATTTAAATGAAGATTCTAAATAATATATTTACGTAAATTGAACTATTACAATAGAATTTTGGAATTTTGTTCGATTCTATTTAAGATATAATACGAACTCGAAATTTGCAGAAATAATGACGGATAATAGTTTTTAATTATAACTAACTAGCTCTGAGCCTACAAATGGTTGCCTTAGAGGTACATTTTGCCTTCCCCTGGACACCCTAATTCATAAAATGACTTTTTTATTTCAGATTCTAAAGATTCTAATCAAGACCTTTCATTTGATACCCCACACGACTTACTTTGATTAAAAAAATTTTTAAGGACTCATCCGATATAAGGGGGGACCCCCCCTTTAAAAACTTTAAATTTTTTGGCAAGACCTAAACTTTCGATAGACCATCACATCTGACCTTGTGACAAAGGTTGAGCATTCTAGCTTCTATAGTTTCTGAGGAAACTTGCTGTTACGCACGGACAGACGGACGGACGGACGGACGGACGGACGGACGGACGAACAGACGGACAGACGGACAGACGGACAGACAGGTCGCGAAACTAGTAGGTCTTTGTACACATTTTTTTACAAAGACCTAATAAAGAAGATGCATCAGTTGATGAAATACAGAAAGGAAGGTTCTTCGTCCATTGCACTGTTCCCAGATTAAAAACACCGTATATTAAAATTAAAGATTGCGGATGATACAAACATGAGAGGGACGTCAAAGAATGTCTCGTACACATACAAAGTAAAGTTACTAGGTATGTAGACAGAGGTAACTAATAAAGATGTATTGTAAGGAAGGAAAATCTTGACAATTACACAATCCACAACATGGGAAAAGCAAAAATCAGCACAAAGAGAGCTGCGTATTGTATTACTAACAGCTACAAGGACCCCACCACCATCTTCTTTATTGGCAGAGGCCAAATCCCGGTCACAACGGTAAATATCAAAATCAAGGGCAATTGCCGTTATTATTTAACCAGGTTTATGTAAGACATATAAATGCGTCCTCGCGAAGCTGTAACGATAAAAAGAGCATATCAAGCTTGGTCCTTAACCCTTTTAAATTTGGATAATATACTGAAACATAGAAGTTAAGTTACAGTCATGAGATCTTGTACTATTGTAGTTCGTCGGTTGCAGTCTTCCCGGTGCACGAAAGGACTTCCTTTTTCTTGAGCTGAATGGTTAACAAATACTCCAGGCGGCCAAGCCTCAGGATTCAAAATAGTATCACAATTTGAGGGCACTGTAAGCTTGAAAGAAGCATTGCATTGTATATTAAAATTCATCATTGCACTCACCAGCAATTAAGCTAAAAGTTAACATATGGTGCAATGATCGTAGAACTGCAATTATTGTCATAAGCGATATGTGCATAATTAATTAGGTCAAGAAATGCGAAAAGAAGAAATGCGTATGAAGCATTCGCACGAATGGTGATAACTTGTATTCCTGGCAGAGACATACCTTCAAATGAGCTATTAGTTCTGCGCATGCCTGAAGTTCCTTTGCAAATCTTGTCGCAGTGTGTTCATATTTGCGTCTAAAAATCGCTCAGGACGACAGTCGTATCGCAATGTGGCCGAACCGTTAACGTGCACCAGTGGTGCTTCGCCCATGGAAACGACCAAAATTTTCTGTGCATTCGCACAGAAAGTGAAAAAGTTAGTGTCAAAAATAAGCGGACTCCTTCAGGACATAATCTTTGAGCCTCGTCTTTAGTGAAAAATCTGTTTTCTATGAGCTGCAATTGATCTGGTTCTAATACTTCTCCATTGCCAATTTTAATTAAAGTATTAGAAAATAGGACGTCATTTCGCCGCATTACCTGGGTGAGTTCATAAAATTTTAAAGAACAAAAAAGTGTTGTACCAGTTAATTTAGATCTAATTTGTTTGAAGATTGGGGTTAATTTTACTGGTGATAACTGCCGTAAATCCTCGAAAAGAATATCTAGTCCAACATGTTGTCCACGATGAAATGAAATGTTTTACAAATTTTTCCTGCATTTATCTATATCCAACTTTTTAACCTTTACATAATCATTCGCAAAACGAAACGAAACTTCCCACCGGACAGTCCCAGACTGGATTATTCTTGAAGCGTTTAGGGAAGTTGCACTAAGATAACGTTGCAGGAGCTAAAGCAGTGTTGATGAGCAAAAACAGCGTTTTGGCGAGCAAAAACAACGATGGAGAAACTGGAACAGCGTCGGCGAAAAGTGGTGTAGAAAGTGTATTGCGGCGAAAGAATTATTTTTTCGGTACGGTCTAGTTGTATACACTTTTTCTGGGTTCCATAAAGGAAGCTAAATATTCAAAAAAAAAACTGTAGTAAAACGTAATAAAAATAACCCGTAAACGTACGAAAATTGTAAAAATGATAGCCATATAACTTCAAATGAAGTTGATGTAGAAAAAGGATAAATTAACACGATCTGGTATAAATAGGGTAGGTAATAATCAAAAGACAATAGTTCCACTAATGAAGATTTCAAATAGGCATCGAATAAATTGTTTGGTAAAAATAAACATAGTGAAATAATGTATTATTTTTGCTTTGTATTATAGAGGTGTAAGATAAAAGAGAGGGTCATAAGCATCAACCGCGTCCAAAATTTAGGTATAGTGTAGACTATTCACCAATACATCAATTTATTCTAGTGATATATCAGATTCGGGCGCAGATGAAAAACTTAACAATTGTTTCTTTTTGAAATGAATTCAGTGTATCAGCCATTGTTGTAGCTCTATAGCTCCTTTCGGGCCATCGCTTAGAAATAGTTAGAGTATCTCATTATCATGATTGAATGTGTCGGCACTCCACAAGGTGATATGGTCAGTATCACGCTTTGGCCGTGTGTCCGACCACTCCGCTGCGATACGTTCTGAATTTTAACCCGGCACGTATCATAACTGAACGGGCTTATAGCCCGTCCGAAGAATCACTCGAACTTAATCTCGTTGCTACCAACGAGAGTCGAACCAGGCACCTTCGGTTTCCAGGATGAGTGCTCTAACCACGACACTACGTGGACGGCGTGCATCAGCTATATCATTATATTAAATTTAAATGAAGTAACAATATGCATAAAGTTATAAATGTTTTCATATCAATGAATTGAACTTTCTAAGAATAAGAAACCAAGAGCATATGAGTGCTACCTTGGGAACCGAATTGTTTATATTATGTTTCCTTTACAATAGAATTCTTTGTCGAGAGCAATGCTAAACTTCGAATGAATTAAGATAAAAAATGTTAAATTTGAATTGAAAATGAAAAATATCAAAAATGTATAAATGCGTAGAGAACCGTGATTTCCAAAACAAACGTTTTGTATTAATTATTTTGTTTATTTGATATCCGCAGGCCAATTCTCTTTTTTTCTTGAAAAGCCGTCGGGCCTTGCTTTGTTGTGTAAGCAGACGTGTTTTGACTCCTTTGAGTCATCTTTAGTGTCTAAAGGATGTATAGAAGGAAATGACTTTATATAGGTGATGGGTTAAGCAGGTGGGTACTATATTAGACCAGATAGAGGGATGTTAGGTTTTTTTTTTGGTTGTTGGAATTCTGTTTTTTCTGTTTCCTCTAGCTTCCGTTTCCGTCGGAGAGTTTGGTCTAGTACTGACACAATTCCGACGGAATCTGAAGCGTGAGGAGCCAGGACAAACAGACATCCAACAACAATCCAAAAAACAAGAGCCTAATATCCCTCTACCTGGCCTATTTTTGTACCTACCTGTTTAACCCATCCTCCACCTATAAAGTCCTTTAGACACTGAAGATATCAGTCGCATAGGAGACGTTGACCAATCAACATCTCCACCAAATTATAATTCAAAAAGTGGATAAATAAATAAATAGTAAAGAATAGTGCATGCAAGTAAAGCAAGAGAGAAGAGGTAACAGATAGAGCGTAGGAAGAAAGAGAAACTAGTAGGAAGAAAAGGAAGTGGAACACAGAGGAAAATTGACAATAGGAGACAGACAATAGAGTGAGAAAGCAGATATAGTGAAAGAGAAGATAAGTGAGAAGGAAGATAGAGTGAGGAAGAAGATAGAGTGAGAAAGAAGATAGAGAGAGCGAGAGAAATGGAAGACAGAAAGAAAGAGATAGAAGACAGAGCTATAAGACGTGAAGAATACAGGGGACTCTGGGTGTGTACTTTGCTGACCTGGGCCAGTTTGTCATATTTACTTGTTTTTTTCAAATTTTGAGTTTTTAGGTCTTTGTAAAAATTTTTTTGGGCAAATAACCACTACGACACGCTTACAGGACCATATCCTCTTCATGAAATTTTCCATAACCAAATCGCAAAGTGGCTACCCTATGTCCTCGATAGCCTCACGAATTTCATCTTTGAGATCTTGAATTGACGCTGGACTTTTGGCATAGGCCTTCTCTATCACGTGGCTCCAAAGGAAGAAGTCGCAAGGTGTTAAATCAGAAGATCTATTCAAAATAACACCTCTTATTGGAAAACCCTATATTGGAAAACCCTATATATATTTAAAATTGACTTAGGCACTTTTATTTTCTTTCAATTTTCATGAAAATTTAAGGAATAGTGTTTAACTTGAACATGTTCAATTGGCCGAGCATTCAGAAAAATCATTTAAGCTAGATTAAAATGGCGGCTGCACTGTGCTTATGAAAGAAACTGTGCATCTTTTGTATAAATTTGAACGATTTCATATCTAAATATTGGATGAATAATTCAAGTTATCGATTCACGCGATTAGAAAACTTGTTTCTAACCCTATGATGTTTACAAAGATCTTCTGGTAGGAGCACTCTCCTGCTTACTCAACTTGTTTATATTATATTGAATTGAAAGTTAGTTATTTGGCGGATATTAAAGAAACAATAGTATATAGATAGTTCCCTTTTGGCGGATAGGATGTCGACGGACGGTGGCGTGGTTGCCGGACGTGACGTATCCGACAAAGATGAGCAAATTGTTTCGCTGGTTGCTCAGCTCGACAATATTACGCTGAAGTTAGATCAAATGGTTGTAATGCTGTTGCAAACACAAAAACACTTGCGAAAACTAATGCCGAGCTGGCCGACCACCGAAACAAAAACGAATTGCTAGCTGCGAAAAATGCAGAACTCCTTCAACTGCTGAATAATAAGGCTAAGACAAACGGGAACTCTAAGAAAGACAGCCCTCAGATAAAAAAAAACGAAAGGTGAAAAGGTGAAGGTTCTGAAAATTCGGAAAGCGAGATGGAAGTTGACAGCATGAGTAGCGATAAAGATAAAGAGGATGAGATTTCCCCTGCTCTTCCACCACCAAAACCAGCTACTACGTTTACAGACATGACCATTACACCAAAACCAACACTGCCGAACACTACAAACACACAACCCGCACCACAAACACAAGAAACTAAAACAGTACCAGTCATTCTTCGAGAGCCCTCAAAATGCTCCCGAACACTTGGTATTATGAAAACACAAAACATCTCATACACATCCGCATACAAATCATACCAACAACACACACAGATCATAGACGACTGACAAAAGCACTAACTGACAATAAAATTCAATATCACATCTACATACATGCCAAGGATAGACCGCTGCATGTTGTCATCAAGGGCCTGTATGGCCTTTCAGTCGAAGAGATCAAGGAAGACTTACAGTCTCGGGGCTCCAACCCTACTATATAAAAATGAGGGAAGGTCTTTCTAGGGTAGTAAAGGTTTGTAATAATCGAGCAGTTAAAGGGTTAAAGAAAACCCCAAAATGTCCCAGATCAATCGAAACGATCGAACCGGTACGATTGCAGATTGAATCGGAACAATTTCCGATTGATCTAGAACAATTTGCAATCGAACCGGTTTGAGATTGATCTGGTACGAGGAAATACCTTGGACAGGGCAGTTGACATTTGGAGTGAAAGAGAGACACACGTGTGGGAATTAGCGCAGTGCTGGCTATAGTTCAGGTATTGATTTTGATAATTTAAATTACACTAACGCTCACATCTACTGCAACACCCAAACAGGAACGTGAGAAAAACCCACATCAAGTAGAAGAAGAAAGAAGACAAGTTTGGAACGGATCGAGAGTGGACTTACGATCGTGACAGAGAAACACGTGAAGAGGACCGCGCCGGCAAGCGTGATATCAGTTGCAAGTGAAAATCAACTTATATGTTTGCGTTCTGCTGTAACAGCCTGTTCGAGTTTATACCAGATATTTCATAGAAATACCTGCAACATGGTAATTACTGAAATAATCGTGAAGTGCTGAATCCCTCTGTTTTTTTACCGCGACCTCGCCTCATCCCCTAGAATTCCGCAACTTGGTGCACATTTGCATTTGTGAAAACCGCATGCCAAAGAATTTCAAACTCAACTTCGTGAGTTTAAAGTGCATTTAAATGAAACTCTGGATGTGATTACGCATAAGACCATGAGTCCATCCGCGCGTTCATGACCGAATTCTGTACGAAAAGCGAAGATGGCACAAAAACGATATAATCCAATGAGTGACATAGAAAATGTAGTTAGTTAACATTTTCTATGTCACTCATTGGATTATATCGTTTTTGTGCCAAATAAAATCTACCCATATGCCAAATAAAATCTACCCATATGTACAGTGGCCGGTGCAGTGTTGGTTATACATTGATGCTGTGGGTTTTTGCTTAATTTCCTTGCATGCTACCACTTTCATCGTACGTTCAGCATGACCTAAGCTCACCGGATTCGAACGATACTGAAAATTCTGAAGCCCTTCACAAACCAAAATCTCAGACGAAGACTGGAGCGACGAGCTAAGGGTGTTGGTAATGCAAAAAGCAGCAACATGGTGATGAGCAGATGTGCTCGAGTACAAGTGAAGACAGTGAAAGTGATAGTTCTAGTAGTACTAGTTCATCGTGCTCGTCAAGTGAATATAGTGGAAAACATAGTCGTCATAGTTCAATAAGTGACGATGAATATCCTTAAGAATGGATTCAGATGATATAGCTAATGATCAACCAGTGAACGATGCAGCATTGAATCTAGAACAACAAAATGAAAGCATGTGCAATGGTTATGCTAATGGACCACTAACATCAATTTCATCAACATCTACATAACCATCGGCAGCAACAGTTGAAATAGTACAAGTTATCTCACCTGAAAGAAATCAAAATCGTATACAGCAACAACAATCCCCAGCACAAGAGCAAACAATCGATGCCAATTCTAACGATTAAACAATAGTGTGTATATGCAGTAGATATTACGATTAATTATTTACTCTGTTCCCTTTTTAACAAATTGTGGCTTATATTGGCAATTGTTTTCAAATGACATATATAATGATATATTTGGGTATATTTTGTACGCTTGGATCGATTTGATTTCCTACAAGTACAAACATGAGACGTTATTTGATAATATTGGTAATTGTTTTGCCAATTCGATGAACTATTGCTGTGCGTTGGGTAAGGTCGCTTGATGGTATGGAGCACCTATTAACTAGCGAGGTTTGTGATGAAAAACATATTTCACGTCCAATGCAAATAACAGAGGATGAGCTTCTTGAAGTACATACTGAAGAGTATTTAAATCGCCTAAGGATAAGTGATATTGTTGGTAAAATCGCTGAAATTCCTCTTCTACATTTCGTTCCAAATATTTTCGTGCAAGATGCTTACTTAAAACCGATGCAATATCAAACAGGAGGTCACATCTAATTGCCAGCCAACACGTAAAACAAATTTGTGTGTCGTTTCGCAGTCGCCGTCGAGACTTTTGGAAAGCATTTCGTGACAGTGCCAGTTGGAAAGAACGGATTTATCAGGAAAATTCTCCTGCCACTAGATACGTACTCAGTTCTTTAATTGACGAATATTTTGTTGCTAGTGCTGGAAGCTTTTCATTTGTTATCAACAAGCGAAGCAACCATAAAATTGATCGAGACTTGTTAATAGCTTTGTTACAGAATCGAAATTTCCGGACCATCTGCATCGTCATCGAGCGCTCGGAGGACCATGCAGGTGAGTACCCTATTATGGTGTTATTAATACATATATTTCTTGCATGTTTTTGTTCATTTTTTTTTAAATATTGCAATTCGATTGCGCAAAAAAATAGAACTTTTGTTTAAATCTCAAAAAGCCGCTCGTGAAGACGTCGATTAAAGACTGCAAATGAAAAAAAAAAAAAAAAAAATACGAAATTGTTAACAAATAGCGATTAAATTTTAAGAAGTCATATTTAAAAACCAGAAAAAAGGCAAACAAATCAAAAAAAAAAAAAATAAACATAAATAGTTATTTATTAATTTTAATAAATATTTAAAAGAATTTCTTACAGTTACAATAATTATTTACGACATATTTAACGACACTTTGTTCCGTACGAAAGAGATAAGATTGAGAAATTTCACGACTACGCCATTCAATAAAAAAATATAATAAAGAAATTATGAATTCACATTTAAATACTTTTATAATAAAAAATAGGTAATTTTTAATTCCTTGCTCGAATATTTTTTTTTGTCCAAGAATATATAATCTCTTAAAAATTAACTAATTTTAAAAATGCTTATTACCACATATAAATCCTTTTTCTAAAGAAATCATAGCTTTATTACGATTTTATAATAAAATATATTATGATCGTCAAATAATTTGAACGATAAAAATATTGCAACAAAATTTAGTTATGTATTTGTTTTTACAATTGAAATTCATATTTAATTTGTTAAATGTGATAGGGAATCTACGATTCACGTGACAGATAAAAGCAATTTCACCTGTTATACTTTATTTTATTCATACTGGAATGCTTATTGTTTTGTCAAATTGTAATTTCCAAATTCACTATGTCCTTATTGAAAATAATCGATAAAATTAAAATGATGAACTAATATAATACCCTTCGGTCTTTCTTTTCTTCCGGCTCTGACCGGGTATAGGACTCGGTACGGTGGCAGGCTGCCCCTAAAACCATGAGCCAGCCGCCGGGTACAAATTAATCCTTCTCGTTTCAGGTGACATCGCGGGTTGAGTGGCCCAAGCAGAGTGCCTCTTTATGGCATAGAGTTATGCAATCAAATTGTATAATTCTATGGCATAAATTGGTCACCGGGGTACTCCCCTTATGATGGGAAAGTTCATGCAATTCAAGTTGTATGAGTTTGCCACTGCAACAAAATATATATAGATTTATTCCGGTTGGGTGGGTGCGAAGGGGCTCCACCATCACCCGTTTGCCCCTCTTTCATTTGTGGGCCATGAACTTCGTCGGGTAATGACGAGGTTACCCCAAGTCCGCCTTTCTTTTCAGGTTCCTCTTGTTCTCGAAACAAGTACTATCTCCCTCGACGTAGTTATCTACACTTTTTGCGACTTCGGTTGCCCCTGGATCTCCAGCAGTCAAATTCGTGAGTGTGAAATTTTTTTGTAGTGGGTCCTCGTGCTGGGGAAATGAACCCGCCCCACGACACCGCAATGCTAGCCTGCCAGCGCATTCACGCGTCTCCAGACGAGGGCATTCTCGGCAGATACCGACACCTTCATCTGCCGAGGCAGCAGACCATCGCTGCAGTCCTTTACGGACTTATTGAACATTCTAATTGCACTACAGGTTCTCTTCCCAAAATCTGAAAAAAAAACATTTTCAATATTAAATCTGTTTGCCAACTTATGTGCATCGTAGAGCCACAACGTCCTCGTACGGGCTACGGTATGTGCCACAATTGCCAACAATTTGGACATTCTTCTAGAAACTGTCATGCACAGCCTCGATGCATTAAATGCGATTCGTTTCACCATTTCTCGTTGTCCAAAGAAAATTGAGGAGAAGCCAAAATGTGTCAACTGTTGCGGAGAGCATCGATCAAGCTACGGGGGTTGTCCCACGAATTCAAAGAACGTGAGAAGATCGTTCGCGCTGGTTGCTGCGGCCCAACCCACAAAACCAGCACAAAAATAAACAACCACGATACAGGCACTTCCACGCACACAAAATCAACCTCACAATATGAACCAAATGTTTGCCAAAATACAGACACAATTCCAAAACATGATGCAAGAGATGATGGCAAACATGATTCAAACCAATGAACCACATTTCAATTCTGACATGGAATGCGAATTCCTTGCTGAAATAGATGCGAACTGATTTTCTAGAGTTCATTGTGATTTCTGCTTACAATTCTCCAGGAAGTTGAAATCTTTAAAATGATCTTAGAGCACTTGCTGCATTTGAAGGCTCTATCTTCATTACAGGAGATTTAAATGCCACGCACAGCTTTTGGGGAGCTATGAGAAGCAATAAAGCTGGAACCGAGCTCAATACATTCATCACAGCCAACCCCTTCAGCCTACATATCCCCAATAAGCCAACACATTACAGATTAAGAAATGACTTTGCACTGGACATTGGAATACCGCGAGATTTCACTAAAAATGCTCAATTAAATGTCCTCGACGAACTGTCTTCCGACCACAAACCAGTCCTATTCCTCATAGAAAACATCATCATTGATGTTCCTATGCAAGACAAGAAAATTACAAACTGGAAAGCGTTTAAAGTCGCATTGGCCAATGAAACTAAATCACCTGAAACGGCCAACGACATCGAACGTAACTCAGAAAATTCTAAAGGCAAAAGAGGGCCATACGGTCATAACTCCGAGAAGGGAAACGAATCCCTGTGAACTCCGTCAGAACAGCAAACAACTGATAAGTAGAAGGAATCAAGCTCGGAGGAGAGCTAAATTTACAGGTGACCCTACGCTACGTATAAACGCTACTCGGATGACAAATGAAATCCGCGATTAGATAAGAGTATTCCAAAACGATCAATGGGAGCGCTTTTTGCAGAGTCTCGAGCCTGGGTGTGGTAGTTTCTGGAGAATGTCCAAATACTTTCGGATGAACAGTAAAATTGTGGTGCCACCTATTCATGGTCCAAATGGGATGCAATTCTACGATGCAGGTAAGGCTGAAGCATTTGCAGATTCTTTGGAAATGCAATTCGATGAAAATTCTTCAGACGAGGAGGACTTTGAAACTCAGGAAAGAATTGAATCTTCTGCCAACAGACTCCTGATGGATAACATTCAACATGAAGACAGATTTGAACCAACGGAATTAGACGAAATCAAATACATTATACAGAGACTCAATAAACATATGTAAAGCACATGGACATGACACTTTTACAAAAACAATGATTTCTTGGCTACCGGACGATATTTTACAAACACAAAGTGACATTATTAATGCAATATTCCGGCTGCGAAAGTATCCCAAAATATGGAAATCAGCGGTTATAATTGTTTTTCCGAAACGTCAAAACGACCCACAATTTCCACAAAACTGGAGACACATCAGTCTCCTCTCATCGCTGTCGAAAATTGCGGAAAGGGTAAATCTGCATCCACTAAATCAGGTTGTATCCCACAAAGATATGAAAAATAAAAAAAGAATAAAACCTTCCTTTTAATATTGCGTGTTTAATTTTATTTTCGTAATCGATTTCCGACCGTTATCGTTCGATCGTCTTCAGCGATTGCTGAAGATCGAAAGATAACGGTCGAAAATCGATTACGAAAATAAAATTAAACACGCAAAATTAAAAGGAAGATTTTATTCTTTTTTTATTTTTCAGAATTATTTTGCGAAAATGAAATCAATTACGAACGAAGATATTATACTGGAAGAACAAATGGCTTCAAACCTAAACACTCCACTGAGCTCCAGTTAGTTAGAGTGGTCCCACACATCAGAACAAGCTTAAATTGCAGGAATTCAATAGACCTAGTTATGTTTGGCATAGAAAAACCCTTTGATAAAGTCTGGCATTTAGGACTTATCTTCAAAATGCATCAATGTTCCACGAGGTAATTCAACAAAAACTTTTAATTATGTCACAAGATATTACGATTGTGGCATCTTGCATTTCTTCAATTAGGTCTCAAGTGCCAGAATCGCTTACACATATGAAGCAATTACCGTGCCAAACATTGACGCAGATTTACATAAGTCAATATTCCCAGCGCAAATTGAACATAAATTACAACTTGATTTAAATGAAGATTCTAAATAATATATTTACGTAAATTGAACTATTACAATAGAATTTTGGAATTTTGTTCGATTCTATTTAAGATATAATACGAACTCGAAATTTGCAGAAATAGTGACGGATAATAGTTTTTAATTATAACTAACTAGCTCTGAGCCTACAAATGGTTGCCTTAGAGGTACATTTTGCCTTCCCCTGGACACCCTAATTCATAAAATGACTTTTTTATTTCAGATTCTAAAGGTTCTAATCAAGACCTTTTATTTGATACCCCACACGACTTACGTTGATTTAAAAAAATTTTTAAGGACTCATCCGATATAAGGGGGGACCCCCCTTTAAAAAACTTTAAATTTTTGGCAAGACCTAAACTTTCGAAAGACCATCACTTCTGACATCCCAAAATATGGAAATCAGCGGTTATAATTGTTTTTCCGAAACGTCAAAACGACCCACAATTTCCACAAAACTGGAGACACATCAGTCTCCTCTCATCGCTGTCGAAAATTGCGGAAAGGGTAAGTCTGCATCCACTAAATCAGCTTGTATCCCACAAAGATATGAAAAATAAAAAAAGAATAAAACCTTCCTTTTAATATTGCGTGTTTAATTTTATTTTCGTAATCGATTTCCGACCGTTATCGTTCGATCGTCTTCAGCGATTGCTGAAGATCGAAAGATAACGGTCGAAAATCGATTACGAAAATAAAATTAAACAAGCAAAATTAAAAGGAAGATTTTATTCTTTTTTTATTTTTCAGAATTATTTTGCGAAAATGAAGTCAATTACGAACGAAGATATTATACTGGAAGAACAATATGGCTTCAAACCTAAACACTCCACTGAGCTCCAGTTAATTAGTGGTCCCACACATCAGTACAAGCTTTAATTGCAGGAATTCAATAGACATAGTTATGTTTGGCATAGATAAGCCCTTTGATAAAGTCTGGCATTTAGGACTTATCTTCAAAATGCATCAATTCAATTTGCCAATGCAGCTCGCTCAAGTTATGGGTTCCTTTTTGGAGGGCTGAACATTCCGTGTCAGAATTAACAAACAACTCTCAAGCCTGAGACCAATTGATGCTGGAGTTCCTCAGGGCTCGCCCATCTCACCGGTCCTATAGAATATATTTACTGCAGACTTTCCCACTCTGCCTCCAAAATTAAAACTATCACTCTACGCTGATGATACCTGTATATTTATTACAGCACGACAAGCAAGAGTCATCACTTCAAACTTGCAACGATCAATAAATATTTTATTGGAATACTTTCGTAAATGGAAAATTAAGATTAATTCTGACAAAACACAGGCCCTATGCATCACAAGGAAAAGACTACAAATGACACTTGTCATTGCGGCCTCGTATGCAAATGATACTTTTTTTTGTGGTAGGGAGGTGAATGCTATTTATGCACAGAGTGTGGGACTCTCATGCTCGCAAGAAAGCGACAGGACTACCCACTAAACACCTCCCCTGTCAACCTGAGAACCCAGCCTGGAACCGTTTGACACATTACTTCGGGCCAGGTCTCGTTTTGTTACGCCGTGGGGCGCCTTCAAGCTGGGGAGTCCCTTTCCTAGCGGGAGGGGAGAGGAGAAAAGGAAGTGCAGGACAAGCGATCCCCCAGCCCCAACACTCCCGGCGCTGTGAGTCCCTTTTATATTTTAGGACTGCCCGAGCATAATGTGCCATCTGGTTCCATTTGTCAACCGATTCGAGCATCACCGCCACTATACGAGTATTATCCCGGGTGAGCTCTCCCGTCTCATTGTGTGGCAAGCCCTCCTCTCCTGGGTAAAACCGACAATCGGGAGACCGTGACTCACCAATCTTGTGCAGGTAAGACTGAAAACACCCATGCCCGCTCAAAAGCTGGGTCCGATAGAAGTCAATCGCACCATGCCTTCGATTTAGCCACGGTCTCACATTCGGGATGAGGCGCGCAGTCCACCTTCCCTTCGTGCAATTCACCCAAGACTGCTGCCAATCGTTGAGCGAGCGCTGTCTCTCCTCGCGGACAACCGTCTCCCTCACATCCTCGTTTCGGCGCAGGTAAATAGCGCGGCGCTCTCTAGCAAGGAGGGCGACAGGTATCACGCCTGCAATAACTCTCACCGCCGAATTAGAGACTGTCGGATACGAAGATGCAATCGTCAGTGCTCCTCTTCTCTGTACCTGTGCCAAACGTTTTCGGGATACCTCCTTGCTGAGAGCGTCGCCCCATACTTCTGCTCCGTACAGAAGCACTGACCCTACAGCACTCATCAAGAGGCGTCTTCTTGATGGGCTGGGCCCCCGTACGTTGGCCAGAAATCGACTCAGAGCCGATACTCCTGAAGCAGCCTTCTCAGCCGTTGCTCTGATTTGCTCAGAGAAACTCATCTTCGAGTCGATCAGTCGCCCCAGGTACTTTACCGATGGCTTCGATTCGATTCGTAAGTCACCAATACTGATCATCCTTACTCTAGGGATTCTCTTTTTTGTCAAGATGACCACTTCGGTTTTCTCCAGTGCTAAACTGAGCCCGCGAGCAGTCAACCAGTCCCTCACTCGGCGCATTAGCATACCTAGCCTAAGTTGCGCTTGTTCAACGGTGCGTCCAGCAACCAGACCCGCAACATCATCCGCATAGCCGACCAAGCGCGACTCATCTGGCATCTCAAGTCTCAGTAGCCCGTCGTAAGACACGTTTCACAGGTCCGCACCAAGGATAGACCCCTGGGCAACACCCGATGTAATTTCCATCCTTCGTAGGCCCTGTGTCGTGTCGTAAGGCAGGCTTCGGCCCATTAGGTAGTTCCTCAAAAGTGGCATAAGATATTCTGGAACTTGAAAAGAGTTTTCCAGCGTATCCACCCATCTAGCGGAGTTGAAAGCGTTCCTGATATCGAATATCACCAACAGGACGATCCGTCGCTTGGTGCGACTATATGCCTCTACCTTTTGGACCGCACTCACCGCCACTGCAATCGCATCAATGGTAGAACATCCTGCTCTAAAGCCGTACTGCCGAGGAGATAGATCTCCAGCAGCACGTATCGCGTCAGTGAGTCTTCCCTTGATGAGTTTCTCTAGCACTTTCCCATCCGTGTCCAGCATGCATAACGGGCGGTATGCAGACGGCGATTCGGGATTTCCCTTCCCCTTGCTGATCAGCACGAGCCTCGCCACCTTCCATCGTACCGGGAAAACCCCGTCCCGTAGGCAAGCGTTGAATGTGCTGAGCAGCAAGTCAGGACAATGGTGATAGACGAGCTGCAACACCTCAGCCGGGACACCATCTGGACCTGGAGCCTTACTCGCTTTCAATGAGAGGACTGCCTTCTCCAGTTCCGGCTGTGTGAAGTGTAGACACTCGACTGCTTTTTCACTATGGACAGCGTCAACACGGACGGGATGGGCAGGGAAGAGTCCCCGCACTATCGCGTCCATCTTTTCCGCGTCATGTATACAAGGCTTCCGTAGGGTATCAAGCTTCCGCATAATTAGCTTGTAGCCAAGCCCCCCGAACCTTGTTCACATTGTCCACTAGGTCTTGCCAGCAGCAAGCCTTGCTATTGTTAATCAATTCGCGAAGGCATTTCCTGGCCGACTTATATGCTGCCACCCAGTTGCATGTCTCGTCACGGTCGCGAGCCCGTTGAGCCTCACGTTCGACGTGAGACACTTCCTTCGCTTTTCTGTGGTTTCAGTTGACCACCAGTACACTGGGGGCTTGCCGTGCCGGGGTTTTCGACGGGGCAGAGAAGCGCAGCAAGCAGTCGTAATGATGCTCATAGTAGAGTTCACCACGTCTTGAGCTGCCAGTTCTTCCGTCCCCTCCGAAGCTCCTTGCAGCGGCTCAACTGCTGTGAGCACATCGACGAACCTCTCGACGTCCATCCTTCCGATGTTCCATCCAGTTATAGAAAGCCGAGCGCACGGACGTCGGGAGACAACATCAGTTATCTCAAGCAGAATGCACTGATGATCACTGGCTGAGTAGTCCTCTAATACTTTCCAATGGTGTATCCTCCGTACTAAGGACTCCGAGGCGAATCTCATGTCCGGTATGGTTCCCTCACAGCCAATACGGCGGAAAGTCGGCGTATTTCCGGAGTTTAGTACGACGAGAGCCGTCCTGGATTCGTTTTCCCCGCGGATCCGTTTGAGGCATGCCCCATTCGATTGCTTTAGCGTTGAAGTCGCCCCCAACGAGCACTTTACCCTCTGCGTTCGAGACAGCGCCTTCCAGAGCATTAAGCTTGGCTTGGAAAGATGATATCGATTCGTTAAGCGTTAGGTACACATAAAAAAGGTGGTCCCTGAGCACCGAACCCACACGAAACCATCCCCCCGTCCACAACTCTCCGCTCGGAAATCACTGTTCCGAACCCAGATGGCGGAAGTACCAGTTTCGTCAGAATACCATGATGCAGGACTTTTATCATGGCAGCAGCAAGAAGTCGGCTTTCATGTCCCTCGCAAACTACTCAAGCAGATTTTGGGCGGTTGAACTGCAGTGTAGGTTTAGCTGCAAGATGCGGGTCATCGAAGTTCTGATTTTGCCTTGGCTAGGGCTTCCTGGAACACCCGGAATTTTCCTGATCCCAAGACGTGTCCAAAATCAGGTCTTGGATCAGCATCCTTGCAGAGAATACAGTGTGCCTCCCTCATACACTCTTTTGTTTTCTGTCCCATTTCACCGCATTTGTAATATAGGGAATTCCTTTCGGGTCCTTTGCATACTTGTGTGGTGTGACCATAGCCAAGGCATTTGAAACATTGAAGAGGAGTTGTTCTTCGCTGTATCCTACAGACAACCCACCCTATTCTTACTTTGCCCTTGTTCAGGAATTGTTCGGCGTCCTTTTCGGTCAAGTCAACTATGGCCATGCGTTGTCCCCTGTTGTTTTCTGGTGTCAGTCTCGCTTTGATCCTTCCCACGCTAGGAAACTCCCTTTTGATGGCCTCTTCTACCTCGGCCAGATCCATCACGCAGTCAATGTCTCGTGTTTCGATCGTTGCCATCAGTTGCTATGGTTGCGCTTTTGCCGAGGACTTTCTTTACTGCGTCGCAGAATGCTTCCTTATTGCCGGCCTCTGCTCCGAATTCAACCAGTATGTGGCCCGACTGCGTTGGTCGTACTACTTTAATGGTAGTGTTGGATGTCTTCGGGCCTTACGTTTCCCTTGATGTCCCGCAGTACCTCCGCGTAGGATCGGCCGTCTTGGGGTTTTACGAGCAGTGCCTGCTGTCGGGGTCTTCGTCGGGGTTTCTGTCTCTCCTGTTTTGCATCAGGTCCTTTTTCTGATTGGGCGCCCGTGCAAACTTTACTTTCTGGCACTTTTTGAAGGAGTTTCTTTGCGGCTTTCTTCGCTCCTTTTGTAAGCACTGTCTGGAACCCGCGATCTGGTGCTCCACGCCCATCAAGTGCCTCTTCCTTCGTTCTTTTATCCCGAGCTCCTTCGATTGGGCTAGACGCCATTCTTTTATTGCGTCGTCGTTATTATTTTTTTTTCTTTTTTTGGAGTTTTTTGGTCTTTTGATTTTGGTTGCTCCAGTTTTATTGGGTCCCCCCTCGGAGCCGCTATCTCCGTTCGTGTGTGTAGTCGCCTTTTTGGTCCCATGGTTATCTTTGCAGAGCAGGGAGGCCATGCGAGGATTGGCACAAGCCCTTATGGGGACAAGTGCTCAGAGCTAGACCAGCGCTAATCGGGAGTCCGTCTAAAACGAACCTACCCCACAAACCCAATGGTGCGAACTTCGAACGTACTCCGAGGCCTGCCAAGGTTTTAGCGGGACGGAGCTGGTATGATAGTTGAATTGGAGCCGTTCACACACGAGTTTCACCTCGGCGGTACTGTGCAAAGCAACTAGGTCCAAACCATCACATCCGCCAGCCCGAAGCATCAATTCCAGTTCGTTGTCCAAAGCGTAGTCCAGATCCAATCAGAGTCGTTACCTGTCATCCCAGGAGGGAACCTCACAGCGCCCCCCATAACCTCGGGTCCGTGGGGGCAGCGCTCCCCAAAGAATGCTAGCCTCCAAGAGTGCACTTGTCGACCGGCATTCCCCCGGCGGAAATTTCCTCGGGTACTTATCGTTGACAATGAAACAAAAGACTGGACACAAACGGCTAAATACCTTGGACATACATTCGACAGAAGCCTCACATGGAAACAACACATACAAAATAAACGAGGCCACTGTATCGGAGTTCTCTCAATTGCTCATATACAAAACAAATTATACGACCGACGCTACTATACGGTAGTTCTGCGTTCTACCAGACAGCAAAGATTAACAAAAAAGCACTCCAGTCGTTCCAAAATAGAATTATTAGAAAGATTTTAAGAATTCCATAGTCCATTAGAAACACATGTATCAGTGTTTCTAATGTGCTAAGGACCTCAGACTTGAGACGATTGAAAAATACGTACGTGGCAAGGCACTGAAACTCTTTGACACAATTGACAACCATACTAATAATACCCTGGCATTCCTTCAAACTGTACGGAACTGGGATGAATTAAGGTTTCCGACTATCCGCCAAGTAACTCTGTAAAAATTTATTTCTTAAAATCATATAGTGACTGAAATTGGCTCAGGAAGGTACTGAAGTACTCACAGAAGTGAGAGAGTTAAGGTGCTAAATCGCACAACTCCACACACCTCAAATGAGTCAAAACGCAAACCGTTTTGTATTAATTTATCTGTGGAAAGACAGTCCATTTTGATTATTTATTTGTTAATGATCGCAGTTCACCTACAAATATTTTATTTTAAGTTTTTATTGCTTTATCTACTGTCATTCAAACTTAAGAGTGGTAAGGTAAGAGATTATTATATATTCACAAACTCTCTAGGTATATTAGTCTTGCGATTAAGAGAAAAATTCAAAAATATAATTTCGATTCTTTTTTTTCTTCTGCCTAACCAGCGTTAGGTGTATATTAGCTTTGCCACATGAGCACAAGCCATCGATGTATCGGTAATGGTCCAGTGGGACTTATGGTGAAATTTGTGATTCTTTGATTTTTTAATTGATTAGTACTACTTGGTTAGTTTGTCAGTAGTAGTTTGGAATGGTTAGTAGGTTAAATATTCGAGTGTTTCTTTCGGAGTTAGATTGTTGATTTTTGACACTGAGTAGATTAATCTGCAAAGAGCTTTAAAGTTTAGTGTTTGCTTAATCTAAATAGGATATTAATTGATTAAGTAATTTTTTATTGTTTTTATTGAAAAATTATAGGCGAATTTTTCAATGAAAATAATGAAAATATTTTTAAACATTTCATATTTGTTCTTTAGTTTTTAAGTGTTTCCAATTTAGAATTCTGTATTCAATATCATCATTAATATCACACCACTTGCACCCTTGGAATGGAACAACTTTTAATTTCTTTCGTCTTCTGTGACTATATGCTCTATTGGGGAGAACCCTATTCATTTGTTTTTGAATATTTCCATTTGCGGTGACATACTCGTATATGGTTTTTCTCTGAATATGAGATCTGTTTGCGGCAAAGGACTGTATATTCATGCCATTCTGTGTTGAGTCGTTGATTTTTTCGATAGAGTCATCCCATTCTGGAAATGAATCCACACCATCAATTCGAAAGTATGGAATTTTTAGATTTGGGAGTAGGGAGTTTTTCCTGTCTATTAAGTTTTTTTCTGATTTTCTTTTTATAATTTTTTATAATTTGTATTGTTTGTGAGTTCTTTTATTGCGTTTTTGGAGTCTATGAAAGTAGCAAAAGTATATGTAAGTGAAGTTTTTTAAACTGGCGATCTCTAATGGATGTCGATTCACTTTATATAAATGACGAAAAACCAAAAAATAACTTTTTAATCGACACAATATTTTTATTGGTCGTAACGCGTTTCAATGCACAGTATCTTCACCAGACGACTAAGTATGTATAACAATTTACATTATTACGTATTTATATAATTATGTAACAAATGCTCATCACAAGTTACTGTATCTAAATAATTATTACATATATTAAGTAACGGTGAATTATTTAAATCAATTTGGTTGTTGATAAAATGTACCGTATTTCGTAAATTATTAATATCCATGCATTCCAATAGATTCCCGTTTTGACTCTTTTGAGTCATCTTCAGTGCCTAAAGAATGTGTGGAAGGAAATGATTTTTATATAGGTGTAGGATGGGTTAAGCAGGTAGGTACTAAATTAGGCCAGGAAGAGGGATAATAAGTTTTTATTTTTTGAGTGTCTGAATTTCTGTTTGTTCTGGTTCGTCTGACTTCCGTTTTCGTCGGAGAGTGTTGTCTAGTACTGAGAAAATTGCGTCGGAATTTGCAATAAGTTGTTCGTTGATAATGTTACCATCTGTTTTTCTTGCGATGCTATCTTCTTCTTCGTAGCACTACAGCCCTTCTCTGGCCTTCGCTTCCTGCAAAACGTGCCTCCAACTGTCTCGGTCCATTGACCGCGTCCTCCAATTTCGAAATCCGAGCAGCGATGAACTGTCTTCGTCGACCGAGTCAGACCAGCGTTTCCTCGGTTTCCCCACTAGTCTCCGGCCATTAGTTTTCCCAACGAATACCTTCTTGGGTATCAGTTGTTCATCCATAAGATTCATGTGTCCAGTCCATTGCAGCTTCCGCAGTCTGACAATCGTTGAGACCTAAGGCTCGTCAAAAATTTCATACAGTTCATGGTTGTATCGAATTCGCCATTGGTCCCCGTCTAGCTTCGCTCTGATTATTCACCGCAGGACCCGTCGCTCAAAGGCGTTCAATATATATTATTTCTTTTTCCATAGTGAAATTTATATTTCGGTATATTTCGTTCATAGAAGTATGTAGTTCGCCTTGTTTATTTTCTTGTGAGTCCATAACGATGAAACAGTCATCCACATATCGTCTGTAAAATTTTACCTTGAATCTTTTTACAATTTTGGGTATAAAGACTTCTTCCAAAGATTGTAAGATTATTTCTGACATTATTGAGGACATTGATATCGGACCCAAACCGTCCTTGGCAATGTACTATATGTGTTATTATGGAGCATAAAATAGTTCTGCTTGATTCTGGTCTTTATGAGATTGAGTAGTTTATCTGTGAATCGTCGGCTGTTATTGAATGAGTTTTTCTTTAATCATGGTCAGTATTTCATCGACGGGTAGTGGTTTAGAGATAAAATTCGACAAGTGTCAGTCAATGTTAAGAGAGGTAGTAGAGTTCAATAGATTGCGGCTGTTTTTTAATGTGTATGTGTTGTCAAGGTGCATGCCATCAGCCATTATCATTGCCATGTCCCGTGCTAATTGGTATGCAGGTGCTGGGCGGCAATTGACAACAGGCAGGATAGGGATATCGGGTTTGTCGAGCTTAGGTTGTGCTTTTAGGGAAGGTGTGGATGGATTTGGGTTTATGTATGTTAGCGGTGCTTAGTATTAGGAGGAATAATTAGTGGGGATTGTACAATAGCAGTACGTTAGTCTTCTTGGAAGTTATTGGTGGGGTCTTTGTTCACCAGTTCGTATCCGTTGGCGTTAATGAAGTTGTTTTTTTTAGGATCACCGTTGTATGTCCTTTGTCAGCCTTTGTCACTATTACTAAGTTGCCCGTAAGTTTTTTTCTGAATGTGTCTTAATATTTTATGGTCAGATACTTACTAAAATATATGAGTAGTATACTAATTGATCATCTCCCTTCTTACTCAGTTCTATTTATGAATCCTCAACCACCTAACTATATTCCTTACTTAAACTATATAAAGATAATTATCCCACCCATTAGACTGGTTGCATCGTTCATAAATCCTCCACCGCAAAAAATTGCTAAAAATCTTATAGACATAATTAATTCATATACGAAATTTAGATCAATATATAGTATTAAAAATTCACTAAAGTTGATTGATAAAATTCAAGATATCGGGCTTTAAGGTAATAGTTTCATGGTCTCCTTTGATATGAAAAGCGTTTTCCCTAGTGTTCCTACTATCAACATCCAAAATATTGTTAAAGATCTATTGCTTCTATATAGAACAGATGAATTAATAGTAAAAGATGTTATTTTGCTACTGAAAGTTTGTCGAAGTAAGTCGAAATTATTTTGAGTTCGATAATGCAATCTACATTGCAAAAGATGGATTGATTATGGGAAATCCTCTTAGTTCCTTGTTGGCTGAAATTTTTAAGAACCATTTAGAAAATATAATTATTCAACACAACTGAGTAAGAGTGTGGTTTGTTGATATAGATATTTAAATTATGCTTTTTGCATTTTTAAAGGTTCAAATAGACAATTAAATTTATTTTTAAACTTTATTAAGAGTATACATGGTAACATTCAGTTCACCATACAAAAAGAAGATAATATCTTAAATTTTTTAAATTTAAATATTAATAGAGTGCAAAATCATTTAGAATTTAGTATTTTTCATGAATCAACACTATCACAATCCACCGTAAATCTGTCCATCCTTATTCTTATACAATTGAAGCATTTAACAGTTATGTAAATAGATTATTAAAAGTTCCAATGTCTGATAAAAATTAGATTCAAGAACTAATTTCATAAAAAAAAAATAGCTAAGAAGAATGGTTATGATTCACATTTGATCGATTCAATCGCAAAAAAATTTAAATTGAAAATAGCTATAGATAATGTTTTTCCTAGACCGGCAAATTATGATGAGAAATTTAGATATTGTCATGTATGCTCATGTTTTGAAAAAAATCTCGGAAATTATTGCGAAAAGAATGAAATCATACGTTGTTAACGTAGCCTTTTAAGACTAATAATAATTTCCAAATACCCATTAAAAATAAGAAAAGTAAAATCTCCAAAAATCGGGCGTACACAGTTCACAATGTGTATCATGTGATAAAATATATATGGGATAAACAGGCAGATCTTTCGAAAACGTATAACGCGACATAAAAAAGCATTCAATGATAAAAATAATAGATCTAATCATGCTTCTCATTTAATCGAATATAATCACCTATTTAACAGCGGCTTCAACATTCGACATCACGCTTCTAAGGGTAGATTGCTGAATTTATTGGAATGCATGGAAATTAATAATTTATGAAATACGGGGCATTTACTCAACAGTAAAATTGATTTAAATAATTCGCCGTTACTTAATATATGATAACTATTTTGATACTGTAACTTGTTATGAGCATTTGTGATATAATAATATAAATACGTAAAATTGTGAATTGTAATACGCGTTACGACCAATAAAAATATTGTGGAGATTATCCATTTTAACTTTTTTCATCATTTACTGGACTTTGTCCCTACCAATGCTATGGCTTCATATAAAGCTTTTATTTCTGCGTTAACAACAATGGAGCTATGTTGATACAGTATTTTTTATTTATTTTTTTTTTTGTGTTGTAGCAGTAAATGGCTACACCAATTCCTAGCCCATTTTTTGCTGCATCAGTAAAGATCATGTTTACACTATTTTCCATGAGGTTCTGTAAAACAATATCCACTGAATTGTTGAAATATTCATAATTCGTTAATTTAAAGGTGTTGGGGATATTATTCATGAAATTATCTGATTGTAAACGTATAATTGCGTGTATTTGGTAATAAGGATCCATAGCAAGTATCATTGAAAAGGTTAGCATATTTTCTGTATACTGTAGTGTAATTTGGAATGTCAGATCACTCAATTATCCTGGAGCTGGTAAGGACCTTTTACAACAGGCCAGTCAATATCAATTAAAAATACTGGCAGTCCAGGAAACTACATTCAAGACATGAGATCGCACACAATATTCAAAGGTGGGAAGCCTACTGGAAAACGATAATACGGAGTGGCCTTCATTGTGGATAGGGTGTTCAAATCGCACGTTATTGATTTTAAGGCAGTCAATGAACGGTTGTGTGCGATCCGTATAAAAGCAAGATTCTTCAAAATCTGGCTGATTAATGTTCAGGCCCCGACCGAAGAAAAGGACAAAAAAACGAAGGAAACGTTCTACAATCACCTGGAAAGACTGGTCGACTCGTTGCCCACAAACGACACAAAAATCATTCTGGGTGATTTCAATGCTAAGGTTGGCAATGAGCTATTTCATCGGGGAACGACTGGAGGATATAACCTCCACGATGAAACAAATGACAACAGCCAGTGCCTGATTGACTTGCATGTAGCAGAAATCTAGTCATACGTTCGACTTGCTTCCCACATAGACGCATTCATAAAATGACCTGGGTATCACCGGATGGCAACACACAAAACCAGATCGATCATGTTCAGATCCAACAACGTTGGGCCTAGAGCATACTTGACGTCCGTACATACCGAGACGCCAATTGTAGATCAGATCAATACTTGATCAAATTATCCTATCGATGTCGTATGTCAAAAGCATATTCGGCGAAGACCAGCCCGCTACAAAAATTTGACATCAAAAGGCTTCAAACGGCGTCTGTTGCCAAAAGTTTCACGGAGACCCTCGACAACCAGCTGGCTCCCATCTTATCAGACGCATCTTTAAAGACGAGCAACGAGCTCTAGATGGAAGTGAAAGCGGCTATTAGGACCGTGGCAGAACATATGATCGGATATCAAGCCCAGCGCAAGATAAATGATTGGTTCGATGGTGAGTGCCAGAATGCGTTAGACAAAATGAATCAGGCGTACAAAGAATACGTAGGTAGGAAAACCAGGACGAAGAGAGAACATTATGAAAATCTCAGAAGAGTAGCGAATAAGATAATTAGGATTGAGAAAAGTAAATACTATGACGGCCAACTGAGAAGTATAGATGTAAGTTTAGCGAGCAACAACACAAGACAAGTATATGAAGTAGTGAAAAGCCTGAAACGTGGTAATCAGCCCAAAACCACACTCTGTCGTGATGACATCGGCAATATCGTCGCCGATGAAACCGAGATTAAGGAAAGATGCGCATATTTCAAGAACCTCCTCAATCCTCCGCATAGCTCCAGGGCATCGGAGCCTATAGATGTTTCCGGAGAGCTTCCATTGGCCCCACCAACTCTAGATGAAGTTTGCTCTACCATCAAAGCCCAAAAGAATAATAAAGCGCCGGGTATCGATGAGATTCCAGTAGAGGTCATCAAATATGGTAGCAGCAGTGTTCAAAAAGCCATCCATAAAATCATCCAGCACATTTGGCAACAAGAACATATGCCAAAGAAGTGGAGCCAATCAATGATATTCCCTTTTCACAAAAAGGTGACAAGCTATGATGCGAAAATTATAGAGGCATATTAGCCCGTTACAAAAATGTGACATCAAACGGCGTCTGTTGCCTAAAATTTCACGGAGACCCTCGACAACCAGCTGGCTCGCATCTCATCAGCTGCATCTTTAAAGACGAGCAACAAGCTCTAGATGGAAGTGAAAGCGGCTATTAAGACCATGGCAGAACAGATGATCGGATATCAAGCCCAGCGCAAGAGAAATGATTGGTTCGATGATGAGGCCAGAATGCGTTAGACAAAAAGAATCAGGCGTACAAAGAATACGTAGGTAGGAAAACCAGGACGAAGAGAGAACATTATGATAATCTCGTATAAACGACGTACAAAATATTTTCAAAGATCTTAGAAAAAAAATTGGCATATGCCAACAGTGTTATTTGGGAGTATCAAGGTGGCTTAAGACCAGGTAGATCGAGAATACACCAATTGTTCACTGTCAAGCAGGTACTTGAGAAATGCTGGGAGTTCAACATATGTTAGATGTACACCAAACCTTCGTTGACTTTAAGCAATCATTCGACAGTATTGACCGTAATGTACTGTACCAAATAATGCTTTGCTTTGGTATCCGAGCCAAATGAGGCCGTCTTACAAAAATGACAACGACGTCGAGGTCCTCCCAAGTTGGCATCAATATCCAACTCACCGATGTCTTTGACACAAATATCGGACTAAAGCAGGGAGATGGGTTGGGCCCATTACTATTCAATTTGGCTCTGGAGTACGTGATAGGAAAGCTACTTGTCGGTACACGACGTACATTACTATACAAGTTGAGCCAAGTAGTAGCGTATGCGGACGACATCACGGTCATTAACAACTGCCAAAGAACTCTTCCTGAAACTCGAAACCGAAGCAAAACTAGTAGGGCTACAAATCAATGAAAATAAAACAAAGATCATCACGCAGTCGAGGAAGAAGACCTCAAATGCCCAAAATATCACACTTGGCCAATATAATATCGAAAATGTGGGGAAATTTGTGTATTTAGGCGCCAAAATAACGAGAACTGGTTATGAAAGAGCCGAAATACGCCGAAGAATACAGCTCGCAAATAAAATATTTTATTCAGTTTTGACGATATTGAGGACCACCTGCATACACAGGAAAACAAAGCTCCAAGTATACAAATCTGTGATAAGACCTGTGTTATGCTATGGGTGTGAAACATGGACCCTAAGTCAAGCATCCGCAAATATATTGAACGCGTTTGAGCGACGCGTTCTGAGGCGAATTATCGGAGCGAAGCTAGACGGGGACCAATGGTGAATTCAATACAACTATGAGCTGTATGAAATTTTTGACGAGCCGGAGGTCTCAATGATTGTAAGACTGCATAACCTGCAATGGGCTGCTCATGCGAATCGTATGGACGATCAAAGGATACCCAAAAAGGTATTCGGTGGGAGAACTGAAGGCTGGAGACCAGTGGGGAAACCGAGGAAACGCTGGTCTGACTCGGTCGACGAAGACAGTTCATCGCTGCTCGGATTTCGAAATTGGAGGACGCGGTCAATGGACCGAGACAGTTGGAGGCGCTATTTGCAGGAAGCGAAGGCCCGAGAGGGGCTGTAGTGCTACGAAGAAGAAGAAGAAAAGTACAATTATGTCAGGCGTTGATATTTGTGTATTGATTTATTTTTCTGAAGAAAGTGAGTGTACCTGTGCTTAAAGTTCCTAATCTGTTGGTAACTAGTATGGAGTTTAGAATGTTTCCTTTAGCGTTATTAAGTTTAACACCCCAAAGCTTATGTCGGGCATTGAAATCTCCTTGAATTATACTATATAATATTTATTATGTTTATAATATGTTATAGCATATGGTGATGTTAGGTTCCTTCTTTATCTATTATTAATCGGTTGGTGATTTTTTTTCTTTAAGTTAGTTGATGTTTTCGTTGGAAGTGCTTCTTGCTGGCGAGCAATGTTGATCTTGTTTTTGTTCATTAAATATTCTAAAGACTATTTATTTTCATGATTTAATATATTAAAGTTTGTTAGCCAATCTGTGTATTGTAAGTTTTTTGAAGAACGTTTGTTTTGGTTGTGGTTTGTCATAGTTTGAATTGTTTCTCTGATTGAACTCGATTCAATTTGCATGAATTTTGAATTATTATTTTATTTTTTTTTTCTTGAAACCCCGTCGGGCCTTGCTTTTTTGACTTAGCAGAAGCGTTTCGAATCCTTTGAATCATCTTCAGTGTCTAAGGGATGTGATGAAGGGAATGACTTTATATAGGTGTAGGATGGTTTAAGCAGGTAGATGCGAAGTTAGGCCAGGTAGAAGGATAGGTTTTAGTCTTTCACGTTATCGGGTGTCCGTTTGTTCTGTTCGACTCACTTCCGTTTTCGTCGGAGAGTGTGGTCTAGTACTGAGAAAATTGCGTCGAAATTTGTAATAAGTTGTTCATTCATAATGTTACCGTCTGTCTTTCTATGTTTATATATTTGAAGTCTTTCTAGGATGTCAAGTCTCGGTCCCAAGTTACTGTACCCGTTATTTTTACTTTTCATCCGTGTAACATTTTTGTGACAAGTGATTCGCATTGAATGAAGGCTTATTAGAAGGCTCTACCCCTGTCTAAAACAAGAAAAGGTGCCGGGATCTCTCACCGGTACATTACTTACGGATCAAAAACACAGAAGGTGATGTATCATCATTACAGAATACATTCCAGCTACTTGCCAATCTTCCGGATAGCAACGACAACAGCCATGCAGTAGTAACTGTATCTATGAACAAGGTGAGAGTCCCACCAATTATATTCACTGACCTTTTTGGAAAAACAATTTATGCCATATTAAATGAGCTCAAAATTGAAAAGTTTTCAATTAAATTGATGCCTATCGGCAAAAGACTGTTTTTAACCAACGCTGAGCAATATGACAAAATAGAAAACCATTTAAAGGCGAGAAAAGTGAACTATTGGGTTGTTCGATAATTCATGTCGTGAAATGTATATTTCATGTCGTGAACTGCATGTTTCATGTAGTAGTGATTGCGTGGCTTATATTATTATATACTATTTTAAAGATTAGATTTTAGGCTATCTTCAGTCAAAAACTAAGCGTGATTAGTAAACAACAATTTGGTTAAAAATAAACTTGAAAATGGACAATCAAATAGAACATTATCGACCTATTTTATTATTTTACTTCCGAAAGGGCAAAAATGCGGTGCATGCTCGAAAGAAATTATGTGAAGTTTATGGTGAGGACTGCCTTACTGGACGCCAGTGTCAGCGTTGGTTTGCTCGCTTTCGTCCTAGAAATTTTAATGTGCAAGGTGCACCTCATACTGGTTGTCCAACCACTACTGATGACGACAAAATAAAGGCGTCAATTGAAACTAACCAGCGTATGCAACTCGATAAATAAAGAAGCCTGGCATATCGAATTCAACCGTTTACTTCCACTTACAACAGCTTGGTTACGTAAACAAACTGAATGTATCGGTTACTAACGAATTAAAGCAACGCAGTAACACATTCGACCCTTTACATAACGGGTGATGAAAAATGGATTGTTTACAATAACGTGGTCCGAAAACGATTATAGACCATGCAAGATAAGCCCCCAGAATCTACATTTAAAGCCAATATTCACCAAAAGAAAATTATGCTTTCTGTGTGGTGGGATTACAAGGGTAAAGTCTATTTTGAGCTGCTTCCAAGAAACCAAACTATTGACTCGAATGTCTACTGTCGTCAACAATTGAAAATGAATGAAGAAATCAAGAAAAAACGCCCTGAGCTGGCCGATTGCAAAGGCATGATGTTCCATCATGATAACACCAGACCCCACCCCTCTTTGGTAACTCGCCAAAAAATAATGGGGCTCAATTGGGAACTGATGCCACATCCACCCTATAGCCCTGACATACCATGAGACTATTATTTGTTTCGGTCCCTTCAAAACCATTTGAATGGTAAAATTTCCATTCCGATCAGGCTGTTAAAAATGAGTTGGACCAATTCTTCGCTTCTAAAAGCCAAGGCTTCTTCGAACGTGGAACTTTTCAACTTATCGAAAGATGGTAAAAAGTAATCCACAAAATGGTCAATATATCATTGATGAATGTTTGTTGTTAATATAAATTTACTTTGAATAACATGAAAAAAAAGACATTAGCTATCGAACAACCCAATATTTCACTTTCTAACAGCCAAATTTACGTCCACTAGAAGTCATATTATCCGGGCTATATGATGTGCCCTGCGATGAACTCCATAGGCTCTATAAAAAAGACGGTAAAAGTTCATCCAACAAAATGTTCAATATATCATTGATGAATGTTTGTTGTTAATATAAATTTACTTTGAAAAACATGAAAAAAAAACGAAATTAACCATCGAACAACCCAATATTTCACTTTATATCAGCCAAATTTACGTCCACTAAAAGTCATATTATCAGGGCTACATGATATGCCCTGCGATGAACTCCATAGGCTCTATAAAAAAGACGGTAAAAGTTCATCCAACAAAATGTTCAATATATCATTGATGAATGTTTGTTGTTAATATAAATTTACTTTGAAAAACATGAAAAAAAAACGAAATTAACCATCGAACAACCCAATATTTCACTTTATATCAGCCAAATTTACGTCCACTAAAAGTCATATTATCAGGGCTACATGATATGCCCTGCGATGAACGCAACAGGCTCTTTAAAAAAGAGCATAATATGAATGTTTTGGACATTAAGAAATTTAACTCCAAGCTAAGAGAACGAAAAACTGTGTTTTATTCGCTCAATCTGTGCACGATCATGCATACACTCGTACAATGGAACTTCTACTACAGTCGACGCAAAGGGCCTACCCAGTGTAGGAATTGTCAACGATGCGGTCATGGGTCTACCTGCTGCTGTCATCACAACTCGAAATGTGAAATGCTGCAATTTCAATGAAACTCACTTCTCTAATGCTCCAGAATTCAAGGGTAGAGCAAAGTCCATTACAATTAAAGAGAAAATACTACTAAAAACAATAAATACAAAGTTACGACTCCGATCAAGCCTAGCGCTTTTAACATCTCTGAAGCAAACTTTCTCAAATTACCAGAACAACAAACGCAGATAATAAATTCCACTCAGACTGCTCCAAGAATGCATTACAATGTCGTCATTAAACAGAACACAACACAAATTGAATCATTCTGATTTATTTCCACCTAAAGTTTTATGTGAATAGCTCAAAGACTCATAAAAAGGTTAGCGAGTTGCAAAAAAAATCATGAACAATTTAATGCAATTGTGAACTTGCCTGTTAAATTTTATTAAAGACTGAAAGGCTGAGAAAAGTTTAAAAATATTTTGTAATCGAAAGCTTAGATATATACTCTGTGAGGACTTCAACTCTCGCCATTGGCAATGGAAATGCTCACGATTTAATCAAGTAGGGCGAACACTCCATAAGATTCCAAGTAAAAGTATTATATTCATACATTCGCCTGATAAACAAACATACAATCCTACAAAAGGGGCGGCTTCGGTTCTTGACATTGCTCTTAGCGTTGAAAATATCAGCTTATCTGACCTCTGTGTGCTATAAGCACTATCGCCGCCCCATCTACTGGTTCTTTTTTTCAGTGGACTCAACAAGAATAGACATCGAAGATTCTCGACAGTAATATCCCTTTAAAAATTAATGTAACTAAACTCCATCACGTGTCCTCGGTGTCCCCACTGATCTGCGCTCTCCAGCTCTCCCAACGAACACCTTTTTAGTTATCTGTTGTTCATCCATACTTACAATCGTTGAGACCTTCGACTCGTCAAATATTTCATACAGCTCATGGTTGTATCGAATTCTCCATTGGTCCCCGTCTAGCTTCGCTCCCATTATTCGCCTCAGGACACGTCTCTCGAAGGCGTTCAATATGTTTGCGGATGCTTGACTTAGGGTCCATATTTCACACCCATAGCATAACACAGGTCTTATCACAGATATGTATACTTGGAGCTTTGTTTTCTTGTGTATGCAGCTGGTCTTCAAGATCGTCAAAATTGAATAAAATATTTTATTTGCGAGTTGTATTCTTCGGCGTATTTCGTCTCTTTCATTACAGATTCTCGTTATTTTGGCGCCTAAATACACAAATTCGCCAACATTTTCGATACTGTATTCGCCAAGTGTGATATTTTGTGTATTTGAGGTATTTTCCTCGACTGCGTCATGAGCTTTCTTTTATCCTCATTGATTTGTAGCCCTACTAGTTTTGCTTTGCTTTCAAGTTTCAGGAAAAGTTCTTTAGCGGTTGTTAATGACCGTGACAAAATGTTGATGTCGTCCGCATACGCTACTACTTGGCTCGACTTGTATAGTAATGTGTCTCTTGTATCGACAATTAGCTTTCTTATGATGTATTCCAGAGCCAAATTGAATAGCAATGGGGTCGGCCCATCTCCCTGCTTTTTCGATATTTGTGTCAAAGGGATCGGTGAGTTGATAATTGATGCGGACTTGGGAGGTTGCCGATGTCATTTTCATTTTGGTAAGACGAACTAATTTGGCTGGGATACCAAAGCAAAACATATGTACGTTACGACCAATTCTGACGTATGCTTACTTAAAGTCAACGAAGGTTTGGTGTACGTCTATGTTGAACTCCCAGCGTTTCTCAAGTACCTGCTTGACAGTGAACAATTGGTCTTTGTCGATCTATTTGCTCTAAACCACGTTGATAATTCTCAATAATACTGTTGGAGTATGATCCGATTTTATTTCCTAATATCTTTGAATATATTTTGTACGCCGTAAAAGTAGTGATATGCCTCTATAGTTTTCGCACTGTACTTGTCACCTTTTTTGTGGATAGGGAATATCATTGATTGGCTCCACTCTTTTGCTTGCCTAATGTGCTGGATGCCTTTGTGGATAGCTTTCTGGACACTGTTGCCGCCATATTCAATAAGCTCCACTGGAATATCATCCATGCTCGGCGCTTTATCATCCTTTCGGGCTTTGGTTGTGGAACAAACTTCATTCAGAGTTGGTGTGGCTAATGGAAGTTGTCCGGGAATATCTAGAAGCTCCGATGTTCTGGAGCTGTGCGGAGGATTTAGGAGGTTCTTGAAATGCGATGCCCATCTTTTCTTAATCCCGTTTTCATCATGAGTTGCCGATGACATCACGGCAAAGCATGGTCTTGGGTACAAATCTACTATACTTAATATTCCCATATAAAGCGGCCGCGATTTGGTTTTATCATTTCTGATATCATTTATTGAGTATATATTCCATTCTTTTTGAAATTTTCATGAAAATCCCAACAAGACAGAAGCGTGGCGTTTTTACATCTAGTATCTATGGATTTCAAGATCTCAATTCCGAAACAGTACTTTTCTATAGATTAAAAACAATAATTGATTGTGTTACCGAGAATAATGCAAATTTTAAATAACTCGTTTTTTTTAAATTGCGGGGTAGAAGATGTAAATGGTCCGGTCCGAATAATCGCCTGAGCTAAGATAAGGCACTGGCCAGCGGGTTCGAAACTTTGTCCCGACTGCTGCAGGACTGATTCACATACTGAGCCCAAAACGCGGGCATGCAAAAAAAAAACTTGTAGTAATAGGTAGGACTCGGATAATGTTCGTATAGTAGTTACAGATGCAGGCAAAGGAGAAAGACTATGGCCCTCTTTTAAATGTGTTAAAAACAATAACACATATGATATTTGGGCATAAAGCCAGGATGAAATGCATGCTACAAAACATAATCTTTGAAATCGTGAGCTATCTTGGTTTAATATAGGGTTTTCCAATAAGAGATGTTATTTTGAATAAATCTTGTGATTTAACACCTTGCGACTTCTTCCTTTTGGGTCACGTGAAAGAGAAGGTCTACGCCAACAGCCCAGCGTCGATTCAAGACCTCAAAGATGAAATTCGTGAGGCTATCGAGGACATAGGGCAGCCACTTTGCTATTTGGTTATGGAAAACTTCATGAAAAGGTCATGGTCATGTATGCGTGGTCGTGGTGGTCATTTGCCTGATGTTATTTTCCACTATTAACGGCATACCTTCCTCTTTATAATGAAATAAACATCCGATCATTTATATTAAAAAAGTTGGGTAAACAGACCTACGCTCATGTCAGAAGGGTTTTGTATCCAACTTCTCAGAAATGTAGTCACCAGCAATGAATAACGTCAAGAAATATGTCAAAGAGATGTGCACGTTCAAAGGCAAATCCATTGTTTTTCTAATTTCAACGTTCGCCATTTTGTTGCAAAACAACAAAAATCACTCAAATCATGAATTCTCAAAAATATTAATGTTATTGACCGTATTGGAAAATTTCAAGAAGATCAAGTCAAAACTGCAGTGACTGATTCGATGGAAAGTCCATAAAAACCCAAAATCATGTGTAATTGTTGTTGTAATTGGAGAAATTTCAAACGGCTATAACTTCCGTGTATATTATTCGATTTTCATCAAACTTACAAAGTTTAAGAACCCTTAGTAGGACAACGTAAGTATCGAATTTTGTTCAGTTTAAGGGTATCGATGCGATTTTATTAGGGAAAATGTGAAATTCGATTATACTATTTTTAACAAAGTTGAGCGAATTTCGACTTCTAAGGTATTTGTTGTTGTTGCACTCATAAACACCTATCACAATTTTTTTCAGATTTTTCAGATCACAGGTGTCCAATCGCGAGGGGGGGACACAAATTTTTCGTGTATTTTCCCTCCCTGCGCATCCCTCGAAGCAAAAAGTAACACATTAAGACCTGTTTTGAAAAGTTATCTACCTTTGATGAAATTTTTTTTTCGGGGGCCACTCCCCTATATGGGGAGACCCCCCCTTAAATACCTTATACAATTTTTTGTAGTTGAACTTTGAAGAGAGCATCACTTTATGTTTCTAGCTTAAGTAGTTTGCGAGAAAAAGTGCTGTGTCACACGGACGGACGAACGGACGGACAGATAGGTCGAGAAACTAGTAGGGTTTTGTAAAATTATTTTACAAAACCCTAAAAATGGCATTTTTCTTTTAATATCAAAATAACACCTCTTATTGGAAAACCCTATATAATGTGGCAAAACCGTGTAAAACCAAATTATATAGGGCGCTGAAAACATTAATAAGGCCTATGAAGTGAGCACTCTTTGTTTCTCTACAGATTGGTGTGTCTTGTTTCTGATAAAAGGAAAAAGAATTCCATATACTTGCAGAGACTATGTCAGTATGAGGAGCTTAAGAAAGTCTGAAAAGTAAACAGTTGACATGCATCCCAGCATGGAATTGTCAAAAAAAACTGAAAAAGTTAGAGAAAAATCAAATATGAAAAATAATACAAAAAGAGAAAACGGAGACATTCCATGAGCTCTCCATAAATCGGTTATATTTGCACTGGTAACCATTTATGATGTCGTTTATTAAATTTTAACCTTTGTAGTGTCATTATAAGTTCCAAACTCAACGATCAACTTCGTGTCGTTTTTTATCAGGATGTCCCTGACGGTTCTTTTTATTTTGTTTGATACATACAAAATAAAAAGAACTTTTAATATCAAAATAACACCTCTTATTGGAAAACCCTATATAATGTGGCAAAACCGTGTAAAACCAAATTATATAGTGAGCTGAAAACATTAATAAGGCCTATGAAGTGGGCACTCTTTGTTTCTCTACAGATTGGTGTGTCTTGTTTCTGATAAAAGGAAAAAGAATTCCATATACTTGCAGAGACTATGTCAGTATGAGGAGCTTAAGAAAGTCTGAAAAGTAAACAGTTGACATGCATCCCAGCATGGAATTGTCAAAAAAAACTGAAAAAGTTAGAGAAAAATCAAATATGAAAAATAATACAAAAAGAGAAAACGGAGACATTCCATGAGCTCTCCATATATCGGTTATATTTGCACTGGTAACCATTTATGATGTCGTTTATTAAATTTTAACCTTTGTAGTGTCATTATAAGTTCCAAACTCAACGATCAACTTCGTGTCGTTTTTTATCAGGATGTCCCTGACGGTTCTTTTTATTTTGTATGTATCAATTTGAAAAATTTGTGATCAAGGCCGACTACTTCATTGCAGAGCCTGCACATTTCAGAATTTACGCATTTTGCCTCCAACAGTCTCATGTTGTTGTATCCTTTATTAACCAGAATTCTATTTACGGGCTTGATGGCAAATGCGTTAGAAAATTTATATTTCGCCCGAGGCAACACCCGCGTCACCGATTATGAAGTATTTGAATAAATATGCATACGCCATTTTGAACAACTATGTCTCGAACAATTAATACACAATTTGACTATGATTTACACAATCTCACAATCCTTGGAAATACTAAATATAAATTCCACAAAATCCTTTGTTGCACACACGAAAAGAGGCTATCTTTCTACAAACTTTCTGAATTGAGATTCACAGGGCTTTTTCTTTCTACAAAGGGGATACGCCATAAAATTATACGTCCGTTCACCACGACTATTTCCCGATCAGCTCTAAAACTCAACTGCGTCTCCCAGTTATTGAAGGATGAGACCATAAACCAAGTTGACACTCCAGGCGAGGAGTTTCATGTGGTGCGAAACAAGGCAGCGAAAAAAGCGGCCAAAAAGCTACTCCTAGAAAAAAAAGACAAAGAGCTCAACCACGAAGAGAACAAGGAGCCCCCCGCTATACCGCAGAAAACAAAAAGCAAACCGCGGCACAAACCCTTGCGAGAGGCACTGCTTATTAAACCCACTAAGGGCCGAACCTACGCAGATGTCCTCCGTGAAATTAAAGGAGCGGTCAAGCCAGACGACACCAAAACTGCCATCAAAGCAGTTCGACCAACCCGGACCGGCGGCTTGCTGGTGGAATTCGGGCCAGAGGCCACAAACAAAGATGCATTCCGTGACGCGGTTCAAAAGGTTCTTGGAGATGCGGCAACGGTTGCCTCGCTCGAACCAATGGCCACCCTGGAAATCAGGGACCTCGACTGCGTCACGGATAAAGCTGAAGTAGAGGATGCCATTAGGAGGGAGTTCCCCAGCTTAAGTGAAGTCAAGGCAAGATTGACGCGTGAAAACACAAGGGGGCAACGCATGGCTATTGTCGAACTAGCTGATAAAGACGCCCAGCAAATCCTGGCGAAGGGCAAAATTAAGATAGGTTGGGTGATCTGCAGGATACGGAGAAGAGCGATCCCTATCCGCTGCTTCAGATGCCTCGAATACGGACACACCGCGTATGGCTGTAGGGGACACGACAGGAGATCTCTGTGCTACAAATGTGGTGAAACGGGGCACAAAAGGAAGGAGTGCACGAACGAGGCAAAATGCATTCTTTGCAAGGACGCTAAGCTAGCACCCGGCGACCTCAAACATGAGCCGGGGACAGGGAGATGCCGGGTTTTCAAGGAGGCCCTAACTAAAGCCAAATCGATACTCAAATGATCCGTATCCTGCAGGTCAATTTGCACCGAAGCACAAACGCCCAGGACCTACTTGAGCAGTTTGCGAGGGATAAGAAAGCTGACCTCCTGTTGCTGAGCGAGCAACATCATAACAAGGACTCGCAAGCGTGGTACCCTGACAAAACTGGTACCTCGGCCATCTGGGTTCGAGACAGCGCCCGCCTTCAGGTGCAGGGCCATGGACGCGGGGATGGTTTTGTGTGGGTGCGGTGTTCAGGGGTAACATATTTCAGTGTTTATCTGACGCCTAACGAGGCAATGCGATCCTTTCGAACCAAACTCGATGCCCTGGAGGACGCTGTCTCGAACACAGAGGGCCACATGCTGGTCGGGGGAGACTTCAACGCTAGAGCCATCGAATGGGGTATGCCACAATCCGACCCAAGGGGAAAGCAAATATTGGACATGGCGGCCAGAACAGCGCTTTTTGTCCTAAATACTGGTAACACCCCTACTTTCCGCCGCTGGGGTTGCGTAGGAACCATACCCGATGTGACACTCGCTTCGGAGTCCCTGGTACCTAGAGTACACAACTGGCGAGTACTAGAGGACTACTCGGCTAGTGATCACCAGTATATAGCTGTTGAGATTCACGACGGTGCCACTCTGCGTGCATATGCCCAAACTTCAATCCTCGGATGGAGGACTGGGAGGATGGACGTCGAGAAGTTCACTGACGCGCTTACGGCAGGCGCACCGTTGCTGGGAGCTCCGCCAGGGAGTGGAGGGCCTACAGCCAAGGACTTGGTGAACTCAACTATGAGTACCATCATAGCTGCTTGCGAGTCTTCCATGCCCCGCCGAAGACCCCGACATGGTAAGCCTCCAGTATATTGGTGGTCAAAGGAGATCGCCGAACAAAGAAGCGAGTGTCACAAACTTCGGCGAGAGGCCCAGCGGGCGCGAACACGGGAGGAGGCAGACACTAGGCTAGCAGCATACAGGTCCGGCAGGAAATATCTTCGCAGGCTTATTAACAAGAGCAAGGCCCGATGCTGGCAAGACCTCGTGGACGATGTAAATAGGGATCCGTGGGGCCTAGGTTACAAGCTGGTCATGGGGAAACTTGGTGCCCTACGGAAGCCTTGTATCCATGACGCGGAAAAGATGGACGCGATAGTGCGGGGACTCTTCCCCGCACATCCCGTCCGTGTTGACGCTGTCCATGGTGAAACAGCAGTCGAGTGCCCACTCTTCACACAGCTGGAACTGGAGGAGGCAGTCCTCTCCCTGAAGGCAAGGAAGGCTCCAGGTCCAGATGGTGTACCAGCTGAGGTTTTGCAGCTCGTCTATCACCATTGTCCTGACTTGCTGCTCAGCACATTCAACGCTTGCCTACGGGACGGGGTTTTCCCGGTACGATGGAAGGTGGCGAGGCTCGTGCTGGTCAGCAAGGGGAAGGGAAATCCCGAATCGCCGTCTGCATACCGCCCGTTATGCATGCTAGACACGGCTGGGAAAGTGCTAGAGAAACTCATCAAGGGAAGACTCACTGACGCGATTCGTGCTGCTGGGGACCTATCTCCTCGGCAGTACGGCTTTAGAGCAGGACGTTCTACCATTGATGCGATTGCAGAGGTGGTGAACGCGGTCCAAAAGGCAGAGGCATATAGTCGCACCAAGCGACGGATCGTCCTGTTGGTGACACTCGGCGTCAGGAATGCCTTCAACTCCGCTAGATGGGTGGATATTCTGGATACGCTGGAAAACTCTTTTCAAGTTCCAGAATATCTAATGCGGCTTTTGAGGAACTACCTAAAGGACCGAAGCCTGCTCTACGACACGACACAGGGCCAACGAAGGATGGCGGTTACATCGGGTGTTGCCCAGGGATCTATCCTTGGTCCGGACCTGTGGAACGTGTCTTACGACGGGCTACTGAGACTTGAGATGCCAGATGAGTCGCGCTTGGTCGGCTATGCGGATGATGTTGCGGCTCTGGTCGCCGGACGCACCGTTGAACAAGCGCAACTTAGGCTAGGTATGCTAATGCGCCGAGTGAGGGACTGGATGACTACTCGCGGGCTCAGTCTAGCACTGGAGAAAACCGAAGTGGTCATCTTGACAAAAAAGAGAATCCCTAGAGTAAGGATGATCAGTATTGGAGACATACAAATCGAATCGAAGCCAGCGGTGAAGTACCTGGGGCTACTGATCGACTCGAAGATGAGTTTCTCTGAGCAAATCAGGGCAACGGCTGAGAAGGCTGCTTCGGGAATATCGGCCCTGAGTCGACTTATGGCCAACGTAGGGGGACCCAGCCCATCAAGAAGACGCCTCTTGATGAGTGCTGTAGGGTCAGTGCTACTGTACGGAGCAGAGGTATGGGGCGACGCTCTCAGCAAGGAGGTATACCGAAAACGTTTGGCACAGGTACAGAGAAGAGGAGCACTGAGAATTGCATCTTCGTATCCAACAGTCTCCGACTCGGCGGTGAGAGTGATTGCAGGCGTGATACCTGTCGCCCTCCTTGCTAGAGAGCGCCGCGCTATTTACCTGCGCCGAAACGAGGATGCGAGGGAGATGGTTGTCCGCGAGGAGAGACAACGCTCGCTCAACGATTGGCAGCAGTCTTGGAGGAATTGCACGAAGGGAAGGTGGACTGCGCGCCTCATCCCGGATGTGAGACCGTGGCTAAATCGAAAGCATGGTGAGACTGACTTCTATCTGACCCAGCTTTTGAGCGGGCACGGGTGTTTTCAGTCTTACCTGCACAAGATCGGCAAGTCACGGTCTCCCGATTGTCGGTTTTGCCCAGGAGAGGAGGACAATGCCTGTCACACATTTTTTGCGTGTACGACATGGGCCAGGCTGCGAAGGGAACTCTACAGGGAGACGGGAGAGCTCACCCCGGATAATATAGTTGCGGTGATGCTCGAATCGGTTGACAAATGGAACCAGGTGGCACATTATGCTCGGGCAGTCCTAAAATATAAAAGGGACTCACAGCAGCCGGAGGCGCTGGGGCTGGGGGATCGCTCTTCTGGCAATTCCTCTTCCCCCCTCCCCTCCCGCTAGGAAAGGGACTCCCCAGCTTGCAGGCGCCCCACGGCGTAACAAAACGAGACCTGGCCCGAAGTAATGTGTCAAACGGTTCCAGGCTAGGTTCTCAGATTGACAGGGGAGGTGTTTAGTGGGTAGTCCAAAGGTATCCTCCATGGGAGTCCCACACTGCCAGACTCGGCGGGCATAAATGCCTTCACCTCCCTACCACAAAAAAAAAAAAAAAAAAAAAAAAAATTCCACTTCAGCCGCCTGATTACATCAGCCGCGTCATTTCATCAACGCGTCTCCAAGTTATTTCAACTTCAGCCGCCTGATTACATCAGCCGCATCATTTCATCAACGCGCGCTGGATTGCGTCTCCGCGTTGAGATGATGTTGGTTTTTGCATCGGATAAGCGAAGTTCAGCGTCGGGGTATTTAAAGGTTTGAAAATAGAGGGGCCATTAATTGTACCAACGTAACACGTGGGGACGTCCCATACCCTGGAGAAGGGTCTCATTTCCCAAAGCCGTGCAATACCAACTACTAACCAATAAGCCAAGGTCAAACTGTAATACACTATATACAAGCGATAACCTAACGCTAAGATGCGGCTATACGATAATGCTATTCTAAAGGATACGCTAACACTAAAAGATACGATAATACTAAGCGATACGGTATGGCTAAACGATACGATAATGTTAGACGATACGATAATCCTATACGATATGATAATGCGATACGATAATGCTATACGATACGATAATACGATACGATACGATACGATAATATAATCCCTTAATATGGGCGATAAACGATAACGATACGATAATCCCTCAACTTAATTCTAAAAGGTTATAACTATTCCGTCAACAAAAAAAAATAATTGCGCCGAATCGAGCCGTACTGGTAGGCTTGGAAAAAAACTATATCGGGGCATTGATTTGGTCAGCGAACATCTGCGCTGCCTTCCTCGTACCACACCATATCTCCACCTCCAGCCCTCGATCTCGGCAAAGAAAACTTACAAACGAACTACTATTTACACCTATCACTAACTGTACAGAACCTATAACCTAATGCTAAAACTAATTCTATATGTTCTATTTACACTATTAACAACAATAAAAAGAATGTGAGTGGGGAGAAAGGAAAATACAAAGTATGAAGACAGGGCGAAAAGGAAACAGAAACATGCCTGCCCCACAATACAGCCAACTATTTGGTAATATTTACAGCCGGATATCCTGACCGTGATAGGTCCCCAAAGGCTTTCCATCAAGTGACTCGAGATCATAGGGCACCTGACCCACCTGTCTAACCACTCTGGCAGGTACAAATATGGGTGCGAATTTAGCCGCGAATTTATCAGCTGCACTACTAAGGACATGATTCCGGACGTAAACCAATTGTCCTGGAGTAAAGGTACGGACTCTTGCTCGTAAATTGTATCGCTGCTGGCCTTTAGCATAGGCTGCAGCCAGCCTTTCCTGGACACGCTCGCGAATACGTCGCAGGCGCTCGTGCGGGGTGCTGAGCGCAACCTCGCCATCTACAAACGCGGAAAGGCGTCGGAGGAGCTCATAATCCGAGCCGTGGCTCATGGACTGAAATCCGAACATTAAATAGTGCGGGGAACAACCCGTGGACTCGTGAACAGTACTTCGAAACGCTGCGCCCGCCTCGCACAGGCATTTATCCCACGTGCAATGGTCTTCACCTATGTAAGCGCGGATGGCGGCTAGGATCGATTGGTTCACACGTTCGGAGGCATTCGATTGGGGGTTAAGATATGAGAGACACCATGTTCTTGCAGAAACTGAGTGAACTGTTTCGAAGTGAACTGTGCACCGTTATCAGAGTGTATTAGTTCTGGTACTCCGAAAGTACAAAAGAGATCCAGCAAATATTTAAGGACTGCCTCAGTGGTTGCTTTTGCTAGGGGCTTGAGCCACACAAATTTCGTGTAGTGGTCGAGCACTACAAATAAGTAAGTATTTCCACTTTTGGAGCGTGGATAGGGTCCTAGAAAATCGATAAATAAGCGCTGCACAGGTCGTTCAGACAAGCGCTCATGGCCCATGGGAGGTCTTAAAACCTGGTTGCAGGGTTTAACCTGTTTGCATGTACTGCAACGTGAAATGTAGGAAGCGACGTCCTTACGAAGAGTTGGCCAGTAATAATATCGTTGCAGTAGTTCGGTGGTTTTACGTACACCACAATGAGACGATGCCGGCCTATCGTGAGCTTCGGAAATCAGCCCAGCTTGCTGGCTCACGGGAACCCATAATTTGGTACGAGGAATGTCCAAATCGGTATCGGATATTCGTCCCACATTAATGTAGATCCGGCCATCTCGGACCCATACATTTGGTTCCTTAGCGATGATTAACATCTGCTCTACATAGTCGGGGTGGCTGAAGGCTGAGTCCGGTAATATAGACTCGAGGCGTAGGTGTTCGGGAAGAACGGGAAGGTAAACACTTGAAAGCTCATTAATGCTCTCATAAGCACGGGAAAGGGCATCGGGGACGATGTTAGCTGAGACATTGACATGTTCGATATTGAAGTTGAAACCTTGCAACTTCAGACTCCAGCGAGCTAATCTACCGGAAAGGTCTTGTTGGCTCATAAGCCACTTCAGACTAGCGTGATCCGTGATGATGGTAAAGGGCAGACCTTCAATATAAGCACGGAACTTCTTCACGCTCTGTACGGCGGCGAGACACTCCAACTCCGTGATAGTATAATTTCGCTGCGCCGACGTGAGTTCGGCTGACATGAAGGCAATAGGATGCTCTTCCTTCTTTTCGTTCTTTTGAAAGAGAACGCTACCAATGCCAGTGGTGCTAGCATCACACTGGATGAAGAAGGGTTTAGTGAAATCAGGGTTGACTAATACAGGGGCTGTAATAAGGGCCTGTTTTAAATGGTCGAAAGCGTTCTGAGCAGCGTCAGTCCATCGGAAGGACTATTTGCCTTTCAGCAAATCAGTCAAGGGAGCGGTAATTGCGGCAAAACGATGAATAAATCGGCGGTACCATCCAGCCATTCCCATGAAACGACGAATGTCCTTTGCAGATCTGGGAATCGGGAAGTCCATGATGCTGGAGACTTTGGAAGGATCAGTCTTTAGGATACCATCACTAACGATGTATCCCAGGTACCTAATCTCACGCTGGATAAACTTGCTCTTCTCCACGTTTATCGTGAGCCCAGCTGACTTCAGTAGCTTAGCTACTGTAGACAAAAGTTGCAAATGTTCTTCGAATGAAGAGCTGGTCACGAGCAAATCGTCCAGGTAGACGAAGATTTTGTCTTGAAGCTCATGCGGGATGACTTTGTGCATTAGCCGACACATAGTCTGGGGTGCGTTGCACAACCCGAAAGGCATGACCTTAAATTCATACAAAGGCCGACCCGGCACCGTGAAGGCTGTCTTCTCTTGAGATTCGGGATCGAGGGGTATCTGCCAAAAGGCATCCTTTAAATCTAGACTGGTAATAAACTTGGTGGATCTTAGGCGTGAGAGTAGCCCGTCTATCAAGGGCAACGAATATGCGTCCTTGACGGTCACTTCGTTCACGCGCCTGGCATCAAGGCACAACCGGACTTTCCCAGGTTTGCGAACTAATGTTACAGGGGAACTCCAAGAACTGTGACTCGCCGATCACACCAAGGGCGAGCATACGGTCCAGTTCCTTGTACAGCAGATCCTGTACGACAGGGGAAACAGCATAATGCCGTTGTTTGACTGGCTTAGCAGTCCCGGTGTCAATGTGGTGTGTAACCAGTGACGTTCTTCCCAAACCAAGTTTATTAGACGAAGGGAATAGAGCAATTACTTTCTGTAATTGCTGCTGTTGGTTTGAGGTCAGCTGGTGAAGATCGGTCTCACTGACTGGAATTGAAGAGGGGTCCTCCTGGAGCACACTGACATGTTTCAGCGACACCGGAGCGATCTGGAAAGCATTCCAAAAATCAATGCCTAAATATAGCTTGCCGGCTAGGGACGGGACCACCAGGAACCGCAAAGGCTTAGTCTCCTTCTCATACGTGACAGGGACATTCACGTATCCTACCGCCGCTACGCGTTGACCAGACGCCGTCTGGATATTGGTCTTGATATTATGAAGACGGAGATCTAGGTCTCTTATCAAAGCAAGGGAGCCATGTCCCAGAACACTGACGCTGGCTCCACTGTCCATCAAAGCAGTGAGCATACGGTCTTTGACGATAATGTTGCAGTGAGGACGAGGATCGCTCAGATCCATATCAGGTAAAACTGCTACTGCTGCCAATTTACGGAATGTGCGCTTAGCGCGGAAATATTTAACAGTTCTACGGTATCTCCGGTAAGCACGTTTCAGGGGAGAGTTGGTTTGACATGAAACAGACACACAAAATCTGCTAGGCAGGCGTGCTTGGTACGGGTCACATGGGAATTCGTACTGTTGAGGGGATCGGGAATCAGAAATTAGTGATTGTGTCGCAGTTCGGGATCCACATTGGTGGCTGCGTCTACTGTTGTAGAGCAATTCTGCGGTTTGCGTTGTTGAGGGGGAACTCGAGAATTGGGAGCGCGACGATCCCTCACAACCGGGGCGCTCCTGCTGTAGTTTCCCACTTCCCTACATTTAGGGCAGTTCGTCTTGCGAACGCCGGGGTTACCACAACTAAAACAGAAGACACCTTTGACGGGGGCCTGACATTGGGCGAACGAGTGCCCGATATCACTGCAATCCCAGCACAGGCGATATTCTGGACTATTGATGGGGTCGGTTGACTGGATAGCTTCCACATGTCTATCAGACGAGAAACGGGCATGGCCAGGGTAAGGGTCTTTTATCTCGTGCACGGTACGGCTCGGGATGTGGTGCCGTTCGGGCTTGCTGAGGTTCCAGACAGTCTCCACTGAGGTGCAACAATTCACCAACTCACGTGCAGACTCGAAGTGCCGACCGGCTAAATGATCGCGCAGACGTTTAGTCATGTTGCGGAACAACAGGTGCTGCATGTCCAAATCCGACATGCTCTGTCTGAGTTGGAGCGACATAGTCTCCAGAGCATCAAAGAAGTCGACGAAAGGTTCGTTCAAGCCTTGCATGCGAGCGTCCATCTGGCGTCGAACATCAATGTCAACACCAACAGGGGCGAAACGGTGCCTGAACGCCTGGGTTAGGGATTCCCAGTTAATTGCATGCGCACTCATGGCATGGTACTTCCAGTACCAACTAAGAGCAGGATTCCTCAAGAACAAATGAAAACTCTGTGCGATTAGATCCAAGGGAACGCCCTGAGTGTCCGCCATAGCTTGAATTCTGTATAAGAAGTCATCCACTCGGAGACTGGATTTACCTCCATCGAAAATAATACCCCATTTGGAAATAGGTATAGAAAGATGAGACTGAAGAGTAGAGCGATGTGGATATCGTGCGGAATTCGATGCTTGAGGCTTAGACGTAGTTTGAGCGGTAATGTAAGGTGGATTTAAATTTGACTGTGGATCTATTCTGCCCATTTGCCTCGAGGGACTGACGACACTCGACTCGAGTGCCTGCGTCAATCTTCGGATATCAGCAGCAAGATCCATCAACTGGACATCATTTCTATTGTCTTCAGTATAAGGACCAACTGGAGACGGTGTATTCCACAATTCAGCTGTGTCGATATACGATTTGATTCCTTCGGATTTGACTGGTAGTTGAGTTAGGTTAATATTTCCTCCTTTGTCGATAGAAAATGGATTGGCATCATTAAATAGATCGGCTGGGACATTAGAGTCCGTCTGTCGACTGGACGCCACGCCGGAATCAAGGGAAGTCTTGTCTCTACTTAGGCGAGTATTCAAGGGGACACCCTGTGGTGTAGAATACCTCGAGGGCACAAATTCCTGACTAAAAGGAGAAGTCATTATCGATCCCTAGTTATTGGAACGATGCAATTGGCAATATTGGCTTGGCTCGAGTCGTAGGAAGATGTACAAATTTACATCGAAATATATCTCCCCAAGACTCGCTTAATCATATGATTTTACAAAAAAATCTTTTTTTTTTCTCTTCTTATTTCTAGAATTTTCTTAATATTACTAAATTTTCGTTTTCGTTTATTAACTTTGTATATTTTCTTTTTCTCTTTACTCTACTCTACTTTACTTTACTTTACGACAATTGATTTTTCATTAGAAGGAGTGTGTGCTCGCGTGGACATCAGGAAAGGAGACTGAGTACTGAAAATAAGAGAGGTCGATAGAAAAATTGTTGAGCTAAATATGTATACTAGAAGTCCTGAGATCTATCCGATCGCTTGGCTATGATTTCAAAACGCAATTGCGTCACAACTGTTCGTTGGCCAGCGGCAAGAAGTCCTCTGGAGATATAGATGAAGAAGGATAGAATGCAAAAAGTACAGAAGTGGATTCCACGAAACAATTGCTTCAGCTTGATATATATTCAAAACGTACAAACGTCGATAGTTCTAGACCAGCGTCCGCTCAAGGATCGGGAATGTGGTTCTGCGCAGTATCAGTCGGATCAACGTCATGTGCCATAATCAAACCTACAAGGCGAACACACTGACACGATGCCGATCCTTCGCACTCCACCTCGAAACCAACAAAAAGGTCAAAAATCTGGAGTGGCTGCCGAAACTACACACGGGAATTGAAAGAAAGAAGAGAGATAGCGAGAAAACAAACGGTAGTTGGTGGGGCGCCAGCTGCGAGAGCAAGCCCTCAGGCGAACGGTACTGTTCCAAAAAGGTGACACAGGCGATGAGTCAGTCTGTGAGAAGAGGAGCAAAATGAATAATGAATGTCACAAAGAAGCCAATAACCGAAATCCTCCTCTGCCAGACCAAGCATCACCGAGACCTGAATAATCATCAGTGATGATAGGCACAAAAATGAGATGATGAATGTTAAATTGCCAAACAAGAAAGCCTTAGCCAAATTGGGCGCCATGTTATGTGATGATGTTCCGCAGGAAAAATAAAAAAAAACATGATATGCATTATCAAGAAAAACAGGATGGATGTAGTAATAGCAACTGAGGAGTCGCTCTCGCAGCAAAAAAAAACGGTATTCAGCAAAGGTTGCTGACTAAACAAAAACAGTTTCCCTCTGGAACCACATAAAGTCACATGATGGTGACTGAAGAGGAGATCTTTTTGGTTCCACGGCTAGTTCACCGCGTATGGGAGTGGGTTGAGAGACAGAAAGAATTTTTTCTAAAGAACTCCATAATGTCGAACACGCGCGCACACACACTAAAATATTCACCAGTGCATCATGGATTCTGGTAACTTCCTGAAATTAAATTGGATTGAATCAAACAAAATGAAAACTGGGCTTAATCCAGCACATTGAACTTATTTCATTATTTCAATTTTTCTAGGCTGTTTTGATTGTAAAATGAACATTTATTTTCGGAATGTTTTATCAGTGCTCTAACAATATTCAAGTGAGTCTTAAAATATTTTCAAATTGAGATAATTACATACAAACTAAAACGGCACTATATTTTTAAACAGATTCCACCTATTATTTGCTTATCGACAGATTCACTCATCAGCCTCTTTATCGAAAAATGTATGCTTTGTCAAACGCATTAAACTTAATTTTGAAATGTAGCTTAAAACTGGAATCCGAATTACAGTGAATTCAATTAAGTATACCATTAACTAGAATAAATGATTTAATCAACCCATTAAATAATTTAGAATCATTTTTATACAATGAATCTCCGCTATTTTTGGTCTCAAAAGGTTTAATATTGGGTTTCATCTTAAAAGCGATTTTTGTCTTATCTATAAAAAGTCTCTATGCCAGATTGTGTTTTCACTTTTGTTTCAGATTTCAATTATTATGAACATATTCGAATTTAAAATGTTACCTAGCATCTGCAAGCCATGTTGTCAAGTGGTTGAATGTTTCTCTACAGGTTATATCAGACACAAGCAGAGCTCCTGCTGCACCCCGATACTAGGAATGGATAATTGACCTCAATGCCTCCCGGCCTGCCGTATCACAAATTCGCAACTTTATTTGTTTTCCATCAATTATTATCATGCGAGCACCAAATTCCGATCGTTAAATCATGGACGGGTTGAAATCGCTTGTCCGTGAACTGTACCAAGAGACACGACTTCCTGACTCATTACCGAATTTCCTCATATGCGATTAGTCTATGTCGGAGGACTTCGATCGCTTTCCTCGAATACTGTTAACAGCGAACAGACATGTCAATGTTTGTGCACTTGCTGATCTTTCGAAAATCACTCCAACAACAAGACGCCAGCGACGCCCAGACAAACGACACTTACGAATACAGATCCTACGAAATGCGTAGTAAAGCCACTAAATTTAGAATATTGGAGTAACGAACAGCTGTTTCAGGGAGCCAAACGAAAGTCCAAGGCTGTACATTGCAAATGCGTTAGAAAATTTATATTTCGCCCGAGGCAACACCCGCGTCACCGATTATGAAGTATTTGAATAAATATGCATACGCCATTTTGAACAACTATGTCTCGAACAATTAATACACAATTTGACTATGATTTACACAATCTCACAATCCTTGGAAATACTAAATATAAATTCCACAAAATCCTTTGTTGCACACACGAAAAGAGGCTATCTTTCTACGAACTTTCTGAATTGAGATTCACAGGGCTTTTTCTTTCTACAAAGGGGATACGCCATAAAATTATACGTCCGTTCACCACGACTATTTCCCGATCAGCTCTAAAACTCAACTGCCTCCGCCGCGTCATTTCATCAACGCGTCTCCCAGTTATTTCCACTTCAGCCGCCTGATTACATCAGCCGCGTCATTTCATCAGCGTCGGGGTATTTAAAGGTTTGAAAATAGAGGGGCCATTAATTGTGCCAACGTAACAGATGTGTTCCAAAAGGCCTCTCCTAGCCCCTTCTTTAGCGTAACAATCAACTACCGCAACCGCATCTATCCCTTTATGCGCATGGATCCATAGAAGGTTAAATTTTATATGCGGTTTGGTATTGAAAATCTGCCAGGTGTCATATATTAATACTTTCTTACGGTTTATGTTATTTTTGATGTTAAGAAGTGCGACACTAGAATCAGTGAACAAGTTCAACACGATGCTCGAAGTTACAGCAGGATCCTTCAGGCGGCAAAAATGGTTCTGCGTTGAGTGCAGAATCGCGCTCATTTAGACTAAAGAAGAAGCCTTGTTGTTTGTGAGGTTGATATAGGCAGCACCGACACCGGCAATGTTCTTTGCTCCGTCGGTAATAAAGATCAGCTAAGACATATTCTTTAGTTGCTCCGCATAGGAGATGAATCTATCGATAAAAAGGGTGTCACCGATGTCGTTTTGCGTATTGCACATCGGATTACCAACCTCCAGAAAAACCTTATAGTTTGGCGGTCTGCTACCCGCGACAGTGGGAATAATTTCGTCGAAGGAGACCTTAAATTTCAGGTAAACATGGGCAAAACTGGAGGCTGTGTTCTTTACTTCTGCTAACTCGGTATCCGGGTAATTATTGAAGAGGGCTTTATTTAACTCTCTTGCTGTGAGCAATTCGGCTCTTTCCGTGGTCATGAGCTCTCCGGCAATTTCGAATACCTGTACATTGGTGGAACTACGTGGGAGTCCAAGGCAGAGCTTTAGTACATTTGCTTTGACGGCATCAATTTTATCGAAAAAATAGTTTGAAGCATTCGTAAATGTAGTAATTCCATATTCAAGTTTCGGTCTAATTAAAGCTTTTACAGATTTAACGCGGTGTTTGGTTTGAAATTATTCATATGTCTGCACAACATGCGGATCAGATTATGGTGGTTCTATTTGCTGAGTGATGAAACCATCACTCCGTTCTTTGAAGCATCCTGTCCTGTTTATTCTTCTATCAAGATAAAGAATGCTGTTTTGCCATTCGATCTGACCTCAATTAATGCTAAGGGCGCGTTGAGGGTGTTGTAGTAATTGTTGAATCTTACCTCATATTTTGCATTAATATTCATCCTTACCTTCCTCCTGAAAACTTAAATTATTGTAAATACATCGATCCCTCCATAAATTATATCAATGTATCGATCCATCGATATCATCTACACATCCCTTAACTTACCTCAACTCCAACTCAGCATTTCCGTCCCCGATTTGGTTATCCCATACATTGTATATACATTTTCATTTGTCATCACATTATGGATAAAATGTAATCAGCATCCATGCACGCGCTCCACACGTCAGCAAAAATTGCAGACACTTGTAACCCAAGTGATCGTTGGCATCTGCGATATCGCGACCATAACATATGCAAATGTGCATACGTGGCAAAATTAAACGTAAGTGGATCGCGTGCTTGGATGTTGAATTTTTCTTATCGTAAGATATTTTAAACGAAATAAAGTGTCAGTCGAAAGCTAACCGGCGTTCTATTCACCTCGTATTCTTCTTCTTCTTCTTCTTCTTAGCACTACAACCCCTTTCGGGCCTTCGCTTCCTGCAAACAGCGCCTCCAACTATCTCGGTCCGTTGACCGCGTCATCCAATTCCGAAATCCGAGCAGCGATGAACTGTCTTCGTCGACCGAGTCAGACTAGAGTTTCCTTGGTTTCCCCATTGGCCGCCGGCCTTCAGTTCGCCCAACGAATACCTTCTTGGGTATCCGTTGTTCGTCCATACGATTCATGTGTCCAGTCCATTGCAGCTTCCGCAGTCTTACAATCCTTGAGACCTCAGGTTCGTCAAAAATTTTATACAGCTCATGGTTGTATCGAATTCACCATTGGTCCCCGTCTAGCTTCGCTCCGATAATTCGCCTCAGAACGCGTCGCTCAAAGACGTTCAATATATTTGCGGATGCTTGGGTTAGGGTCCATGTTTCACACCCATAGCATAACACAGGTCTTGTGTATGCAGCTGGTCTTCAAGATCGTCAATACTAAATAAAATATTTTATTTGCAAGCTGTATTCTTCGGCGTATTTCGCCTCTTTCATTGCCCGTTTTCGTTATTTTGGCGCCTAAATACACAAATTCGCTTCCTCGACTGCGTCATGAACTTTGTTTTAATTTCGTTAATTTGTAGCCCTATTAGTTTTGCTTCGCTGTCGAGTTTCAGGAAGAGTTCTTTGGCAGTTGTTAGTGACCGTGACAGAATGTTGATGTCGTCCGCACAGGCCACTACCTGGCTCGACTTGTATAGTAATGTACCTCGCGTATCGACAGGTAGCTTCCGTATAACGTACTCCAGAGTCAAATTGAATAGCAATGGGGCCAGCCCATCTCGCACCTTTAGTCCGATATTTGTGTCAAAGGCATCGGTGAGTTGGTTATTGATGCGGACTTGGGAGGTTGTTGACGTCATTGTCATTTTGATAAGACGGACTAATTTGGCTGGGATGCCAAAACCAAGCATTATTTGGTACAGTACATTACGGTCAATACTGTCGTACGATTGCTTAAAGTCAACGAAGGTTTGGTGTACATCTAACATATGTTGAACTCCCAGTATTATTCAAGTAGCTGCTTGACAGTGAACAATTGGTCTGTTGTTGATCTACTTGCCCTAAAACCACCTTAATACTCCCCAATACTACTGTTGGCATATGATCCGATTTTATTTTCTAAGATTTTAGAAAATATTTCATACGCTGTACAAAGCAGTGATATGCCTCTATAATTTTCGAACTGTCGCTTGTCACCTTTTTTGTGGATAGCGAATATAATTGATTGGCTCCACTCTTTTGGCATATGTTCTTGCTGCCAAATGTACTGGATGACTTTGTGAATAGCTTGATGAACGCTACTGCCACCATATTTGATGAGCTCCACTGGAATCTCATCAATGCCAGCCGCTTTATTATTCTCTTGGGCTTTGATGATGGAACAAACGTCATCCAGAGTTGGTGGGGCCAATGGACGTTCTCCGCAGACATCTATAGGCTCCGATGTTCTGGAGCTGTGCGGAGGATTAAGGAGTGCAGAAAGTGGATGGTATGCGGCAAAGCTGCAAATAGCCCCAGGAATGAGCAACCCACTTCTGGAGTCTGCGGTGTGTGAACTGAGGAAGGAAGCTTGCACGAGAACCAAGTGAAGGAGTTCTGGCTGGATGTAACGCCAGTCACCTCTATGACTACACAAGAAAAGAAATGCGAAGAATTCTTTTCCAGGACAACAAAACGTGCCTCCAGCGGTCATTTTGTGGTCCGACTGCCTTTCTCCCACGACCCTGCCGCGCTCGGTGAATGCAAAGACATAGCGTTACAAAGGTTCTTCTCCTTAGAGCGCAAACTCGCCAAGAACGACGATCTACGGCGCCAATACAAGGAGTTCATGCAGGAGTACTTGAAGCTCGGACACATGAGGGCTATCAAGAACCAGGATCTACAACGACCCTACTACTTCCTGCCTCATCACGGCGTTGTGAGACGGGACAGCACAATTACCAAACTAAGAGTAGTTTTCGACGCGTCCGCAAAAACCTCGACTAATGTCTCCCTGGATCAAGTACTCCATACGGGACCAGCTCTTCAGTAGGTCGTCTTCTCAGTACTCTTGCGATTCAGGTTGTCCAAATTCGTGTTCACGGCGGACGTGGAAAAAATGTATCGGCAGGTGAAGGTAGATGACAGGGACCATCCGTATCAACAAATCATTTGGAGAGAATCGCCTGACCAGCCTCTTCAGTATTACCAACTTACCACCGTCACGTATGATTTGACCTCTGCCCCTTATCTGGCCATCAAATGCCGGCATCTACTGGCGATGGAGGCGCAGGGCTCCTGCCCTTGTGGAGCCGCAGCGATAAAGCTGAACGTCTACGTTGATGACCTTATGACTGGAGCCGAAAGCTTACGAGAAGTTGAAGCTTTGAATCAACAAGTCATCGCACTAGTGAAATCCGCGGGGTTCCATCTCAGGAAATGGTGTTCCAACGCTCCATCGTTACTGCGGGAGGTGCCCGCCCAAGATAAGGCCTCACAATTTGACATCGATGATCGCAATTGAAACGTGAAAACACTCGGGCTAACGTGGCTTCCTACCGAAGACAAGTTTTGCATTAGCCTCAGTGAAGTCCCAGATCACGCTGTGACTAAGCGAAACAATATGCTCGGACATCGCCCACCTGTTCGATCCGCTTGGCTTCTTTAGTCCGGTTACAATTCAAGCCAAGATTTTGCTCCAATCACTGTGGAGGTTAAAGTTGAATTGGGACGCAGCAACGCCTATGGAAACTCATACACGCTGGGTAAATTTTCGTGAAGAGCTCAAACTCCACAAAAGAATCAAATTCCCACGTCATGTTTTCTCCGAGCGGCTTCCCAAGGATATCCAGATGCATGTATTCTGTGACGCCTCTGAGAAGGCCTATGGTGCGGCTGTATATGTGCGATCACAACAGCCAGGTGATTCCGTCATTGTACGACTGCTGTGTGCTAAGGCAAAGGTGGCCCCAACGGCGGCTACCACCTTAGCGCAGTTGGAGCTACAAGCCGGAACTCTGGCGGCCAAGCTGGCAGATCGGGTGAGGTCGGACCTGAACTGGAGAACGGTACCCTGCTATTTTTGGTGAGAGTCGGAAATAGTCCTGGCATGGCTACGGGCGGCTTCCTCTTCTTGGTGCATCTTTGTTGCGAACCGTGTAGCGGCCATTCAGGAGCTCACTGTTAATTCTCAATGGTGTTATGTTCCCTCCAAAAAGAATGTTGCGGACATCATCAGCCGCGGAAAGTCTCCAGCTGAACTGCTCAAGGAAGGCACCTGGTTCTACAGTCCTGGTGTTTTCCTCCACGGGCGAACAGACGCATGGCCACCCCAGCCGGCCAAATTTGAGACAGACGCCAAAAAACGGCCGCAACGAATAGCGCTCATTGTGTCAGGCCAAGCTGAAGATGTTATAGCATCCATCGATCATCGCAACTCGTTTCAGCATCTTCAACGAATCGTCGCCTATTTGCTGCGTTTCGGCAACGTCACTCGAAGTGGCCAAAAACCAGCATCCCAGTATCTGATTGTAACAGAACTCGACAACGCCAGCATCGTAATTCTACGACGATGTCAAGCTCAAGCGTTCGGTGACGATCTCCAAGAGCTCGAGCGTTGTGGACAGGTTGGTGGCCGAAGTCATCTCGCCTTCCTTACCCCATTTCATGATGATAAGGGCATAATCCGAGTGGGTGGTCGACTGACGGAAGCCCCAATCGGCTACGAAGCAAAGCATCCCGCCTTACTACCATATGCCCACTACATCACCAAGCTCCTCATAACACAACTCCACAAACAACATGCTTACGTGGCCCCTCTCGCTTTGCTCGCTATAACACGTCAACGATTCTGGCCAATTAAAGGCAAGACAATAGCGAGAAACATCATCCTTGAGTGCCGCAGAGCCAAGCCACCATTGTCCTTGCAAGTCATGGGAAGCCTTCCTGCTGATCGATTACAACCTTCTAGACCTTTCCTTACATCGGGCGTAGACTTTTGCGATCCCATCTGGACACACTACCGGATTCGAGGCAAGAAGCCGCAAAAACCTATATCGCGCTGTTTGTCTGCTTCTCCACCAAGGCGGTACACCTTGAGATCGTCACCGGCTTAACAACGGAAGCTTTCATTGGACCTCTCAAACGTTTCGTCAGCCGGCGAGGCAATTGCCGAGATCTTTATTGTGACAACGCTACAAACTCCGTGAGCTGTCAGATATACTGTAAGCACAACGGTCCACGGAGACAATCACCAAGTTCTGCGCGACAAAGGGCATAGAATTTCACTTCATTGCTCCACGATCACCGCACTTCGGGGGTCTGTGGGAGGCCGCCATCAAATTCGCTAAACAACTGCTCCCTACCGCACTGCACGACATCCCGTTAACGGCCGAAGAGCTGGCTACGGCAGCGGCGGAGGTGGAAGCCATCTTAAACTCACGTCCTTTAACACCACTTTCGTCCAATCCGAACGACCTCACAGCATTAACTCCGGGACATTTCTTGGTGGGCGAACCCTTGACCAGCCTTGCTGACCCTTCGGATCAACCATCGGACGCCAATCTACAGCAGCATTGGAAACGACTAGCGGCGACCAAAACCAACTTTTGGCAACGCTGGACGAAGGAATATCTCTCCCAACTATAACATTGGCGCAGCCGGTTTTAGTTACCGAACAGCTCTAGTACGGCGACTCGCTGTAGAGTGATCAATTTATTACAGACTAAATTGGTGAAACGTTCGAAACTGGAATCTTACACTTACACTCTCGATATAAGCGCACTCATCCACGTATCCTGATTGCTTGGGCTTAATATCCTTGGAATTGTAGCAAGAACCACCCAGTTAATGTTATATAAACTGTAGTCCTTACCAACCACAGAAGGAGTAGTGTTGTTAGCGACTTGTACGTTAACCCGAAGACACGGTCATTATTGATTGGTAAGTCGCGCGAATGAGTGATAGGAATCAGGCAGCAGGAGGAATTCACCGGACAACTCCAGAAGAAAGCGACGGGTTCATGTTACGAAGCGGTAGAGCACTCTCAACTCCATAAAGTAAGTCTGAATCTTCTTGTTCTAGCTCAAATCAACAGGTGAAGCGAGAAACCGAGCCCGTTGAATTGGACACAATTATTGAATTAACGAATATGGTTGATAATTTGCATGTGCATCGTTTAGAGTCAGTTCCGCGAACAAACGAAGCAATTTAAAGAAGAGATTAAACACTTCGGCGGAGTCTCGCTAAACCAGATCAGTTCTTTCGATCTATCGCAATCGTTAAAGACGCTGATTACGTCTCACGATTGGAATTTATCGTTTGAGGCAGGCCCATCTACAAACGGTCCAATTGACCAAACCAATCATTCTAGTCCTGTTTGTATGACTGGTAAGGGCGTAGAGGTTAAGAATTTTGCAGGCAATATGGCCGATTATGCTAAGGTAGCTAAGTTAATGGAGCAGATGATCCCTTTGTTTTCGGGAGCCCCAAGCCCGTCAATAGTTTTAGACCTGCAGACCTTTATTGGGTGCAGCAGGCAAGTTTGGAAGTGTTTGAATAGCCAGGAGCAGGTAGCTTTCATGCAGATCTTTCCGACTCGTCTTCGAGGGGAGGCTTACCAGCTGATATCGTCAAAGTTTCCTTCAACTCTAGAGGCAGCTGAAGAGCTCTTAAACCACGTCTACTTGTCAAGGGAAACCTACCAGGAATTTGTGAGTGGACTCATCTCAGCCAAACAAAGCCCCACGGAATCAGTATTGTCCTACACATCACGTCTGAGGCAAATGGTTAAGCGGTGCCAGGAGGCAAACGCACAGCTGGAGGATTTCGCTAAGAATGCCTTTAGGGGTGGTGTTAACAATCCCCATCTTTGTCAGTATTTGTTGACGCAGGAAACGTCTACCTTCGAGGATTTAGTTACTAAAGGATTAAATATGGAAAAATTGCAGCAGGGGGCTTTCCTCCTTCAGGGAAATCAGATGCAGTTATACCCACAAATATCACAGGTAGAACCCACTTTCGGTACTTGGTTGCCTAGTCAACATGCATTTACGCCTCAACAAACTAGTTACACACCTAATCCGTGTGCTGTTTCTTTCCAGCCACAGGTAGCAATGGCGCTCGATCCAAGTTCGGGCTCGAAGTCATCTAAATTTGCAAAGAGTCCTAAAATCACGTGTAACTTTTGTCATAGGCGAGGCCACACTTATGCAGACTGCAAGGGTTCCAAGGGTTTTTAGTGTCCAGGTGAAATGTGATTTTTGTGGCCGAAGGGGTCATGGCGTGGGTACGTGTTTCCAAAAGAAAAGATGGGAAGCCAAGCAGCAGGGAAACGAGACACAGTCGAGTCGAAAATCCCCGGCTCGGCTACAATACAGACGGTGCAACTAGGAAGCCAATATCTCAGTAGGAAGGTTGAATCTAGGGTGTCGCACGAATTCGCTGGCGGGCTTAACACAGTAGATAACAGTTACAGAGGATCAAACCTCATGACCGCTTCATTGCCTTTAGACATTGGGAAACAGGAGAAAACTAAATTTACCATAGATACAGGTGCAGAGGTTAGCATAATTAGCAAATCGGCGATACGTGATACGTGTCCAATAGATGTTAGTCGTAAGCTCACTTTGTCAAGCCCTTTTGGGGAACGAGAAACCCTTGGTTCTACGCAAGGCAATTTCGAGCTCTCCACCAAGCTTCCTTGTACTTTTCATGTAGTGGACGTAATTCAGTCTTCGGTTGAGGCACCGAATAGCGCACACGCGTTGTCCACGAGGGTAACGCGAAGCGCGGGTGCTTATCAGACCGAGCTGAGGATGTGAATTGTAGTTCTGCCAAGGGGTTCTAATGGAATCCATCGAGTCAGTTTCAAGGGGGTTATCACATTATTGCCACGGACACAACATCTAGTGGAGGTTCCGATTCGATTGGATCAGGAAATGCTTTGTACCGCAAGTTCAATAGCGGATGGCGTGTTTCTAGCCAATGCTCTTGTAGATCCAGTCCGCCCTGTAATAGGGTTGATGAACTCGGGTGAGGCGCCAGTTCCACTTAAAGAGATTGTCTTGGAACTTAAGAAGTTGGATGAGTATTTGATTGATATTCTAGAGGATACGAATAAGGAGGTAGAATCCTGTCAAGCACCTTACAAGGGTCTCCTCATGAAACAGATAGGGGGTTTAGTATCAGCTGGGGGAGGAGCTCAGAAGTTAGCTAATGATCGGTTAGGGAACAAATGTACTAAATCAGCTTCCCTCGGCTGATGCTAAGCGCGACGCATTGTTGAGACAGGAGCTCACACTTTATGAACATATCAACTCCGAAGAGAGGGCTGCTATTACTGAATTATGTCAAGAGTTTAGTGACATCTTTTTCTTGCCGGGGGATAAGTTGAGCTAGACGGAGGTTATACCACATGAGATTCCATTGGTGACGGACCAACCACCCATAAATCAGAAAATGTACCAATTGAGTCAGACCCAGAAGGACATTATTAATGAGCAGCTCAAGGGGATGTTGGACAGCGATATTGTCCAGCCGAGCAAGAGCCCCTGGAACTCCCCCCTCTTGGTTGTGCCCAAGAAGGCCGGAGCCGACGGAGCCAAGAAATGGAGAGTAGTCGATGAATTCAGGACGCTTTTCCATTACCCCGTATAGAGGATATTTTAGACCAGTTGGGGCATTCACGGTATTTCAGTACGTTGGATTTGGCCAGCGGTTATCATCAAGTTATGGACACTACGAATTTAAGCGGATGCCTTTTGGTTTGAAAGGGGCACCAGCCACTTTTCAGAGACTAATGAACTACATACTAACAGGTTTACAAGGTTTTGATTGTTTTGTGTACCTCGATGACATAGTGGTTTATGGGAAAAACTTGAGGGATCATATTGATAAGCTACGAAAAATCTTTGTCAGACTGAGCATAAACAACTTAAAACTGCAACCAGAGAAGTGCCAGTTCTTACGGCTTTGAAGTGGTAAATTTGGGACATATTTGTTCCCAAACAGGTGCGCGGCCGGATCCGAGTAAGACTAGCTGCGTACGTGATTTACCAGTCCCCACAACGATTCGAAGGCTACAGTCCTTTCTAGGGCTGGTTAATTATTACCGCAAATTTACCCCGAATTTTTCTAAGATAGCCAAACCCCTTACAAATCTGCTCCGTAAAGACGTTCAATTTACATGGACAGACAAGTGTATAGAAGCATTTCAGCTGTTGAAAAATTCGTTGGTGGAACCCCCATTGCTGGCGTATCCTGATTTCTCGCAGCCTTTTAACCTTACCACTGATACAAGTAATGAGGCACTGGGGGCCGTCCTATCTCAAGGAGAAATTGGCAAGGACCACCCTATAGCCTATGCGAGTCGAACGCTGAACAAGGCGGAGCGTAATTATTCCACTATCGAAAAGGAATTGCTTACGATGGTTTGGGCAGTGAAGAATTTCAGATGTTACTTGCAGGGCAGGCGTTTTACCATTTATACGGATCATAAACCCTTACAGGGGGAGTTTAACGTGAAAGATCCTACCACCCGTTTGGTAAGGTTCCACCATAAATTGTCGGAATTTGATTACCGCATTGAGTACAAACCGGGAAAGTATAATACCAATGCCGACGCGTTGAGTAGGATCCCTCAGGACCTGGTGAATGAAGCAGGTAATCAGTATCAGTGCGGTGCCATAACCCGAGCGCAAAAACAGCGGGAACTGCTTGGGCAAAAGCTCTGGAAGGTAGGTCAGCGGAGCCGACACAAAGAGTCCAGCAGACAAGCAGGGATGGCACTACCGCCGGTACTGATGAAACAACTAATACCGGATCTTTGCAAATCGCGCCGGAGCCATGGAATTTACCCGACTTCTCCTCCGAAGCGCTCTGTGTAGATCCAGCACTGGGAGGTCTCCACGGGGATAGTGGAGACTATGCAGCTGATGGAGGGGAGACGATTAAGATTAAATCTCTCCAGACCGAGGTACAACCTGAGATCCTGACTCTCAATACCCCGGAAGAGGTGGGAGCAGCCTTGTTGGAGTTTCATGACTCCCCTGTTTGGGGACATCAGGGGGTTGCGAAAACCTACAGGAAGATTCGTAGGAAGTATAAATGGAGGAATATGCTATCAGACATTAAAAAGTATGTGAAGAAGTGTAAGAAACGTCAGGTTATGAAGACTTCTCCCCAGCACCGCATGCCAATGGTTGTCACAGACATAGCGGAGAGGCCAGTCGATAAAGTATATCTGAACATCGTGGGGCCTCTCATTGAGACAACTTCGGGAAATAAATACATTTTGACCTTTCAGGATAATTTAACAAAATTCGTAGATTGGTACGCTTTACCGAACGCTGAGGCGGAGACAGTAGCCAAAGTATTCTTTGACGAAATTATAGCTAGGTATAGAATACCCAAGCAGCTAGTTACCGACCAGGGGGCTAACTTTGTTGGGAAACTATTCAAGTAAACATGTAGGCTATTAAATATAAGGAAAATGCAAACTACCGCCTATCACCCACAATCCAATGGAGCATTGGAACGAGCCCATAGACCCCTTGTTGAATATTTGAGATCCATGGTGGATGAGAACCCGCAAATTTGGGATCAATTTCTGCGTACGGCCGCGTTCGTGTACAATAACAGTGAACACGATAGCACGAAACTCACTCCAATGGATTGTCTCTATGGGTTCACGGCGGACGTTCCGTCGAATCTAAAGAGGGAGCCAGCCCTTCTCTATGACCGTGAGAAGTATTATCTGTTATTAAAGCACAAGTTACAAAAGATGTATACCTTGGCACGTAAGAATATAATGGAGAGTAAATTAAAATCCAAGGCCCATTATGATAACAACGTCAGAAAAGTTACTTTCCATATAGGGGATAATGTTTTGCTAAAAAACGAGAACCGTAAGCACAAGCTCGTCCAAGTATGGGTTGGGCCATATGAGGTCAAAGCCGTTACTTCCCCCGTCAACACCACGATTGCGATAAGGAAAAAAACTGGTCAATGTTCATAACAATCGACTTAAACCATATTATGAATAAATTGTTCTAACCCCTTTCTCCTTTTTTTCTTTTTTCCCGTATTTCTAGTAATGGCTATCGGCATCTTCATCTTAAGCTTGCTCAGCGTTGGTGTTTTGGCAGCCCCGAACGAGGATCTGAAACCATATTCACTGGAGAGCATAGCGAACACGGGAATACTGTTTGAAGATGTTGGCAGTCTGTTGAGCTACCACAGCACCTGGAGCGTCGTGATGGAGTTAAATCTAGGAGAAATCCAGGAGCAAATAGGAGTAGCCGAACGTGCTGAACTCGTGAAGATGCTTTGTGCAGGTAAGGGCTTGGGACGTGCGGAGCAGTTAAGGCACGTCCATAGCCTATTAGAAAACTTTAAGGTTCGCTCTCAAACTCTGATTGAGTCGCTGATGCCTAAAAGAGCTTAAAAGGTCATTCATTAATGGGGTCGGGAGAGCGCTACATTCGTTATTTGGTACTATGGACGACGAGAATGAAAAGGAGCTATACAGTTGGTTAGATAATCTGGACGACAAAGAAAGGGAATTAGTCAAATTAGAAAAACAAGACAAGGCAACGCACCATCATTGACATTGCTGTGTCGGTGCAGAACAATATAATTCGTTCTCTTCTGATTTCCAGCAAAAGGTTGCATGAAATATATATTAAACCGGATAATAGATGTCCTGAATTCTGCGAGCAAATCTTGGCGCAAGCGGCGGAGTTGAAGCATTTCAGGAGGAAAACTAAACTAGTGGTACTAATCACGCTGCCTATTTTCCAATTCTTCTTCGTAACCCTACAGCCCCTTTCGGGCCTTCGCTTAGAGATAGTAAGAGTATCTCATTGTCTTGATCTAATGTATCGGCACTCCACAAGGTGATATGATCATTATCACTCTTTAGCCGTGTGTCCGTCTACCCAGCTGCGATACGTTCTTATTTTAAACCAGCACGTATCATACCGGAACAGGCGAACAGGCTTATAGTCCGACCGAAGAACCATTCGAACTAAATCTCGTTGACGCCAACGTAACTTGAACCAGAGACCTTCAGCTTACGGGCTTAGTGCTCCAACCACCAAGCCACGCGGACTACCTATTTTCCAATTACCCCTGGTGAAGTTATATCAGATACATCTTTTTCCAATCAGAACCAACGGGACACTGTTTCTAATACCCTCTGTGGAATACTCGTTCATAGCAGCGGACATTACCACTCAGCAATTTCTGCTCCTTACGGACAATCCAAGTCAAAAGAAAATAAAACATCCGGAACCGGGTGACCTTTACGTGGCACCGTTAACTGCGCCGATCTTTCAGTCACCACCGTCTACAAATGAAATTATATCACTCCTGTACAACCAACTCAAGCTGAAGACGGTGCTTCCCCTTCGAGTTAGTACATCAATAACCGACTCCCTGATCATGCTGAGCAAACCTAACAGTTGGATATATTTTCTACAGAATGAAACGCCCATCCATTTCCACTGCGATACTAGCGTCACAACGCACAAGCTGATTGGTCAAGGAATCCTAGCCCTCCATCTCCCCTGCACAATTCAGATTAACGAGATGACCATACATTATGAAGCGGAAAGTACCCACCGGTTCGATATAATTCAACCGCAGTATTTCCCCGAAGTAGATCCCAGGATTTTAGAGCTTGACATTGCTGATTTGGTGGGCAGCATGCCACAATGAAGCTAGTAACGGCCAAGAACGGAGGCATACATGTCGCAGCCAACACCCACGGCCTCAATGAAATTTATTCGCTCCTCGATCGGATCAAAGTTAATGAGACGGCCAGAAGGCATGTACACTTATCCACAGCTTCGACCAGTAAAGCGGCAGTCTCGCTATTAATTATACCTTTTGATCAGGCTCATTAAGGGGCGTTGTCAAACGAAATCAAGCAATCGAGGCTCTACAGTGTCGAACCCGGGTATTGCCTTGCAGATCCATACTGCGGAGGTGAGCCAGCGGGTTCCACCAACACCGCTAGCAACAGATAAGTCCCGAAATGGCGTCATTCATAGGGAGCAGCTAATAACCACGCATAGCCCAAACGCACAAGCACCCAATCCCCCAAATAGTACTCAATCCCAAATTCCCGCTCATTTTTCCACCCGTTCCTTTCAGCTAGTCTAATTATAGCAATGGTATAAAATTGGGAAAAAGTATATATATTGTCGCGTGTTATAGGTTCGCGGCCAATAATTTTAATGTTCCGGGAAAGTGAAAACGCAATGTCTTTTAATTTAAGTTAAAAGAGTTTATTAAATGAAATGCACAATAATCAGTTAACACTTTCACTAATTTTAATTTTCACTATTACAAAAAATCTAACACTTGTCCATAAATTTCTTATCGCAATTGTCTTCTAAATTACTTCGCTATTACGAAACACACTTCCCACACACAATCGCAGTTCTTATCGCGGTCGAATGAATGATTCCCCCCATTCATTCAGCTCGCCTTTATATAGGGTCTCTACCTATTCACCCATTTCTCGTACATTGGCGAATGTTCTACCTGGTAGGTTCGAGCAAGTTCATGAATGGAGTGACGTCACTTGCAGATGTTGATCATGCTTGTTGGGTTCTCGTGGGTTCGAGTAAATTCATTCGTTGACGTTCTTAATGATGATGAAAACAATTGCGACAGTACATGTAATTATTTGTACATGTAACACTGCCCCCACCTCAGTTCTTTTCGCCCCGAAAAGATGTGTCGCTATTTGTAGTCAATTCTCCCTGGGTGTAATATGGGGCAAGACGGTCCAGATGCACGATTTTCATTTTAGCTCTCGGCTTACGATGTTCCTGTATTCGGTATACGACGTCGTTGATTCGCTTTGTAACTCGGTATGGTCCCTCCCAATTATGTTGCAACTTTGGAGACCTACCCTTTCGCCGTTGCGGGTTATAAAGCCACACCAAGTCATCTTGCTGGAAGCCAGTAGAATTAGCCTTTAGATCATACCTGGTCTTCATGCGGTCAGTAGCCGATTCGAGGTGTTTTCGCACTGTCCGATGTATCTGGTTCAACCGTTGTCTTAGATCACTTGCGTACTCCGAGATCGTTTGGGGTTTCTCAGGGGGTGTTCCGAACTTTATATCGGCTGGCAAACAAATAGTCTTTCCAAAAATGACTTTGGCTGGGGCTTGGCCCGTCGACGCATGTTCAGCGGCTCTATACGCCATTAAAAATAGTGGGATATGTCGGTCCCAGTTCCTTTGGTTCTCGTCAACCATCTTGGCAAGGTGTTTATTGAGCGTGCCGTTGAAACGTTCGACCATTCCATCGGATTGGGGATGCAGCGGTGTTGTCCTCGTTTTCCGTATTCCCAGCTGCTCGCACATTTCGCTAAAAACTAGTGACTCAAAGTTTCGGCCTTGATCCGAATGTAGTTCACAAGGCACGCCGTACCTGCTGACCCAATTTAACACTAGCTGTTCGGCTACAGTAGTTGCTTCCTGGTTGGGAATGGGGTAGACCTCGGGCCACTTGCTGAAATAATCAGCTACAACCAGCGTGTATCGATTTCCCCATTCAGATTCAGGAAAGGGTCCTGCGATGTCAACAGCAATCCTTTCGAATGGCACGCCTACGTTATAGGTTTGCATTTGTCCTCTCAGTCGTCGCTTTGGGCCTTTGACGGAAGCGCAAATTGTGCATCTGCGACACCAGTCCTCTACGTCTTCTTGAGCGTGGAGCCAGTAGAATCTTTCCCGCAATTTCGCTAAGGTTTTGTTAACACCAAGATGGCCTCCCGAGGATCCTTCATGCATTTCCTTAACCACATCGTGGATTCGTCTTTTGGGTAGTATAGTTTGCATCCTATAGGAGCTGCCATCCGCCGTTTCCCATTTCCGCGTGAGTACACCACCCTCCACCTGAAGGGAGTTCCATTGTGCCCAATAGCTTTTCAGGGTTGCGCCATGCGTTGAAACGTCCTTCCACTCAGGTCGCCCAGTCGTCTCCTTCCACACGAGCAATGGTCCGATGTCTTCATCGGCTAACTGGGCGTTTCGAATCTCCTACGATGACCAACCTTCATCGAATTCGGCCGTTATCAGTCGCAGATCAACGGGCGGTTCCTTTTCCTCAATCCGTCGGCAATGCTTGCAGTTAGCTGGACATGGGCGACGAGATAGGGCGTCAGCATTTCCATGAACTCCGCTCTTTCGATGAACAATTTCGTAGTCGTATGACTGCAATCTTTCGATCCATCTCGCAACTTGTCCCTCGGGGTTTTTGAAGTTAAGTAGCCATCTCAATGATGCATGGTCCGTTCGAAGAACAAATTTCTGGCCATATAGGTACTTGTGGAACTGCTTGGTGGCCTCTATTATAGCCAATAGCTCCTTCCTGGTCACACAGTAGTTCCTCTCACTTTTTGAAAGAACTCGACTGTAATACGTGAGGACTCTTTCTTCGCCATTGATCTGCTGGGAGAGTACAGCTCCAATACCGCCGTTGCTTGCATCGGTGTCAACTACAAACATTTTTCCGGGTTTCGGATACGCCAGTACGGGTGATTCACACAGCTTTTCCTTCAGGGTCTCAAAGGCTGTCTGGCATTGTTCATTCCAGACATACGGACGATTTTTTTCGGTTAGCTGATGGAGACACTTAGCTATTTTGGCAAAGTCTTTGACGAATCTTCGATAGTAAGTTGCCAGACCCAGGAAACTGCGTAGTTGGCGCTTGTTATTTGGTGTTGGCCAGCTTTTCACGGCTTCAATTTTCTCAGGGTCTGTTTTGACCCCTTCTGCTGATACGACATGTCCCAGGTATTTTACTTCAGCTGCGAAAAGGGTACACTTGTCGGGACTAAGTTTCAAATTTGCCAGTCGCAGTCGGGAGAAAACCTCTTCTAAGTTCCGCACATGCTCTTCGAACGTTCTCCCGATGACGATGATGTCATCTAGGTACACCAAGCAGGTTTTCCAGGTTAGACCACGTAGCACGTATTCCATCAAGCGTTCGAAAGTGGCTGGAGCATTGCAAAGCCCAAACGGCATCACCACAAATTGCCACAATCCGGTCCCAACTGAAAATGCGGTCTTCTCTCGGCCCTTCTTGTCAATTTCTACCTGCCAGTAGCCACTCTTGAGATCGAGTGTAGAAAACCATTTTGCGTCGGCTAAAGTGTCCATGATGTCATCGATGCGTGGGAGCGGGTAACTATCTTTCTTAGTGACGTCGTTAAGCTGCCTATAGTCGACACAAAAGCGAGTGCTACCATCCTTTTTCTTTACTAGAACTACAGGCGCGGCCCATGGACTTACAGAAGGTTCAATAACGCCTTGTTTTTCCATGTCTGAGATCAGCGCGCTCACTTCTCCTTGTTTGGCTATAGGGAGACGTCTTGGTGCTTGTCGAATCGGCTTGGCTCCCTGTGTATCTATGACGTGAGTTACCAAACTCGTTCGGACTTGGTCATCCGGGTTTGTTGAGAAGATGTCACTGTACTTGGTGACCAGATCAGAGGCTCGTTTGAATAGCTGCACCGGCAATTTGACTTGCTTCAATATTGCAGACGTGGATTCCCGGGCTACGTCTTGCCTCCTTTTCCAATGATGGTTGTGAGTAGCTTCCAAAGAGGTGATGGTGGAAACAGGCTGGCAGCTGCCGATGACTTCTCCCGCTTTGATGCTCGTGGTTGAGTCTGCGGTGTTAAGGACTCTAACCGGCACATATCCGTTCCTTAAAGATCTTACAAGGCTTCGTCCTACAATCAAACTGCGCAATGCGGATGTCTTCGTTGGCTCTATCAGATAAGATCGGTGGTCTCCAGAATCACCATCAAGCTTGGCCCATACAATGCTTTCGGAAGAATTCGGTACATCAGTGTCAGTACATACCACTACATTCATCTTGGGGATTTGGACGCTGGGATCCTCCATCAGTACTTCGACATTCTGCCATTTCAATACACGTTGGCCCAAGTCCAACGTGATTCCATGTGGTCGCAGAAAATCCATTCCGAGAATGCAGTCATCCATAATGTTCGCGACCAGAAAATTATGTCGGAACACAAGGTCTCCCAACTGTATCTGGAGGTTGACCTCTCCATGAACAGGTGCAGTTTCTCCCGTAGCTGTCCGTAGTGAGAAAATTCTGCCCTTGTGAAGTTGTTGCTGTCTAACTAGGTCTGGTCGGATAATCGATCGGGTTGCACCAGTGTCGATTGTTATGGTGCAGTGTTCTCCGTCAATTTGACCCGGAAGGCATAAGTCCGCTTCTCCACGATGTAGTCTTGACACGATGATGGTGGTGCTGGGGACGTTGATCCTCCTAGTCAACCTCTGCCCCACGAAGTTGGCTCTTACATGTTTCCCGACCCCTCTGTTTGAAGGGCTTCCATTCTGGGCTCTTGACTCGGTCTGGATCTCCTCCTAGCTGCACACCCTGGACAATAGCTCGGTTTTCTTCGCTTCTTGCAGTCTCTTTGCAAGTGCCCCTTCTCTCCGCAATTCCAGCATCTAGGCGCACCATTCACATACGGGTCTCGCTCAATTTCCACGCGTTCACACCTGCACTCGTCTGTCACTACTTCACGAACCCGGGCAGTGGTACGAGTCACATTTTTCGCTGCCTCAAAGTTCAGACTGTAAGCCAATGCGTCCTTAACCGTTTGCTTTTGAGCTAAACGCACGGCTTGTTGCAATTCCGGGTCCTTTAGTGCGCTGATGAATGCTTCTGTCGCTGCATCATCTCGATGTTCTGGGTCGTAGGCTGGGTAAGCCAAAAGTGCTAGTCGCTCAATGTCTTGGGCTAGCTGCTGTAGGGTTTCACCAGACTTCTGCACCCGATGCCTTAGCTGTGACCGATAAATCTGCTTTAGATGATCATCTCCATAACGCATGTCGAGCGCATTCATTATAGCATTCGAGTTTGAGTGCAATTCAACGGGGATCGTCTAAAACAGCTCGGCAGCTGGGCCTCTTAGAGCAAGAATCAATGCAGTTGCTCGTTCCTGCTCATTCCAGTGATTTATGCGAGCGGCTGCTTCAAACTGGGTTTTGTAAATAGTCCAGACCGTTTGCCCATCGAATATTGGTGCTTGTACATTTCTAGATGAGCTTTGCGCTGCGGTTATAATTGGGGCTGGTGGGGCGGTTATTACTGCCTTTGCTGCTTCCAATTCCTTTTTCATGTTTTCCATCTCATTCTTGATTCTCTCTTCGACCTGGCTGACCTTTTCCTCGACCTGGTAAACCTTTTCCTCGACCTGGTCAACCTTTTCCTCGACGCCTTTAATTTGCTTGTTGAGACTACCGAGCTACGCTTTAATTTCGGTTGACTGTTTCTCCAGCTTCTGTGTGATGTCTGCCTTGATGTCTGATTTGATTTCGATTGCTTGTTGGTCCAGCTTCGTTGATTGTTCATTTAACTTCGCTGTTAAATTGGATGACTGCTCATTGAGCTTCGCAGTTAAATTGGATGACTGTTGTCGCTGCTCTTGCTGCATCAGCATCAACATTTGCATCAGTGCATTTTCTGGGTCCTTTGGTTTTAGTGTTTCTGCTTCTCCACCTTCTGCACCATTTCCGGCATCTGAGAGCTCACCCGAATCCAGATTCACGCCTTCCGATTCGATCGCGTCGCGCAAGCGTGCAATCAATGTGGCCTTTGTACCTTGCGTAGCCAGATTTCGCTGTTCTAACTCTTCCTTGAGCTCCGACATGGTCAATTCATTGATTCTTAGATGCAAGTTTCGTGGCATTTTTATTTATTAGCTTTTTGTTTTTTTTTCAACAGTTTTTACGTTAGATTTCACAACTGTGCAGTTTAAAAATGTTTAAATGTTTTCACTTTTCGAAATTTTCTATCTCACTTCTCGACACCACTGTCGCGTGTTATAGGTTCGCGGCCAATAATTTTAATGTTCCGGGAAAGTGAAAACGCAATGTCTTTTAATTTAAGTTAAAAGAGTTTATTAAATGAAATGCACAATAATCAGTTAACACTTTCACTAATTTTAATTTTCACTATTACAAAAAAATCTAACACTTGTCCATAAATTTCTTATCGCAATTGTCTTCTAAATTACTTCGCTATTACGAAACACACTTCCCACACACAATCGCAGTTCTTATCGCGGTCGAATGAATGATTCCCCCCATTCATTCAGCTCGCCTTTATATAGGGTCTCTACCTATTCACCCATTTCTCGTACATTGGCGAATGTTCTACCTGGTAGGTTCGAGCAAGTTCATGAATGAAGTGACGTCACTTGCAGATGTTGATCATGCTTGTTGGGTTCTCGTGGGTTCGAGTAAATTCATTCGTTGACGTTCTTAATGATGATGAAAACAATTGCGACAGTAGCTCGCAGAATTATTTGTACATGTAATTATTTGTACATGTAACAATATATATATATATATATATATATATATATATATATATATATATATATATATATATGTATATATATATATATATATATATATATATATATATATATATATATATATATATATATACATAGAACATAACACAAAAAAATAGTAATAATGAATGGTAAAAGCACTAGCATATAAAGAAGAACCAATTTTGTACAACGAGTGCTTTAACTTTGTCGAATTTAATACTAACCAAACAACTACTAACGAAGCAGCAGCTATGTACTGTTATCTTTTCTTACACCTCGCACACTATGAGCATAATCCCAGCATTTACTAATAACAAAGCTAATTCCCTAGGAACGATACGATTGGCTAACAATTTACATGATACCCATATATTAGCAAGCTTCCTATTGATAACATATGAATGATATCTTGCACCCAATCACTCGTTTCAAGTCGCAAGTATGCATCGAAGAGGGCAGAATGTTATCACCTGATAACAAGCTTAAACGAGCACGCAAACAGTCAGCTCGAATGATAGCTGCTAGTAAATCATGTAGAATAGGTAAAGAGAATGCACTCGACACAACTCCCCAGCTCGATCAAACTTATACGAAGCTTGTACGAAGTAATTTTCGTCGGCGCCGCAATATAAAGTTCTCTCAGTGGCGTTTCAAGTCGCAAGTATGCATCGAAGAGCGCAGAATGTTATCACCTGATAACAAGCTAAAACGAGCATGCAAATAGTCAGCTCGAATGATAGCTGCTAGTAAACCATGTGGAATAGGTAAAGAGAATGTACGTAAGTATGCATCGAAGAGCGCAGAACGTTATCATTTGATAACAAGCTTAAACAAGCATGCAAACAGTCAGCTTGAATGATAGCTGCTAGTAAACCATGTGGAATAGGTAAAGAGAATGTACGCAAGTATGTATCGAAGAGCGCAGAACGTTATCATTTGATAACAAGCTTAAACAAGCATGCAAACAGTCAGCTTGAATGATAGCTGCTAGTAAACCATGTGGATCCGATAAAGGTAAAGAGAAACTTGCACGAAGCTTGGATGAAGTGATCTTCGCCGGCGCCGTAATACAAAGTTCTCGTTCGGATGAAGTTGATTAAGCGATTGGAGGGAACAATATTATCAACCGTACGAGTATGGGCAAATAGGATGCCGTACAACTCGACTTGCTATACCCATGTACATACGCACACAACCCATCCCACTAAGAATTAATTTTTAACGCTCCGCCTACATACTAACAGAAATTCCCACTAATTCAGTGGCACAATAGTTAAGATGGAGAACTAAGTAACGTAATCTAAATATGAAAAGTAAAAAGAAAACGAAGGGAATAACAATAACATTAGTAATATAGGTACGTTAATTGAATAGAAATTAAAAGGAAAAATAGATGTGAAGGAGAATATTGCATAGAAAAATAAAATTTAAAAAAAATGCCATCGCACCCCCCCGGTTAAATCCTCACTAACGCTAACTGTTATAATTTACTAAAACCTGTACTAATCAAATAGTAACACCCTAATACAAGTAATAACCAATAACAAAAAGAAACATCGAATTAATTAGTAATTACAATATTTGAATATACGCAAGAAAACACACTATAATACTATTTAAAAGAAATGAGGAAATGAACGGCCAAAACATATACGAGTAGAATAAAAATTCCAAAAATAGAAAATCCAAAATACAATATATAGCAATGGATGTCAAAAGTAAATTTGAGTGAAGTAATGTTAAAATTCCAAGAGATTCAGAATGTCCTGAACATAGAATAAAAGTCACAGAAAAGAAATGCAAAATATGTAACAATAAGATAAAAAAAATAATTTTGAGATAAGTAATGTTAAAAATAACAGCCGACCATTAACTTCCAAATACAAAAAAAATCGGCATTGAATATGGATCTTAAAAGAAATTTTAACCATACTATTAAGTAAAACCAATTAAAAGAAGAAATTGTATTCCGCTATTTTTCAATTGTAAAAAATATTGTCGCGTGTTATGGTTCGCGGTCAATAATTTTAATGTTCTGGGAAAGTGAAAACGCACTGTCTTTTAAATTAAGTTCATAGAGTTTATTTACTCAAAATGCACAATAATCAATTTAACACTTTCACTAATTTTATTTTTCACTTAGTCTATAAATTTCTGATTCAACTGTCCACTAAAATCACTTCACAATCAACGAAAATCACTTTACTATTACTCGATCAATTCTCACTCCACACTTTCGCATTTGTTTATTATCGCGGTTCCAATGAATGATCCCCCATTCATTCAGCTCGCCTTTATATAGGGTCTCTAATCATTCAACTCAGTTCTCGTACATTGGTGAATTAGCGGGAACATTGCAGCAGCGTAATGAATGGAGCAGTGACTCAGTTTCAGGAGTTGATCATGCTTGGCGGGTTCTCGTGGTTTCGAGTAAATTCATTTTGTTGATGTTCTTAATCGTTGTGAAAACAATTGCGACAGTAGCTCGCAGAATTATTTGTACATGTCACAATATGTAATAGTTTATTGTCAAGAAAAAAACTATTTAAGAGCGGAAAATATGTTCAGTATGTTTTTCAATATTATAGTAAAACGAAATAATTTATAATCCTGTAATTTACGACAGAATCAAAAGTAACACTATTCCAATATTGCATAGAATTAAATGAAATAGTAACATCTTAATTAATTATTGAAGCAAACAAAATATTAAACCAAACAGGATCTTAGCTCCTTGTATCCAAAGAAATACTTAAGCATCAGTACAGAACTTATGATTGAATCAAACAAAACATTGTATGAAATCAAACTTCAAATTATTAATTTATAATTGTAGTAGTTTATGAAAGCAACATGGATATTGAATGCATATCAATTAACATTAACTCAAGGTACCAAACAATATATTAAATATGATACATAATTGTACAAAATCAAATCTCAACTTATTAATTTTTAATTAAAGTAATTTACAAATGCAACAATGACATGTAAGTCATATCAATTAACATTAACTCAAGGTACCACACAAAATATTAAACATGATACATAATTGTATAAAATCAAATCTCAACTCATTAATTTTTAATTCCAGTAATTTACAAATGCAACACTGACATGTAATGCATATCAATTAACTCAAGGTACCAAACAAAATATTAAATATGATACACAATTGTATAAAATCAAATCTCAACTTATTAATTTTTATTTGTAGTAATTTACAAATGCAACATTGACATGTAATACATATTGATTACCATTAACTTATGGTACCAAACGAAGTATTAAAATATGATTATATCAAATCAACGATTGAATCAAACAGAACATTAATATATAATTGTACAAAATCAAACTTTAGTTAAAGTCGATTAGAAGTTATAACGCCTACCAATAAAAATACGAATTTAACGGCGCAAAACAGCAGCAGAACAACGGTTAAAGATACGTTGCGAGAAGTACAGTGGACAACAGCAATGGCGGTAACAGCACGAAATATAAGTACGAATGATTTACACGAAAGGGAAGGTAGCGAGAACCAACCAACAACAAAATTTGCGAAAAAACCAAGAGCGAGCATAATCCATTGGGGGTACATTAAGTAATCCAGATCACCGGATTAGAGCGACGATTTATTGTACTCTCCATTTACACTAAATCCTATTTTTAACTGCCGGAGGAAATGTTGCGAGCGAAAACATACAACATGCTCGGATATATTTCCGCTTCATAACTACAGTAGTAGCGAGCAAAAAACGCCTATGTACTCGCACTTCGCCAATGAAAATTAGCCAAAGAAACACATACGCAAGTAAATAAGCGAGCAGTAAAGTAAACGAGAAAGTTCAACTCGCAATGATATTCACATCTTGAACGCACGGGGTGCTTCGAAGAGAGGTAAGCGGAAAGGAAAACCGAAAGTTTCGGCATAAACACTCTTTCGCTCAATGTTCCCAGTTTCGCTATTTCACCTCGAGAGATCGTGGGAAAACCGAAAGTTCTGGCTAAAACACTCTTTCGCTCAATGTCCCCAGTTTCGCTATTTCACCTCAAGAGATCGTGGGGAAGCCGAAAGCTTAAGCTGAAAGCACTCTTTCGAAGTCGAAAGCTTAAGCGAAAAACACTCTTTCGCTCAATTTCCCCCGCAAGTGAGACGAAGCGGGGAGGAAAAACGTTCGTGGAACGGGAGCACACGTGTTTGGCTACTCAGCGAATTTTAAGAGAATTTAGGTTGAAAGCTCACGAAAGAACAGTATTTAAAGTTCTTGATCGAGGTGGACAAGCTAGTTGGAAGCCGAACGTGCAACGACGCGCATCACGGAAAACCTTTATACTTCGAAGTAAACAAGCAAATGGTGAGGTGTTGGCATTACTAGCCGTGTTCCTCCAGGCTTTATAGCGTAACCGCTACTGGCCACCACTGCTAATCTTCTGTACCATTCCAGGCGTACCTGAAACAACACCGTGGCAAAGCAGCCGTAGCAGCATCGAGCAACACAGGGACTCCGGCAACAAGGATTGACAGCGTCTGCGTGCCGCTCTATCCACTGTCGGCCAGTGGTACCAGGCAGCTGGGAAACGCAACCCGTCCACAGCAGGCTCCCACTGGGAGTCTGGAGCAGGTGCTCAAGGAAGAGCCTCGAGCCGGTCCCCCACCAATTAGCAAGGACAAATATTTGCGGAGATTGAACGCGCCCCTGGACACCACCGACAACACCACCAAACAGAGGCGTCCACGAGGAGGCCGGCGGGAACGTCAACGGCACGAGCTGTACGAGCTGAGGCGGTTAGCCCACTTGGTCATCACACCCACGGAGCGGGCCTTCTGTCACCGTCAAGCACGGGAAGTGCGCCGAGGGATTCGACAGGAGATCGCGACCCGGCATCGCACTGCGGCACGTTCTCACCCTCAAACGACCTCAAAGGACTGACGATATTGCGGTTACACGCCGAGAAAAAACTAAAAAGAGCGTAAATAAAAAATAATAACTAAGCCAACTCTTGTTTATTCATTCCAAGGAGGTCTACTCAGTCCCTTTGCATGTGCGTAGGTGAGTGCAGGAGAAATGAGTATCGTGGGGCTCCCCGGAAGAGGCCGGCAGGACCCCAGGTAGGGAATTTATAACACCGTGTTAAATGGAAGCAAACCGCCCCAAACTTGGAAGTTGGAACTATGGTAGTGCTGAAGGAGAACAATGCCCCGGTATTGCACTGGCCACTAGGCCGCATCGTCAAGGTAATCAAAGGAGGCGACAGCATAGTTCGAGTCGCTGACGTCAAAATCAGTTCAGGAGTACTACGACGAGCCATAACTAGCATTACGCCGCTTCCCATCGAGCCAACCCAGGAGGACGACCAATCAACAGGTTGCCACGAGCCTCCCTCGGAGGACCTGAAGCGTGATCATAGTGCTACCGTCCATACTGCCGACCAAACCGACCAAGCTGGTCCTTCAGGCTACAAGAGATCTCGCGAAACGCTAGCAACGTCTATGTTCAACGTGTTGTTGGCTCTACTTGTGACCCTGGCACCCGCTACGACAACGACCCCACTCGAGACAAGCCCAGGAGTCTATTTTGAGAAGATCGGTGGAAGCCATCATAGTTCCAACGAATGGAACCTGATCGTTTTCTACAAAATGTCGACCTATTGGGTCGAGCCCAGCATCATCGGTGACGGAATTAACCAGCTGGATCACATTTGCAACACCATCAAATCACCTCGGATTTGCGCGACCACAGTGTCTCAAATAAATGAAACCTTCAACAACATCCAATTGCGGAACCAGCTACTCCAGGGGAACCACGCAAGACGTCAACGGCGAGGCGCCAACGATTTAATCGGCAACATTGCCCACTCCTTATTCGGAGTCCTCGATTCAAACTACGCAAACGAGATGGCCGACACAATTAAGGGAATCGGGAACAACGAACAGCAGCTGATGTTCCTCATCCAAAACCAAACTTCCATTATCGACGCTACAACCGAGATAATGCAGAAAACACACAGAGTCATCTTACAGCAAATTCAGGACTTAAACACTAACTTAAATAGAACTCTGGAATCAATAGCCACGCTCACCTTCAACGATCAGCAAGTCACGGCAAAAGACTTCTTCAACGCTCTCACGACATCCTTCTAATTATGTCGGCTTATGAAACCATTCAAACCACCCTACTTGAGGTTCTCATCGACTCGCATCACGGCAAAATCAATCCTAAGCTGCTACGACCTGATGAGCTACTGGACCAACTGATGCTGATCAAAGACAACTTACCACCAGCGCTCAAACTACCAGCTAATTACCGCGACCTCCACAGGATCTACAACTTCCTCACGATTGAAGGTCGAATCCTCCCGGATCAAGTAATATTCAGGCTCCGACTCCCACTGTTATCAACCGAGTACTACGAGGTCATGCAAGTACACGCGATTCCTCTAGCTGCGGAGCAAGGTTTCTTCGTAGTCTTACCATCTGCCAAATACATAATGGTCAACCTTGCCCACGACTTGTTCTACTTGATGTCCAACACTGAGCAATCAAGATGCATTGTAACCGACCACACGTCCTACATTTGCAGGCAAACTCATCCAGTGGTCCGTAAAGGTTCTTCCATCAATATTTGCGAGATAGCTATCCTGACGCAATTGGAACCATCAACGCCATGCCAGGTGATCACTATCAGCATTATGCCAGCATGGATCCAGCTACATCGCCCTAACCATTGGATATACGTCGTGAACAAGGCAACCGACTACCACCTAGTATGGGGTTCCGTCGTCAGAACCATCACCTTGAGCGGTACCGGGATGCTCAATGTAACCAACGGATGCGCAATCTCCAACGAAGCCGTCATTCTTCAAGCGAGCAATTTATACTCGGGAAGCCTTAGAACCTCCTTCCACCTGTCCGACAACCCGATCGGCATCTCCCAAATGGACCATCCTGCTATCGCTCAAATTCACGTTCTGCGGTTAACAAACGTCAGCAAGAATGACTTCGCGAGTTTCCGTGACCGAATCAAAGGACTCAAGGTCGCCGAAACCACTCAATTCAGCGACACCTCCCATCACATCCATCACTACAGCATTGGATTACGAGTCTCGCAATAACTGTAGGCCTAGCGATCTACGTGCTCCGAAGGCGATGCTGCCTGAGGCACCTGCTCAACTTGGAAGCTACACCAACTCCTGCGCCCCAACAGATGTCATCCGCTACTTTCGCAGTGAATCCAGCTTTATAAATTGGAGGAAGATGTTGAATCCTACCTCATATTTTGCATTAATATTCATCCTTACCTTCCTCCTGAAAACTTAAATTATTGTAAATGCATCGATCCCTCCATAAATTATATCAATGTATCGGTCCATCGTTATCATCTACATATCCCTTTACTTACCTCAACTCCAACTCAGCATTTCCGTCCTCGATTTGGTTATCCCATACATTGTATATACATTTTCATTTGTCATCACATTATGGATAAAATGTAATCAGCATCCATGCACGCGCTCCACACGTCAGCAAAAATTGCAGACACTTGTAACCCAAGTGATCGTTGGCATCTGCGATATCGCGACCATAACACATGCAAATGAGCGTACGCGGCAAAGTTCAACGTGTGGATCGCGTGCTTGGATGTTGAATTTTTCTTATCGTAAGATATTTTAAACGAAATGAAGTGTCAGGCGAAAGCTAACCGGCATTCTATTCACCTCGTATTAAGCAGCGGAAAGTGAAGATCATCTTCGATCACAATACTAGAATCAGGAAAGGGTGCAAGGTGAAGACAGAGATCAAGAACTAAGTGTGGTGCCATTTTGACGTGCATTCCTGAGCTGTGTGTGTGTAGTGAACTAGTGCGCGAGGACGACCTGCACGGAAGTGAACTGGGCACCCGTGGGTGTCCTGCCCAAGAAATGAGGAAAGGCCCTCGTTGTTAACAGTAATCTAGCAGTCGCCTAAGCAAACTGCTCGGAAACCTTCATATCACTTATCCGAAATTTTAATTGTAAATTTGAGAAATTTACTCATTTCAATTTATAGCTATAAATCATAAAATATTTTTGTTTTTTTATTAAATATAAATTTTAGATCATTTTTTTCTATATTAAATTTAAACTTTTCTTTATAATTATATTCTTTATGATATTTACCTTTCTCTATTATTTAAATTTTTCTATATTATTTTTCATTAATTTAATAATTTAAATCTGCAATTCAAATGCGGATATGGCAACACCTTTTCTTGCTGCACATGCACGTATAGCATCGGCGAAGGCAAGTGTGCAGCGGAATGAATGAGAAGCGGGAAATATAGAGCACGGGACGACGGACAACAAAAAGGGAGTCTGCTTTTGACCGCCACGGGGAGCACGCGCGACAACTGCGCAGGCGAGCGGAGTTTAAAGTAAAAAAGAAAAGTGCGCTAGCTATTCTAATCGAAATCAAAAGCCCCGTCTCAACAATAGCCCGAAAAAATGATGGTTTCGTCGCGACATCGCTGCGGTCGTACTGGTTTTTAATTGATGTAGGAAAAACTATCCCGAGTTTTCTATATACCATATGCGTGAGAAACGGCCACATTAGCCTGGAAGTGTAAAATAAATTGTGCGCGAATTTTAGTTTCCCCAAGAAAATTAAAAAAAAAAGATTCGATATGTATAAATTAAAGTGCATGCAATTAGTAACTTAAAATTTATCATTATGTGCGCATGAAGTGCGAGCTCAAAAACAAAACGGAAATTCTACGCATCTTAGCATACTGCATGAAGTTTCTACATATTGGATGTTTGAAAATTCACGACGCTATGCGGAAAAAAATTTTATCCACTCCGTTGGATATTGTTACATGTACAAATAATTACATGTACAAATAATTCTGCGAGCTGCTGTCGCAATTGTTTTCATCATCATTAAGAACGTCAACAAATGAATTTACTCGAACCCACGAGAACCCAACAAGCATGATCAACATCTGCTTGAGGACAACACCGCTGCATCCCCAATCCGATGGAATGGTCGAACGGTTCAACGGCACTCTCAATAAACATCTTGCCAAGATGGTTGACGAGAACCAAAGGGACTGGGACCGACATATCCCACTATTTTTGATGGCGTACAGAGCTGCCGAACATGCATCGACGGGCCAAGCCCCAGCCAAAGTCATTTTTGGAAAGACTATTTGTTTGCCAGCCGATATAAAGTTCGGAACACCCCCTGAGAAACCCCAAACGGTCTCGGAGTACGCAAGTGATCTAAGACAACGGTTGAACCAGATAAATCGGACAGTGCGAAAACACCTCGAATCGGCTACTGACCGCATGAGGACCAGGTATGATCTAAAGGCTAATTCTACTGGCTTCCAGCAAGATGATTTGGTGTGGCTTTATAACCCGCAACGGCGGAAGGGTAGGTCTCCAAAGTTGCAACATAATTGGGAGGGACCATACCGAGTTACAAAGCGAATCAACGACGTCGTATACCGAATACAGGAACATCGTAAGCCGAGAGCTAAAATGAAAATCGTGCATCTGGACCGTCTTGCCCCATATTACACCCAGGGAGAATTGACTACAAATAGCGACACTTCTTTTCGGGGCGAAAAGAACTGAGGTGGGGGCAGTGTTACATGTACAAATAATTACATGTACAAATAATTCTGCGAGCTGCTGTCGCAATTGTTTTCATAATCATTAAGAACGTCAACAAATGAATTTACTCGAACCCACGAGAACCCAACAAGCATGATCAACATCTGCAAGTGACGTCACTCCATTCATTAATTTGCTCGAATCTACCAGGTACCTCTCGGTAGAACATTCGCCAATGTACGAGAAATGGGTGAATAGGTAGAGACCCTATATAAAGGCGAGCTGAATGAATGGGGAGATCATTCATTCGACCGCGATAAGAACTGCGATAGTATGTGGGAAGCGATATTATTCGAGTAGTAGAAAAGTGATTTTCGTAATAGTGAAGTGATTTAGAAGACAATTGCGATAAGAAATTTATGGACAAGTGTTAGATTTTTCATAGTGAAAACTAAAATTAGTGAAAGTGCTAAATTGATCATTGTGCACTTTTGTAATTAAATAAACTCTTTTAACACAAATTAAAAGACATTGCGTTTTCACTTTCCCGGAACATTAAAATTATTGGCCGCGAACCAAACACGCGACAGTGGTGTCAAGAAGTGCGAAAGAAAAATTTTGAAAGTGAATGTTTGAACATTTTTATAGTGCACAATAGGAAAATTTAAAGAAACATTAAAAATGCCACGAAGCTTAAACTTAAAAATTAATGAATTGACCATGTCGGAGCTTAAGGAAGAGTTGGAACAGCGAAACCTGGCTACGCAAGGTACAAAGGCCACACTGATTGCACGCTTGCGTGACGCAATTGAATCGGAAGGCGCGTATCTGGATTCGGGTGAGCCCTCAGATGCAGAAAAAGGCGCAGAAGGTGGTGAAGCAGAAACAAAAAAAAACCAAAGGAACCAGAAAATACGCTGATGCAAATGTTAATGCTGATGCAGCAAGAGCAGCGACAACAGTCATCCAATTTAACTGCGAAGCTCAATGAACAGTCGTCCAATTTAACTACGAAGCTAAATGAACAATCAGCGAAACTAAGTGAACAATCAGCGCAGCTAAATGAACAGACATCCAGTTTAGCTGCGAAGCTAAGTGAACAATCAGCGCAGCTAAATGAACAGACATCCAGTTTAGCTGCGAAGCTAAATGAACAATCAGCGAAGCTAGACCAACAAGCAATCGAAATCAAAGCAGACATCAAGGCAGACATCACACAGAAGCTGGAGAAACAGTCAACCGAAATAAAAGCGGAGCTTGGTAGTCTCAACAAACAAATTAAAGGCGTCGAGGAAAAGGTTGACCAGGTCGAGGAAAAGGTTTACCAGGTCGAGGAAAAGGTCAGCCAGGTCGAGGAGAGAATCAACAATGAGATGGAATACATGAAAAAGGAATTGGAAGCAGCAAAGGCAGTAGTGACCGCCTCACCAGCCCCACTTATACCCGCAGCGCAAAGCTCATCTAGAAATGTGCAAGCACCAATATTTGACGGGCAAACGGTCTGGAATATTTACAAAATCCAGTTTGAAGCAGCCGCTAGGATAAATCACTGGAATGAGCAGGAACGAGCAACTGCGTTAATTCTTGCTCTAAGAGGCCCAGCTGCCGAGCTTTTGCAGACTATCCCCGTTGAGGTGCATTCAAACCCGGCTGCTATAATAAATGCGCTGGATATGCGTTATGGAGACGATCATCTGAAGCAGGTTTACCGGGCACAGCTACGGCATCGGATGCAGAAGTCTGGCGAAACCTTGCAGCAGCTAGCACAAGACATTGAGCGACTGGCACTTTTGGCTTACCCAGCGTACGACCAGGAACATCGAGATGACGTAGCAGCAGAAGCATTCATCAGCGCCTTAAAGGACAAGGAATTGCAACAGGCCGTGCGTTTAGCTCAAAAGCAAACAGTCAAGGATGCATTGGCTTATAGTTTAAATTTTGAGGCAGCCAAAAATGTGACCCGTACCACTGCCCGGGTTCGCGAGGTAGTGGCAGACGAGTGCAGGTGTGAGCGCGTGGGAATTGAGCGAGAGCTGCAGGTGAATGGTGCGCCTAGATGCTGGAATTGCGGGGAAAAAGGGCACCTGCAAAGAGACTGCAAGAAGGGAAGAAGACCGAGCTATTGTCCAGGGTGGTGGAGATCCAGACCGTGTCAGGAGCCTAGAATGGAGGCCCATCAAACTGCAAGGGCCAACTTCGTGGGGCGAACGGTGGCTAGGAGTATCGACATCCCCAGCACCGTGCCAAGGCAACATCGTGGAGAAGCAGACAGATGCCTTCCTGGTCAAGTTGATGAAGAACATTGCACCATAACAAACGACACTAGTGCAACCCGATCGACGATCCGATCAGACCTAGTGAGGCCCCAACTACTTCACAAGGGCAGAGTTTATGGAAATGCTGACGCTCTATCTCGTCATCCATGTCCAGCTAACTGCAAGCATTGCCGGCGGATTGAGGAAAAGTAACCGCTCGTTGATCTACGGTTGATAACGGCGGTTGGTCATCGGAGGAGATTCGAAACGCCCAGTTAGCCGATGAAGACAGCGGACCATTGCTCGTAGGGAAGGACACGACTGGGCGACCTGAGTGGAAAGACGTTTCAATGCATGGCGCAACCCTGAAAAGCTATTGGGCACAATGGAACTCCCTTCAGGTGGAGGGTGGCGTACTCAAGCGGAAATGGGAAACGGCGGATGGTAGCTCCTGTAGGATGCAAACTATACTACCCAAAAGCCGAATCCACGATGTGATTAAGGAAATGCATGAAGGATCCTCGGGAGGCCACCTTGGTGTTAACAAGACCTTAGCGAAATTGCGGGAACGGTTCTACTGGCTCCACGCTCGAGAAGACGTAGAGGACTGGTGCCGCAGATGCACAATTTGCGCTTCCGTCAAAGGCCCAAAGCGACGACTGGGAGGACAAATGCAAACCTATAACGTAGGCGTGCCATTCGAAAGGATTGCTGTTGACATCGCAGGACCCTTTCCTGAATCCGATTGGGGAAATCGATATACGCTGGTTGTAGCCGATTATTTCAGCAAGTGGCCCGAGGTCTACCCCATTCCCAACCAGGAAGCAACTACCGTAGCTGAACAGCTAGTGTTAAATTGGGTCAGTAGGTACGGCGTACCTTGCGAATTACATTCAGATCAAGGCCGAAACTTTGAGTCACTAGTTTTTGGAGAAATGTGTGAACTACTGGGAATACGGAAAACGAGGACAACACCGCTGCATCCCCAATCCGATGGAATGGTCGAACGGTTCAACGGCACTCTCAATAAACATCTTGCTAAGATGGTTGACGAGAACCAAAGGGACTGGGACCGACATATCCCACTATTTTTGATGGCGTACAGAGCTGCCGAACATGCATCGACGGGCCAAGCCCCAGCCAAAGTCATTTTTGGAAAGACTATTTGTTTGCCAGCCGATATAAAGTTCGGAACACCCCTGAGAAACCCCAAACGGTCTCGGAGTACGCAAGTGATCTAAGACAACGGTTGAACCAGATAAATCGGACAGTGCGAAAACACCTCGAATCGGCTACTGACCGCATGAGGACCAGGTATGATCTAAAGGCTAATTCTACTGGCTTCCAGCAAGATGATTTGGTGTGGCTTTATAACCCGCAACGGCGGAAGGGTAGGTCTCCAAAGTTGCAACATAATTGGGAGGGACCATACCGAGTTACAAAGCGAATCAACGACGTCGTATACCGAATACAGGAACATCGTAAGCCGAGAGCTAAAATGAAAATCGTGCATCTGGACCGTCTTGCCCCATATTACACCCAGGGAGAATTGACTACAAATAGCGACACATCTTTTCGGGGCGAAAAGAACTGAGGTGGGGGCAGTGTTACATGTACAAATAATTACATGTACAAATAATTCTGCGAGCTGCTGTCGCAATTGTTTTCATAATCATTAAGAACGTCAACAAATGAATTTACTCGAACCCACGAGAACCCAACAAGCATGATCAACATCTGCAAGTGACGTCACTCCATTCATTAATTTGCTCGAATCTACCAGGTACCTCTCGGTAGAACATTCGCCAATGTACGAGAAATGGGTGAATAGGTAGAGACCCTATATAAAGGCGAGCTGAATGAATGGGGAGATCATTCATTCGACCGCGATAAGAACTGCGATAGTATGTGGGAAGCGATATTATTCGAGTAGTAGAAAAGTGATTTTCGTAATAGTGAAGTGATTTAGAAGACAATTGCGATAAGAAATTTATGGACAAGTGTTAGATTTTTCATAGTGAAAACTAAAATTAGTTAATGTGTTAAATTGATCATTGTTCACTTTTGTAATTAAATAAACTCTTTTAACACAAATTAAAAGACATTGCGTTTTCACTTTCCCGGAACATTAAAATTATTGGCCGCGAACCAATAACACGCGACAATATTAAATCAAGCCAACCGGCTCCGAACTAAAGCTATAAATTAAGTTTCATTTGTATTTTAGTGATTGTTTCTTTCATTTTACACGGGTTAAGTGGTTATAAATTTTGTTGTTGTTAAATTGGATATTTGAAAATTCACGACGGTATGCGGAAAGAAATTTTATCTACTCCGTTGGATATTAAATCAAGCCAACCGGCTCCGAACTAAAGCTATAAATTAAGTTTCATTTGTATCTTCGTGATTGTTTCTTTCATTTTACACGGGTTAAGTGGTTATAAATTTTCTTTTTTGAATGAAATAAAGTGAAATACAACCCAAGTTATGTCTGTTAATTTATCCGGGCGAAATTCACTTCGAATTTTCAGAATTTAAATCACGCGATTTGTGTGAAGTGCAACATTAAATGAAAGATTTTGTGTCTCTTATGATTCACTTTCGCAAGAGTGCGAAACAGTGCGAACCAAAAGAAACCGCGTATAACGGCAAACATAATGACTTAGTAACAAATATGAGTGGTGTCAATAGTTCCGTTTGAGATGGGGATTGAATCGGCGTTTTGACCAAGGACGACGCATGTTGAATAGCACTTGCCCGTTCTTCCGTTGAAAATTAACAGCGTCTGGGTGAGAGATACATATCTCCGATTTTTTCGCCAAACGGCTTTCGAATTGAGGTGATTCGGATCGTGCCCACCTCGAATGGGAGTTAAAAGCCAAATTATAAACCGATAAAAATAAAATAGGCTTGAGTGCTCATTGGTTTGCGAAAATTGAGGTGGAAATGCGTCAGGTCTTGTAGAAAAGTTCTTGTTATTTGTGGAAACTTAGAAACAACAGTCTGCTAATGATGTTCGTTCTTCGTTCTAACGCATACATAAAACATTATTGTGAACAAAGCCGGTGGTAACCTCGAAAATGTTGGAACCAATGAACTTTGGTTTAAGTAAAAGGAAAAGTTGACAAAATTTCGAGTGCTATACATTGATTATAAACCTTATAATTACTTAGGTATACGTTTTTATACATGTAGAAAATGAGACTGATGATATTGATGAGAAAGAGTGTTAACATCGCTATTTGATGATATATCACATGCCAATTTGATGATATATCACATGTAATGGTTTTTCTAACTTCAGCTCGAACGCGGAACCGACCTCTCATCGGTTCTAGACGTTAAGTCTGAGTAGTGCCAACGGATGGTACCAACAGGTCAACCAATCCGTGCACCGTAATCCATTCACGCGGTGACTGCTTGTCGGCCAGCTAGTTCGGAGAGGATTTCGGTCGCGGGTCTCCGAATGGATTACGCTCAATCACAATATTTCAGTCACCTGAACTTGCCCGTTTTTCAAACGCGTCAACAATTACTCATCCAGAACGAGAAACCTACATTACGTTAGTTCTGGATGTGATCTATCCACAGATCTCAAATCAAAAACGCTACAAAATCCCATATGCGCGTTACCGATTCACCGACGCGGTACCGAAAAATATACTACTCGAACTTAAACCGAAGAAAACTACTCTAAAGAAATGGCGAAACAAGCAAAGGTACCGCGTACCGCGCGCGACGCGAAACCGACTTCAGCGGATTTGTCGAAACCCTACCCTCGCGACGGCATACTTACCCTACACTCTCTGTTCCCCCTGAAAAAGAACGAGTCACTGAAAAGGAAAGTCGTTAGTTACTTAGCAATTCATTTTTAATAATGTAAAAATTTTGAACAAAACATAATATTTGTATTGTTTCATTTCTTGTTCTTTTTTTTTTTTTACGCTTAATTTAAAATACTATTTAGTAGATATTTAGCTTTGTAGCTTAACAATACTCATTTATTTATAATTATTTCTTGATTCATGGATGTTCTATCTGTTTGATATATATTTGTTGTATCGCACCTTAGTTATTTTGAAAATCTACAAGTCATTTTGATCTTGGTTTAAGTAAAACTTAGAATGGTTTAGTGGACTTGTGTTAGAAATACAATATTAATTATTATTGGAACTGTTTTTGGAAGGAACTACCAATTATTTAGGATTTTTTTAGAATAATCGTTCAAGTTACATTTGGAAGGAGCATCTATCGTGGATGATTTTGAAGGATGTTAAGGAAGCTTCAATGAGAAAGGAAACAGCGAGAAAGTTTAATTTTCGAAAAAAAAAGGCCGTCAATCATTTAGTAAAAAGTAATCATCAACATTATTTAAACTTTCTCGGGGCAGAAAATAGATATTGCATCAAATAAACTTTTTCCGAACAATAGCACATCTCATCGTTATTATTAATATTTAGTTTGGTTCATCTACGTATCACATAGATAGTGCAACAAATCATTAACTTGAGTTTGACAAGCTATTAATTATCCTCCAATGGTACGAAACAAATATCTAGCAGATATATTAAAATTTTATAAATCTAATAATAAATGTAAATAGAATTTTGTCAATCTTTTTCTTCTTTTGTTTAAATAAAATCCTTAATAATATATTTATAGATCATCTAATTACTATTCTCATTTTTTATTCTCTACTTAGCTTATTACTTAGCTAGAAGAAACATTAGTAATCTAAAGTTAATTGCCTTAGCTGCCAATAACCGATTGCACTCTGAACTATCTGGCAAGGGTAGGAGATAATATTCACTTTCATTGCTCTCATCTGTGAATATGTGTTTGCAGATCTGAGTGTTTACTTTCATTTCCGAGAACGGTCCCCTTAAAGCAAAGAAGTGTATGTGCAATGGGGTACTTGTCTTACTTTTCAGTATGAGCTTTCAACAATTGAAATTAATCTAAATAAACAATTCCTAGCTCTCCACTTTGACCGTTCGAATTTTCAACGGTTTTGGAGGTTTTGGTTTGTGCGTATCACCCCGCTTGCGCAAATGATCGCGTCTGGTGAAGCCTTTTGAACAGGTTTCGCACACGTAAGCTTTTCTGCCTGTATGCGAATCGATATGTCTTCTCAGATCAGTTTTATGATGGAATTGTTTCGGACAAAATTGACATTGATGGGGTTTTTGTGCTGCACTGTGCTTCGCATAGTGCGTGTCGAAAGTGACTTCGTTGGGAAAACGTTTGCCACATCGATTACAACGGAATGGTTTCTCGCCCTTGTTACACTCGTCGCAACGAATTTCGCCAGTCGGTGTTTTTCGGCGCATCCCATTCATGGGGCGAGGAACTCTTTATTCCCAATCAAGAGCGGCCTTTACTTTTAGACACAACACTAACTTTCTTATTGCTGTTACTTAGCCAAACGATTAATCAATGTCCGTACAACAGCGGCAATTCCCGTGACCCGTTCTTTTCATACACCTTCTCGGCTTTTACGTCCTACAAGAGGCGCCAAATTCACTGACATCTGTCCAAATGAAAGTATACTGACTGCCATCACTTCCATCTGGCTGTCAAATCCCTGGTTGTCACATCGGACAAAACATCTGTGCGTGGAATGGCACTTCATATGGCGGAAATGTGCTTCTCCAGATGTCGCCAGTGGCATAGTTTTCTCGATGGCCACGGTGGAGGGGCATTCCCAGATGGCTATGTCTCGAAATGTGCCGGGGTTGGATTAATTCTATATTTCGAATATTTATATCCACGGATCTAAATATTTGGACAGAAAAAAAAATATTTTCTGCACAACGATATCCGCACAACCGATGAAGTCCGCTGGCACTTCGAGGACATATCCATCTGGCAGGTTACAAGGGTTCGGGATCGGAATCACTTCGATTCCTGGGCGTAGGCGTCACATTACACATTCCCCCCCCCCAAAATCGAAGTAATTACGATCCCGTCTCCTTTGTAAAAGGTCTTGGTTAGGGACGTGACGGGTCGAAGATCGGTTTCGAAGGATAGGCTACAACCCTGTTCGTGAAGACTCGACAGTGACTATATAGTAGGAAGTCAGGTGTTATTCGGAGGCCTTCGTCTAGGCAGAGATTTGGGATAAGCCAAGGTTTCTCGTGGGAATTAGTTGCACTTCATCGTCTAAGGTCTTTTGCGTGGTAAATTCCCAGGGTTTTACCAGTCATGTCCGCGATGAGGTATCGGGTGGGGCTTATTACTTGTATGACTCGACACTTCACGAATTTCTTGTCTAGTTTGGCATTGTAATGGCGGGTGGCATCGCTCTGTCGGAAGTTTCGACGATATATTTCGTCGCCGGCCTTAAAGCCAGAAGGATGAGATCGCAAGTTGTACCGCTCCTCTCCCATCCGTCTACTTTCTTCAATCTTCTCCCGCAGTTGATCTCGCAGAAGTTGGAGCTTTTCGTGCGGTTCTAGAACCACGATTGGGTCCTCTAGCGATTTCAGCTGCCGCAATAGCCGGTAAGCGCTCCCATGACCGATCATGTACTGGCCGAACACTGCAAAATACGGCGAAATGCCGGTCGTGGCGTGGTACGACGAGCGCAGCGCACTAGTGATGGCGGACAATTTGCGATCCCAGTCCCTCTGATTCGGGTGGACATAGGCGCGAATGGCCGCTATGAGCGTACGATTCAGTCGTTCGGATGCGTTGGCTTGTGGTGAATAGACGGCAGTTCGTTGGTGGATGATGCCGTATTTGGACATTAGGTCTCGGAACTTGCTGGAGGTGAACTGGACCCCATTGTCGGAGACAAGTTTCTCCGGAACTCCAAACATGTGAAAGACTCGGTTCTCCAAAAAGCTGATTATAGGTCCAGTGTGCATGTTACGTAGTGGTTCTATGATAGGGAATTTAGAGAGCTGGTCCAGGACCACGACAGCTCCCGTGTGACCAGAAGCAGATCGAGGGTAAGGACCGATAAGATCAATGTACAAGCGCTGGAACACGCGTTCGGGGACCTCAACCTTACCCATGGGTGGCCGAAGAATGGTGTTGGGCGCTTTAGTGCACTTGCATAGCTCACAGGAGGCTACGTACGCTTTTATCTGTTGTGCCATCTTAGGCCAAAAGAAACAGGTTTTCAACCGCCTAAGTGTACGACCGTATCCGCCGTGCGCACTAGATGGGTGGTCATGGGCCCGTCTGATAAGATCAGTGGTTAATTCTTCGGGCACCCACAACTTCCACTGTTCTTCTTCTTGTATGGGGTCTCCGGATGCGTGTCCCATCCGTTTGTAAATAAATCCATCCGTCAACCGCAGTTCAGGAAGCTGGGGCTGTTGATTCTGGATCGTGTGAATCAGTTGGGTGTAGCTGGCTGACTTGAAGGCAGGATGGTCCAAATCGATCAATTGGGGGCTGTCGTCCTCTTGGACCAACTCGGCTCCTTCAGGGGCAAACATTCTGGATAGGGTGTCGGGGACTACATGCTGGCTTCCTTTTCGGTGGCGAATTGTGAAGTCAAATGCCTGTAGTTTCAGTGCCCACCTGGCCAATCTGCCGTTGAGATCAGTCTGGCTCATTAGCCATTTCAGAGAAGCGTGATCCGTAACGATTTCAAAGGTGTGTCCCTCCACATAGGCTCGGAAGCGTTTCACTGCCAACACCGCAGCTAGACATTCCTGCTCGGAGACCGTGTAATTTCGCTGGGCTGGGTTCAGCTTGTGAGACATGAAGGCTATAGGTCTCTCCTCGCCGTCTTGTGCAACCTGGACTAAGACTGCTCCCACCCCATGTTGACTCGCGTCACAATGGATTGAGAACGGTTTGTCAAAGTCCGGGCTGTGCAGTACGGGGGCTGTAGTCAGACTCTTCTTTAGCTCTTCAAAGGCTCGCAAGCTGGGCTCTTCCCAGACGAATTTACGTCCCTTACGCAGCATGTCGGTCAAAGGAGTGGTAATGGTGGCATAGTCACGTACAAAACGCTGGTACCATCCGCATAAGCCTAAGAATCGGCGTAACTGTTTGGTGGTCTTGGGTAATGGAAAAACGTCAATCGCTTGAGTCTTGTCCGGATCGGTCTTGATATGCCCATGCCCAATGATGTGACCTAAATACTTCACCTCCGTCATCACGAACTGGCTCTTCCTTATGTTGATGGTTAATCTTGCCCTCCGGATGTGTAGAGCCACCTCCTGAAGCAGGTCGATGTGTTCGTCAAAGGTCTCGGTTATAAGCAGCAGATCGTCCAAGTAAACGAAAACTTGGTGCCGCAAATGAGGTGGTATCACCTTATCCATAAGGCGCGTCATCGTTTGGGGGGCATTACACAATCCGAATGGCATGGTCACGAATTGATATAGGGGCCGACCTGGGACTGTGAAGGCTGTTTTCTCCTTTGAACCGGGGTCTAAAGGAATTTGCCAGAAGGCGTCCTTGAGGTCTAAGCTCGTGATGAAGTGGGCTTTAGGCAATCGACTCAAAATGCCTTCGATCAACGGTAGAGGATATGCGTCCTTGACTGTGACGGCGTTCAAGCGTCTGGCATCTAAGCATAACCGGACCTTGTTCGGCTTGACAACTAAGGTGACTGGGGAAGCCCACGCGCTCTGTGATTCTTCGATTACGCCTAATGATAGCATTCGATCCACTTCGGCATATAACGATTTTTCCTTCGCCGGAGATATGGCGAAATGTCTCTGTTTTATGGGTTTAGCGTCCCCCACATCTATCGTGTGGAACACCAGGGCAGTCCGCCCGAGACCTTCTTTCTCGTGCGATGGAAAAGCCGATATAGCCGAGTCAAGACGCAGTTGCTGAGTTACATCCAGTGTATGCCGTAATAAGTTAGTGGGTTGAGATTGGTCAGGAACGGTGGTGACGGACTCCAGGGTCGAACCGGAAAATAGTGCCGGGGCCAAGTTAAATTTTCGAACGAAATCCACTCCTAAATAAAGATTCTGGGTTAACTGAGGTATGATGAAAAATTCCATAGGTTTAGTTACCCCTTTAAAGGTGACATCCGTCATAATTTTTCCCACTACAGAGTGACGAGTTCCGTCCGCCGTGCTTAACCAGGAGGTGAAATGACGGATTTGGTCCGCGTGCTTTGCCAGTACCTCCCCTGCAAACTCGGCAGAGATGCAATTCACACTGGCTCCCGTATCGACTAAGCCTGATACTCGTTTTTGCAGGAGGTGTACTGACGCATATGGCCGGACATCATCCCTCAATAATTCGTCTAAGTATATGTCCTTCAACACTTTTCTCGACTGCCTGACTTTTCTCCAGAAGCTCCGCATCCGACGCGTGGCTCGCTTGCTTCGCGGTGGGACAGTTGTGGCCAATTCCTCATGGAAGATGCGCTGTCGAGTAGCCAAATAATTCCGCAGTCTGACATGAAAAGGTTTTACATGCCAAGGAGCCTTCGTCTCGCTATCATTTCCCTGCGCATTGGCCTCGGCGAAGGACGGCGTCGGTTGTGGAACTTCGGGAGAACTGTGGTTAGCGGTGCGAGTCAGCAGAGTTGGGGTCATGTTGGGAGCTGGGTCATAGCTGGTGATGGGGTCTGGATTGGTTCGTCCGGGGTCTAGGAGTGCCGACGGGTGGTCGCGGCACTCGGTGGCAAGTTTTTTCGCCCTTTGCAATTTGCACAATCAGGTGCGTATGTGTCGGCCTTCCCGCAACGGTAGCAGAAAAGCGTTGGCTCCGCTGGACATGCATAGAACCGATGTCCCGGTTGTCGGCAGTTCCAACAGACCGTCGGGCTTGTAATTGCTTCAAGGGAGGGTCGATCAATCAATGCTGGGTCCTCAAGCTCCGGTGGTGCTCCGCTCCTCGGTACTGGTACTGGATCAGCAAGCAGGTGGTCCGCTGCCATCAACTCCGCGGTGTGATGATTTCGGGGATTTGGTCCCGTTATGCGAGGTTGTGGACGGAAGGTACCACGCCGCTCATCCAAGTGTTCTTGTCTGCGGGCATGGAGGCGCAATCCCTGAATGGTGTTGATGGGAAAATGCAGCAGGCTGTTCTGGAGATCCCAGCGCATATTCTCTCTGATAATTTCTACCAATTCGTCCTCGGGCATGGTATTTCGCAGGCGAGTGCTCAATCTCACTATACTGGTGTAGTACTGGTCGAACGGTTCGTGAGCGCCTTGTTTCCGTTTCTTTATTTGCTCTCTTAGCTCTCTCTCAGTGAAGCCATCCTCAAATCGATTGCGGAAGGCTGCACTGAAAGAGTGCCAAGTGGGACGTGGCGTTGACTCTTTAAAGCTCCAGTACCAGTCGGCAGCGTCGCCGCTGAACAAAAGATGTGCATGCCGGAGGAAGGCCGAGGAATCACCTCCCAGGGTGCTGGATACCAACGCCTGAATCCGGAAAAGGAACCGGTCCGCCGATATCATATCGTTGAACCCTGTAAAGTTCAGGCGCCAACTCTCCATGATACGAGGCGTCGGGTCTCGAAAAAGTGCCAATGCGTTCCCGGGGGGAATCACATCCTCGATTGACCTGTTGTACTGAACTGCCTCGGGGGCTGGAGGTACCAACGGAGGTCCGGTACTGTGTCGCGGTCTGTATTCGGGAGCTCTGGGATCCATTCCCGAATTCCTTGGAGGTGGGACCCATTGCTCGGATTGTCGGGAGTGGGGCATCGCCACACTGGGATTTGGCTCCCAGCCAAGCGGAGTTCTCACGCGGCTGGGTGGTTGGCTCAACGGGAGATTCTGGATCTTTCCCTCCAGGTTGCCAATCCTCTCCGACATATCCCTCATCAACGCCACGAGGGTGTCAATGGAGTGGGCGGAAGGCATGGTTGTCACCTCGGACACGACACTTGCAGCCGGAACTTCACCGCCTACTGCTCCTTGCAGGTCTAAGAGTGGTAGTGACGGTTCGGCTTCTGGAGCTCCTTTCGCCACTGCTCCACGCGTTGGTAGGGGCGTTCCGACGTCTAGGGCAGACCGATCTATGGGTCGCCGGCATAAGGGACACAGCTCTGACGTGAGGAGGAGCTGTTGTACACAGGCACGATGGAATAAATGTCCACAATCCAATCGCACGCTGTGTACGCCCTCCACTACGTCTTCGAAGCAGATCCCGCAGTTAGCTGGTTGGACCGTTTTGGATCTGGTCCAACGCTTGTCTGGGGTCCGCTTCGTTGCCATTTTGTGTGGGTTAATTGTGGTGCTAAAATAAAATAAAAAAAATATATAGAATATACTTATTCCTACTAATAACTTATCACTAAATTAGTGGCCGTTAGTGGCGAGCTATGTATATAAAATAGAAAAAGAGAGAGGAAAAAAATTATATGATACACACTTTCCTTTTCAGTGGTCGAACTCTTCAGCGGGAAATGAGAGTGCGTGGTAATCTGCCGAAGAAAGGGTGCTTCGGTCGATTTACGAAATTTATCCCCATACCCACATACATTACAAACCGTTTCTAATCTACGTTAAATGACTCGACGAGACAAGTGGTAGAGCTACCGTAACGACTTTGTACGCGGTCAAAATTCCCGACGCGTGGAAGCATTCCGGGCTTCGCAACTCCAGCATACGCCATCGAACGTTGAACCGATACCACTCGTCTAACACGCATAAGAAATAGTTAGAATCCTTCCGCGACATAAAGGCAAGGTAGCCTTCTATTTTCTTGAGAGTCCATGCTGATAGGTAAACCCATCAGACTGGCAGTTCCATCAAGAAAATAGAAGGTCCTTACAGGTGTTAACCTGGGACAACACATCGGAAGGATTCTGTCGCGAAAGCAAAATCAAACAAAGGAGAGCGGAAGCTACAACTCACGTGAAGCGACCTCTAATGTGTATCACACAATTCCACTGCTCCTGATAGTGGGACTCGAGTACCAAAGTACCTTACATCCTCCGTAAAGGACCAACTCGTCAGAAGACGCGAAGTTCTTTCCCCCTTAGGATGTTTTTGGGCCCCACGTTGGGCGCCATTTGTAATGGTTTTTCTAACTTCAGCTCGAACGCGGAACCGACCTCTCATCGGTTCTAGACGTTAAGTCTGAGTAGTGCCAACGGATGGTACCAACAGGTCAACCAATCCGTGCACCGTAATCCATTCACGCGGTGACTGCTTGTCGGCCAGCTAGTTCGGAGAGGATTTCGGTCGCGGGTCTCCGAATGGATTACGCTCAATCACAATATTTCAGTCACCTGAACTTGCCCGTTTTTCAAACGCGTCAACAATTACTCATCCAGAACGAGAAACCTACATTACGTTAGTTCTGGATGTGATCTATCCACAGATCTCAAATCAAAAACGCTACAAAATCCCATATGCGCGTTACCGATTCACCGACGCGGTACCGAAAAATATACTACTCGAACTTAAACCGAAGAAAACTACTCTAAAGAAATGGCGAAACAAGCAAAGGTACCGCGTACCGCGCGCGACGCGAAACCGACTTCAGCGGATTTGTCGAAACCCTACCCTCGCGACGGCATACTTACCCTACACTCTCTGTTCCCCCTGAAAAAGAACGAGTCACTGAAAAGGAAAGTCGTTAGTTACTTAGCAATTCATTTTTAATAATGTAAAAATTTTGAACAAAACATAATATTTGTATTGTTTCATTTCTTGTTCTTTTTTTTTTTTTACGCTTAATTTAAAATACTATTTAGTAGATATTTAGCTTTGTAGCTTAACAATACTCATTTATTTATAATTATTTCTTGATTCATGGATGTTCTATCTGTTTGATATATATTTGTTGTATCGCACCTTAGTTATTTTGAAAATCTACAAGTCATTTTGATCTTGGTTTAAGTAAAACTTAGAATGGTTTAGTGGACTTGTGTTAGAAATACAATATTAATTATTATTGGAACTGTTTTTGGAAGGAACTACCAATTATTTAGGATTTTTTTAGAATAATCGTTCAAGTTACATTTGGAAGGAGCATCTATCGTGGATGATTTTGAAGGATGTTAAGGAAGCTTCAATGAGAAAGGAAACAGCGAGAAAGTTTAATTTTCGAAAAAAAAAGGCCGTCAATCATTTAGTAAAAAGTAATCATCAACATTATTTAAACTTTCTCGGGGCAGAAAATAGATATTGCATCAAATAAACTTTTTCCGAACAATAGCACATCTCATCGTTATTATTAATATTTAGTTTGGTTCATCTACGTATCACATAGATAGTGCAACAAATCATTAACTTGAGTTTGACAAGCTATTAATTATCCTCCAATGGTACGAAACAAATATCTAGCAGATATATTAAAATTTTATAAATCTAATAATAAATGTAAATAGAATTTTGTCAATCTTTTTCTTCTTTTGTTTAAATAAAATCCTTAATAATATATTTATAGATCATCTAATTACTATTCTCATTTTTTATTCTCTACTTAGCTTATTACTTAGCTAGAAGAAACATTAGTAATCTAAAGTTAATTGCCTTAGCTGCCAATAACCGATTGCACTCTGAACTATCTGGCAAGGGTAGGAGATAATATTCACTTTCATTGCTCTCATCTGTGAATATGTGTTTGCAGATCTGAGTGTTTACTTTCATTTCCGAGAACGGTCCCCTTAAAGCAAAGAAGTGTATGTGCAATGGGGTACTTGTCTTACTTTTCAGTATGAGCTTTCAACAATTGAAATTAATCTAAATAAACAATTCCTAGCTCTCCACTTTGACCGTTCGAATTTTCAACGGTTTTGGAGGTTTTGGTTTGTGCGTATCACCCCGCTTGCGCAAATGATCGCGTCTGGTGAAGCCTTTTGAACAGGTTTCGCACACGTAAGCTTTTCTGCCTGTATGCGAATCGATATGTCTTCTCAGATCAGTTTTATGATGGAATTGTTTCGGACCAAATTGACATTGATGGGGTTTTTGTGCTGCACTGTGCTTCGCATAGTGCGTGTCGAAAGTGACTTCGTTGGGAAAACGTTTGCCACATCGATTACAACGGAATGGTTTCTCGCCCTTGTTACACTCGTCGCAACGAATTTCGCCAGTCGGTGTTTTTCGGCGCATCCCATTCATGGGACGAGGAACTCTTTATTCCCAATCAAGAGCGGCCTTTACTTTTAGACACAACACTAACTTTCTTATTGCTGTTACTTAGCCAAACGATTAATCAATGTCCGTACAACAGCGGCAATTCCCGTGACCCGTTCTTTTCATACACCTTCTCGGCTTTTACGTCCTACAAGAGGCGCCAAATTCACTGACATCTGTCCAAATGAAAGTATACCGACTGCCATCACTTCCATCTGGCTGTCAAATCCCTGGTTGTCACATCGGACAAAACATCTGTGCGTGGAATGGCACTTCATATGGCGGAAATGTGCTTCTCCAGATGTCGCCAGTGGCATAGTTTTCTCGATGGCCACGGTGGAGGGGCATTTCCAGATGGCTATGTCTCGAAATGTGCCGGGGTTGGATTAATTCTATATTTCGAATATTTATATCCACGGATCTAAATATTTGGACAGAAAAAAAAATATTTTCTGCACAACGATATCCGCACAACCGATGAAGTCCGCTGGCACTTCGAGGACATATCCATCTGGCAGGTTACAAGGGTTCGGGATCGGAATCACTTCGATTCCTGGGCGTAGGCGTCACATTACACACATGCTCATAACATTTTTGATAATTTATATAAAAAAAAGTAACGATTGACCAAAACACAGCGCGTGCGTGATTACTGGTATAATAATAGGTTTAAAAGCTGATATAGTAATATCTGAATGGATGGGATACTGTTTATTCGTTGGATATGGTGTTGTTCGCAAGAGATAAGTGGCTAAAAGGAAATGCGATGATGGTTCCAAATCGTGGAACATTTTTCATAACTACAATTAAAGATCGTCAGGATAAGGAGGAAAAAAACATTAATTGGTGGAGCGATGTTTATAAGATTGATAGGAGTTGTATTTGGAATAATAGTTATAACGGATTTAAGTATTTCAGCAAAAGTGTTATCATCCACATCATCAGCGCGCGCCCGGCGAGGATATAGGGTGAGTACCACATTTATCATTAAATTATTTATTGGATTATTAACAATTAACGTGAAGAAAGGAAATCAAATTTAAATTTAAAACTGAAACAAAGTTGGGGTTGTTACATTATAAAAAAAAGAAAAAACTAGATTAATAAAGAGAAAATGAAACAACGAAGGCTCAATGAAAAGCTACTCACTCGTTTGATTAGATTTTTGTGCTGCTGCTAGTTTCACTTGTTTATTTTTTCTTATCATTGATTGTTCTTAATTCTTATACAAGATATAGATGTTAGACAATACATGTCCATTTAACGATTACACTACCAACTTGCTTACACATTCTCCACCTCGTTTAAATTTTGCTTAACGAAACATGTAAACCTTTAAATATTTCAATTAAAAGAAGAAAATAAAATGAAAACACCAACAAAATGAGTTTACGTGAAAAGTTTGAAGACTAAATTATGAGAAAGAAAATATTTGGCAAAAGCATTAGATTTTTACGTGTTAACTTGTTTCTAAGTGAAGTTGAAAGTATTATAACCTTTTTTTCTAATAATTTATATATATATTTTTTAAATGACCCAATCAAGCCAAATTGAATAACAATACTTTCAAACTTTTTGGAGAAAACGAAATTCATGCATATAGTGTTTGGTAATAATAATAAAAAACAAGTTGGGTAGACAAACCTCCGAGTATGCTCATGTCAGAAGGGTTTTGTACTCAACTTCTCAGAAATGCAGTCACCAGCAACGAATAAAGTCAAGAAATATGTCAAAGAGATGTGCACGTCTAAAAGAAAATCCACTGTTTTTCTATTTTCAACGGTCGCCATTTTATTGCAAACCAATCACTCCAATCATGAATTCCCAAAAACATAAATGTTATTGACCTTATTTGAAAATTTCAAGAAGATCAGATCAAAACTGCATTGGCTGATTCGATGGAAAGTATATAAAATACCAAAATCATGTGTTATTGTTGTTGTAATTGGAAAAATTTCAAATAGCTGTAACTTCCGTGTATATTATTCGATTTTCATTAAATTTACACAGTTTAAGGACCTTTTGCCGGACTACTTAATTAATTATTTCGTACAGTTTAAGGGTATCCATACGATTTTATTGGGGAAAATGTGAAATTCGAATATCATACTATTATTAACAAAGTTGAGCGAATTTTGACTTTTAAGGTATTTGTTGTTGCTTTACCCAGAAACACCTACCTCCATAATTTTTTTCAGATTTTTCGGATCATAGGTGTGGGGGTACACAAATTTTTCGTGTATTTCCCGTCCCTGTGCGCCCCTCGAAGCAAAAAGTTCTCATCAAGACCTTTCATTTGATACCCATATTGACTGCCTTTGATGAAATTTTTTTCGGGGGCCACTCCCCTATATGAGGAGACCTCCCTTAAATACCTCAGAAAATTTTTCTGTAAATGAACTTTGAAGAGAGCACCACTTGACACCTGCATACAAAATATGATGTTTCTAGCTTAAGTATACAATAGTTTGATAGTTTAAGTATACAATTTGCGAGAAAAAGTACTGTGACACACGGATGGACGGACAAACGGCCAGACAGGACGCGATTTTAGTAGTGTTTTGTAAAATTATTTTATAAAACCCTAAAAAAGAATTATTAAGCTAAAATTTCGGTCTTTCTATTCGGATTTCGAGCCTGACGGAGAGCTATAATCAGATAGCCATCGGGTAAGCTCCCCCCTTTTTATGCGTTACAGGGGCTCTTGCAGGGTAGAGTGGCCTTCCGCTCGCGTGCCCTTTTGTGGTATAGTGTTATATGATGCCATCACATAATACTATAACATAAATTCGCAACGTTTATATTTTCATTTAAGGGGAAAAAATCATACAAATGTTTGTATGAGTTTTTCACTTAAATGGGAAATATATGGCCACGTCTACATTTAGATCTTGATCCGGTTGGGAGGATGCGGGGAGGTACCGCTTCCACCTGGATGCCCCACTCTTATTTGTGGGCCATAAGTATCGTCAGTAACGACGAAGTCCTCTTAGCTCCGTTTGTTTTCTCCAGGCTCGGTTTATCCTCCGAGTCAGTAATTTTTGTAGTAATCGAGCAGTCACACAAGCAAACTGCTTGAAAACCGTCCTATCTCCTGTTCAAAATTTTAATGGCAGATTTAGAAAAATAATTAATTATTTCCATTCAGAATCGTAATGTAACTTTATATCAATTTTCCTCTACATTAAATTTAAATGTTTTCCTTTACTTATACTGTATTATATTCTTCATGAGATTTAACTTTTATTACTATTTAGATTTTTTTTTCGTTTTTCTTTAATTCAGTTAATTTTTCCTAAAAAATTTTTAAATCTGCCAATTAAAATTTTGAACATGGGAACACTGATTTAGTGCACCCCAACGGTGTATTACATTACCGAAGGCAAGCTAACTAGGCTGAGCTCAGCTGATGCGATTTACTGTATACGCGGGATGAGAAAGAGGAAAGACAAGTTTTGGGGACGACCGCGGCACGGTGGGCACTCTGAAGAAGGTAATTTATATTGACTGGTATGTTGTAAAAAGTTTTTAACAGCGCCAGAGTAGTTCAGTGATCTGATATTCCAGAATCCAATGCCATAGTAATTTTTCGGTTAAGAGGTCGTTGCCGTAGATCCAATCCATTCTGAGGCTCTGATGCAGGTTTCTAAACAATGTAGGGTTTTATAGGGACGAGGAGTTAGGCCTTCGACCAACCTCTAAGCCGGTGGCATGGTTATTACTTTAATAAAGTATAGTAAGTAAAGTAATAACCCCTTTATTTCTACCTATGTAGATATTTTTGCGCTCTCTAGCAAGGAGGGCGATGGGTATCATCCCTGTAATCTGTAATGAATTTTATTTCGAAAAATCCGCGTAGAACACGGGTGCTGATTGTCTGGCATAAGTGTCAGCGAGCTATAAACAACACCGAGCTTAGCTGACTAGCTTCGCTTAGTGACCGCGTACGGGTGCTTGCCGACTAGCTATTTGTGGGATCATATGCGGCGGGTTCTTGTCGAGCCACGAAGCTACACTACAAAATATTTATCACGCGTACTCTACAAGACGTACCGATCAATTTTTATTATCTTTAGAAATGTTATTTGATGTGTCAATTAAGCTACTCTACAGTAATTCAACATTTTTGTGTCTCGTTAAATTTAGCGGACACGGAGGCTTGAGACAAAAGCAAACATTGTATAAAAAGCAACCGTTACTTTCTCTGAAGAAGGTCGTTGTATTACAAGGAGAATGCCAAATCAAAAAATGTTAAAGTGGCTGAAGTGAACCACTCATCTCTCCCTAAAGGATGGAAACTTGATGGATGTAGTTTACTGTAATCTAGTAAAACAACAAATTAAGCAATTTTGACGGAGTGACCACCGTTTCGCTTCAGGAGCAGCCACTCCTGATCAGCACGGGGCTGCTCGGTTTGTTACATTCAATACAGTTTTGAACGCTGTAGCAGTGACGCTGGGTGTAGCGTATATAGAGACAAGGACAAGGTTAAGTTTGAGGTTTGAAGTTTGCACAGCAACCGCTTCCAGATTGGTATTTAGATTGATGTGCCCATAACTAATATCCTTACGTAGGATACCGGATCCCCCTCCGATGTCGTTCTCGCTTAATTTGCCCACAAAGACGTAATTTCTATATTTGGCATTGTAATTATAATTACTGAGAACCTCTTGAAGGTATAGTTGTGCCTAGTTAGGTGTGTTTCTATGTTGTCTTTAGGGTTTGTTAGACTCTGGAAGTTTAGTTGAAAAATTTGTAACATTTTGTTTGAAACAATGATCATGATTTCCACCCAGGTGCTAGAGTGCTCCTGGAGTCTATGTATTTCAGTTTATTCGTCGTTCAAAAAAAATTATGACTACTTTGTATACATACATAGATAAATAAATAAACACATAACAGAATGAGTGAATCCATAGATAAATATGTCAAAACTAAATTGAAAAGACCGTAAATAAATATATGAACAATAAAAAAATAAATGTCTGAAATAAATAAATTAATGAGTAAAAACATGTATGGTTACATATATAAATACATAAATAAACTATATAAATAAATTAATTAATAAATAATTTGATAAATAAATACATAAGTAAATAAATACGTAAAAAAACTTTTTAAATAAATTAATAAATAAATAAAGAATTTGGATGAATATAAATAAATAAAAGAAGTAAAATATAAATAAATGAATAAATAAATAAAAGAATAAAATGTAATGGAATGAATGAAAGCTATTACGTTATTGTCGCCAGCGGCTGTTACCTCTCTTCCTTCAATATTTTTTACAGGGGCTAGTGGAAGGCTTCACTAGCTTCTTTAATAAGTGCGAGTCCGTTCTCATACTGGCACGATCGAGAGATAGTAGTAGGTTTTTAAATTCATCGGTGATCCTTTGTATCTCTGGAGTTTTGTGTGTATCGGTTTTAATTCCAATTGTATAGTTCAATAAGTTTTCCATCAAATCTTCTTTCAAACATTACCGGTAAAGTCTTCTCTTTCGAGTCTGAGTTTTAACTCTTGGTATCACATTTGCGTTAATCACCTTTTGCTTCTGAGCCATTTGCCGCACTTTCCAACCTCATGGAAACATTCGCCTGCATGCTGAAGCTAGGTTGCACTGAGTTAACGGTTTGTTCCGTTAACGTGATACTATCGCAAAATTCTTTCTTCTCATCTTTGCTTTGCTTTCTCTGCAGTTCAGAGCTTCATTTCTATTCTTTTTATTATTAAATTTTCTTCTGCGGCAGCCTTAGTTTAGGCCCTTGTTTCACTACCCCTACTTGGGCTGGAGTTTGAAGCGGGCCCACCCGCGTGGCCCTCCCACATGGATTTAAAACCAACATAACCATCATTTACTTCTTATAGTCCTCTTAATTCTTCCTTTATTTCTTTATTTTTAACTACAATATAGTGTCACCAAGGTACTCAACGGGGTCAGCCGATAAATCCTATAATTTAGGTTAAACTTTTTGATAATTTGTTTTGTCATAGATTACACTTTTATTTTTTATAATGAACGTTCTTTAAAAAAGACGTTTCGTCACAACAATATAACAATACAAAAGCATAAAACACCGTGAAAAAAGCAAAAAAAAACTTCCGTTAATTCCGTTATTCTTAGAACTTTACTTCAACTGTCTGCCCAAACTGGCGGGAATAAGTAACCAAAACTAAACACTTAAATTAAAGTGCACAATCAGATCGTCAAAAGAGGAAATTTGTCCAGGAGGACGTCTGGGATAGGAATGTGTTTACATAAATTATAGAGAGAGCCGTACACGGACTTGTAAATACACATGTGCAAATATTTCTGATAACCTCTATACAAAAATTAAATATGTTTCGCCATGTTGGAAATATATGTCTAACAATAAGAACGGACAGAATCGGTATAATACTATGTAACGATTTTCATATAATTTTTATTCCTTGTTTACTGTCTCATGGATGAATTTTACTGTGCGCTTTGTATTTACTTTTCGAACATAATTTGATGAAAGTTTCAATTAAATTTCTAAAGCAAAGCTGACGATCGTTATTCTGATTGTAAAATACATAAAATCTATAGAGTATTACTATGAAGTGCATAAATTTATATTCGCTTTTTAAACTGATGCTTATTTTGTTGCAGAAATAAACCTAAAGAAATCGCTAGTCATATAAAAATTGTCAAGAATTGCTTAAAAACCGTTCGAAAACAACAATATTTAAAAGGTTACCATCTGTTTCAAAAAGTTTGAAAATACTGACTCGGAAATAAATCAATCAAAACTAAATACATGTCCAAAAAATCATATACCCGCAAATCCTCCTAAAGAGACAACAGTGTTAAGTCTGGGTAGCATCCCATACTGGGACACCAAGTAGTAAATGCTAAGAAAATATATTTCCTGCACTTCTTCCTTGGTCTAGAGTTAGACAGAAAATATGCAAAAAAAAACTCATGAAATCTTTGTTACTGAATGGCAATGAAACTTGTACCCCAACAAGTGATTTCGGAAATAGCCACAGAAGGATAACTCAGCGTGAAACGATATGAAATATATGACGACATATTGGGTTGTCCGATATGTCGTATTTTTCATATTTTTCCAAGTAAAATTATTTGTATTAACAACAAACATTCAGCAATGATATATTTACTTTTTTGTTGGATGGCATTTTGCCATCTTTCGGTAAGTTGAAAAATTCCACGTTCGAAGAAGCCTTGGTTTTTAGAAGCGAAGAACTCGTCCAACTCATTTTTAACAGTCTGATCGGAATCGAAAGTTTCCCCATTCAAATGGTTTTTAAGGGAGCGAAACAAATGATAATCTGATGGTGCTAGGTCAGGGCTATAGGGTGGATGTGGCATCAGTTACCGATTGAGATCCATTCATTTTTCACGGGTTATCAAAGAGGTGTGGGGTTTGGCGTTACTCGTATCATCATAGAACACCACGGCTTTGCGATTGGCCAGTTTTGTTACGATTCAGCAAAGAGTCGCATATGTTTGTTATAAACTCCCTACCGGGGGTCCTACCGGCCTCTTCCGGGGAGCCCCACGGTACTGATTTCTCCTGCAATTACCTACGCACCTGCAAAGGGACTAAATGGACCTCCTTGGAATTAATAAACAAGAGTTGCTTAGTGATTATTCTTTATTTTTTTCTTTTTTCTTTAGTTGATTCTCGGCGTGTAACCGCAATATCGTCCGTGGTTGGAGGATGGGAACGTGCCGCAGTGCGATGCCGGATCGCGATCTCCTGACGAATCCCTCGGCGCACTTTTCGTGCTTGACGGCGAAAGAAGGCCCGCTCCGTGGGTGTGATGGCCAAGCGGGCTAACCGCCTCAGCTCGTACAGCTCGTGCCGTTGACGTTCCCGCCGGCATCCTCGTGGACGCCTCTGTTTGGTGGTGTTGTCGGTGGTGTCCAGGGGCGCGTTCAATCTCCGCAAATATTTGTCCTTGCTAATGGGTCGGGCTCTTCCTTGAGCACCTGCTCCAAACTTCGAGTGGGAGCCTGCTGCGGACGGGTTGATTTTCTTAGCTGCCTGGTACCACTGGCCGACAGGGGATAGAGCGGCACGTAGACGCCGTTAATCCTTATTGCCGGAGTCCTTGTGCTGATCGCTGCTGTGTCGGCTGCTTTGCCACGGTGTCGATCCTGGGACGCCTGGAATGGTAGGGAAGATTAGCAATGGTGGCCAGCAGCGGTTACGCTATAAAGCCTGGAGGAACACGGCTAGTAATGCCAACACCTCACCATTTGCTTGTTACTTCCAAGTATGTGTTTAGATTCTCCGTTATGCGCGTCGTTGCACATTCGGCTTCCAACTGGTTTTTCCACCTCGCTCAAGAACTTTAAATACTGTTCTTTCGTGAGCTTTCAACCTAAATTCTCTTAAAATTCGCTGAGTAGCCGAACACGTGCGCTCCCGTTCCACGAACGTTTTTCCTCCCCGCTTCGTCTCGCTTGCTCGGCTGGTGAATATGCGAAACGCGGGAAATTGAGCGAAAGAGTGTTTTTCGCTTAAGCTTTCGACTTCGAAAGAGTGCTTCCAGCTTAAGCTTTCGGCTTTCCCACGATCTCTTGAGGTGAAATAGCGAAACTGGGGACATTGAGCGAAAGAGTGTTTTAGCCAGAACTTTCGGTTTTCCCACGATCTCTCGTGGTGAAATAGCGAAACTGGGAACATTGAGCGAAAGAGTGTTTATGCCGGAACTTTCGGTTTTCCTCTCCGCTTATCTCACTTCGAAGTACCCCGTTCGTTCATGATGTAAATATCATTGCGGGTTGAACTTTCTCGTTTACCTTACTGCTCGCTTATTTACTTGCGCATGTGTTTTTATGGCTAATTTTCATTGGCGAAGTGCGAGTACATAGGTGTTGTTTGCTCGCTACTATTGCAGTTATGAAGCGGAAATATATCCGAGCATGTTGTATGTGTTCGCTCGCACCATGTTAATGCGTTTGGTGAGGTGGATTTCCTTTAATTCGTGAGGAACCCATACATCCCGTTTGTTTACGTAACCAAGCTGTTTTAAGTGCAAGTAAACGACTGAATTCGATATGCCAGGCATCTCTGTTTTCTCTAGAGTTGTCATACGCCGGTTAGTTTCGATTAACGCCTTTATTTTGTCGTCAACAGTGGTGGTTGGATGATCAGTATGCGGTGCATCTTGCACAAATAAAATTTCCAGAATGTATCTTTGCGGAAATCTTGTATCATTTTAAATTAGAAACGATTCGGTTTCTTTTTTGAGAGAGAGCCTCGTAGAGTTTCGGTGTGTGTCCAAGGAGTGTGTTGATGCAAACTAGATTGATTCAGTTGTATCTTTATCAAAATCTTTGTAGTAATCGAGCAGTGGCCTAAGCAAACTGCTCGAAAACTTTCATATCTTCTTTCTTCTTTGTAGCCTTACAGCCACTTTCCGGCCTTCGCTTAGAGATAGTTAGAGTATCTCATTGTCATGATCGAATGTATCGGCCCTCCACAAGGTGATATGATCATTATCACGCTTTGGCCGTGTGTTCGTCCACGCAGCTGCGATACGTTCTGATTTTTAACTAGCGCGTATCAGAACTGAACAGGCTTATAAGTCCGTCCGAAGAATCACTTGAACTAAATCTCGTTGACGCCAACGAAACTCGAACCAGAGACCTTCGGCTTACGGCCTTAGTGCTCTAACCACTAAGCCACCGAAGCCGAAATTTCAATTGGAAATTTGAAAAATTTAATCATTTCAATTTATAGTTATAAATCATAAAATATTTTTTTTTATTTGTTTAGATATAAATTTTATATCATTTTTTTTCTATATTAAATTTAAACTTTTCTTTGTAATTAATTTAAATTTTTCTATATTATTATTTTGCATTATTGAAATGCGGACATGGCAACACCTTTTCCCGCTGCACATGCACGTATTGCACTGGCGAAGGCAAGTGTGCAACGGAATGAATGAGAGGCTCGTCGAGTCCCGTTGTGACATCTAGCATGTGGACGATTGACAACCAAAAGGGGAGTCTGTTATTGATCGTCACCGAGAACACGTCGCGAGAACAGCGCCAGCAGCAGTAGAAGCAACCGGAACAGCTTCAGCAGCGACCGTGACGGGAGTATTTCTTGCTCGTACTCGTATCTAGGTTTCGAGGTGTAATTAAAAGATTTCGGTGCTGGTAGCAAGCTTTTAGCAGATCGTGGATCACGTACGCCCAAGTAGTATCCGACTTTCCTACTACTTTTCTAGACCGCTATCGGGATCGAGGTGTCAGCGAGCGGACATTCCACTTAAAGGCGCCACGTATGGGTCGGTCGGTGGTGTTGCATCAGAAGTGGTAGTGTGTCGTAAAAACAACGGAAAATTAATCTTCCTTCAAAAGCTGACATCTTTTGCTGCGAATCGTCAATACGCAGCCTAGCCGAGCATAACGGTTCGAAAATGCACAGAATGTTAAGGGGTAATAAAAATGCGACCAATATGAAAGATAGAAAGAATTCCTTTGATTGAATCATAATCTCTGATTCACTTCTAATGTTTAAACAATCTACTAGTAAATGCATTTATTCAGCATTTCATTTTCATTAAAGCCCCGCGATTGGTAGATATTAAACGCGAATATAGGCAATCAGTTTTGTGCTTCTTATCGTAACGGAAAGTGGAACCGTATCAAAATTGAAAACGGATTTGCATCGAAACTATAGAAACTAAACGGAGTGCACTTGTATGTGTGTGAAATCCGAAATTTTGATCATTTGAAATCGCCCTACATGAAAATAAATTTCCCGAGCAATCAGCGACAAACATTCACTTACTTGATGCTGACGCATTTCTACGTATTTGATTTGAGACTCGTTACATGAAGGTTTGCATGAATGGACGAACGCGCGTATCAACCACCAGTGACTGAGGTCGTTGCAGAAACATGTTGATTACGATGTTGGAATTTTTCAGACATATATTCGTGACATAACTCTTCATGGTACTTTAGTATCATTATCTTGTTGCGTTCAATTCAATTTCCTTGCATTGAATTTGTTGAATTGTATCTTGGTGGGCTAATGGACCGATCGGCGTTCGATTCGCGAAATATTGTGGACAGTTTAGTGCGGCTTTCGAGGATGAATTAGCTTTTAATGCAAGAAACTTAGCTTGAACATTAATTTACTTTCTCTCGGCGAAATAGATATAAATCACATGATATAACTTTCCGAATAGAGGATTAATGGGATCTTATGGATTTCTCGAGGATAGTGGATTATGCACGGCAGATTCTTATTGACAGTGAATTAACAGACGTGATATCTGTTATCAAAGGAAATGTCGAGGACGTGGAAATGCCGGATAGGATTGAGAAGTGGATATCATAAAATCTGAACGAATGGGATACTGTTTATTTTACGAATCAATGTTGGATACGGTGTGTGTTCGCAAGAGATAAGTGGCTAAAAGGAAACGGGATGATTTTTCCAGATAGTAGAACTTTGTTGGTAACTACAACTGAAGATCGTCAATATAAGGATGGAAAAACATTAATTGGTGGAGCGATGTTTATAAGCTTGATAGGAGTTGTATTTGTAATAATAGTTATAACGGACTTAGTATTTCAGCAATAGTGTCATCATCCACATCATCAGTGGGCGCCCGGCGAAGATGTAGGTTGAGCACCCCATTCTTCATTAAATTATTTATTAGATTATTAACGACTAAAAAGTGAATAGAAGAAATTAAATTTAAATTTCAAATGAAACAAAGCTGTGGTTTTTACATTATATGAAAAAAAATAGTTTTTCGTATCTAGATTAATAGAGAGAAAATGGAACAATGAAGGTTCAATGATTAAAGTTTTGTGCTGCTGCTAGTTTCTTCTTATTATTGATTGTTCTTAATTTTTATACAAGAAATTGATGTCAGACAATACTTGTCCATTTATCGATTACATTACCTACATGCTTTACCCAATCAAAACCTCTTTGTTGTTCTTCTATATCTTATTTCCGTTTAAATTTTGCTTAACGAAACATATAAACTTTTTAATATTTCAATTGGGAGAAGAAAATAAAATGAAAACACCAACAAAATGAGTTTACGGGAAATGTTTGAAGACTAAATTTAAGGAAAGAAAATATTTGGCAAAGGCATTAGATTGTTACGAGTTAACTTGTTTCCAAGTGAAGATGAAAGTGTTATAACCTTTTTCTCTAATAATTTATATACAATTATTTTTTTGTTTTTAAATGACCTAATCAAGTTAAATTGAATAACAATACTTTCAAACTTTTTGGTGAAAATAAAATACATGCATATAGTGTTTGATGATAATAATAAAAAAAAATGAATTGTTAAATTTGAAACTCGGTCTTTCCTTTCATCAAACCTGACCGGTAATGGGACCCACCACATTGGTCGGTCCCTCCACTATAATGAGCTAGCCGGCGGGCGAGCTCACCACTTGTGATGCGTTACAGTTGCTCTTGCAGGGTAGGGTGGCCTTCCGCTCGCGTACCCTTTTATGGTATAATGTTATGTGATTCCATCATACTCGTATACTATAACATAAATTGGCCACGTTTATATTTTTCATTTAAGGGAAAAATTCATACAAATTATGTTCGTATGAGTTTTTCACTTAAATTGAAAATATATGGCCACGTCTTGATCCGGTAGGGAAGGTGTGAGGGGGCACCGCTTCCACCTGGATGCGCCACTCTTATTTCTGGGCCATAAGTATCGTTGGTAACGACGAAGCCCTTTCAAGTCCGTCTGTTTTCTCCACGCCCGGTTTGTTCTTGAGTTACCAATTTTCTTTGACCCTTAGTAGGTTACCTCCTTCTCGACTTCGGTCGATATTTATTTGAACCCCGAAATTCGTGAATGCGAAATTTTTTGTTGTGGGTCCTTGGGCTGGAGAAAAGAACTCACCCCACAACACCGCAATGCTAGCTCTCAGACAAGACCAATCTCGGCGGGTCCCGCCATCCTCTTTCGCTGAGACAGCAGACCATCGCTGCAGTCCTTTACGGACATTTAATATACCTACTTCACTACATCTTGTATCATTTTTAGGGTTTTGTACTAAAATACAAAACCCTTTTTTAATCAGGACCTGTGTCCGTCTGTTCGTCCGCCCGTCTGTATGTCACAGCACTTTTTCTCCGAAACTAATGAAAATTTGTGGAAAGGTCAGAAGTGGTGACTTCTTGAAAGTTCAAGGGTGGAAAAATTTTTAGAAGGGGTTTAAGGGGCGTCTCCGTATATAGGGAGGTGACCCTTTAAAATTTTATTTTCACCATTGGTAGTTGAATAGGGTGTTATTAGAAAGGTTTTAATAAGATCTTTTCAAAACAAGTTTTAAAATTGTCTTATCGGTACCAAGGGGGGCAGGGGAAGAGGAAATGGAGGAACTTTTTGCATACCCCCCTCGCGATTGGACAGCTTTCATCCGAAAAATCTGAAATCATGAATATAGGCTTTTATGAGTATAACAACAACAAATACGTGAGAAGTCGAAATTCCCTCAACTTTGTTAGTAATAGTATGATTTATCGATTTTATGTTTTCTTGAATAGAATCTTAACGCTACCCTTAAATTAAATAAAATTCAGTACACACATGATTATTTATAAGATTCATCTGTCCTGGAAATTTCATTAAGATCGGATGGTAGTTAACGAAATTATAGCGATTTAAATTTTCCTGTATTACTATGGAACAATATGCGCTGTATTATAATGGAAACATATGGCTATGGAACAATTTGCGCTTTTTACTGACTCAGACACTACATGAATATCTTTGAGAATCAGTTCAGCTAGTCGTATCAGTAATCGTAAAACAAAATAATGGCTGTTTTAAATGCGAGGATTGAATAATTTTGAGTTATTTTTCCCCAACTTAAACGTTTAAGGTACTTGCTTTTAACACTTGATTCAATTTAATGAATGACTGAAGATGAGTACCTACAATTAATACTCATAGGTGAAACAAGTCGAGGAGGCAGGAGAGAGCTCCTAGCAAAAGGGCTTTGTAACCATTCTTAGATTCGCAAAATTGGCCATGAATCGATGATTACAATACAGGGGAGTGGCCCCTGAAAAAAAATTTCATCAAAGGTAGCCGATATGAGTATCAAATGAAAGTTTTTTATAAGAGCTTTTCAAAACAATTCTTAAGCTAACAATTGTTGCTTCAGTGGGGGACACAGGGGGGGAAATACACAAAAATGTGTTTCCTCCCTCGCGAATGAACACCTGTGACCTAAAATTCTGAAAAAATTATCAAAGGAGGTATTTATGAGTATAACATTAACAAATACCTCAGAAGTCAAAATTTGTTCAACTTTGTTAATAATAGTATGATCTTCGAATTTCATATTTTCTCCATTAAAATCGTCTTTGACATGCTTCTTGATTTTATTCGTTGCTGGTGACTGCATTTTGTAAGTTGAGTACAAAACCCTTCTGACATGAGTGTAGGTCTGTCTACCCAACTTGTTTGAATTAGAAACGATTGTTTAGTTTTTCTTTTGTAAGCGAGTCAAAGAGCGTGTTAAATTGTGAATTTTAAATGAATTAAAAAAAAATATTTTCAAACAATTTGAAAAGATCAAATATAATTATAATTGCCGGGACAAACGAGTCCCGACACAATATCTTGGAGGCCCCGGCGAGATTTATTATAAGCTGGAGGTTGGTGGAAGTGTGGATGAAACCTGTCCGATTTTTCGTAAACAGAGCAGTGCGTGTGCTCTGGTGGTGTGTCCGTGGTAGTTTTCGTCCGGTTCAGTTGACTTTCCAACGATGGAGGAACTATCGGAATGACAAAAATTGCTGTCCACAGAATTGGACAAGTTTATCCTGAACTACAAAAAGGGCCCGACTTCTCAAAAACAAGGGGCAGAATATTTTCAGGAGTGACTTCGGCGGCTCGAGTCCGTATGGGAAAAATTTGAGAAGATCGACAATCAAATACGGGCACTACAAGATATGCCGCTGTCGCATAGCTACTTCACTAGTCAGATGTATGAGACAACACGCAGGCCAATTTTATCGATTTTCAGTGGCATTTTGTCGGCACTGAGGCACCCCAAGCAGGATCCTGGTGGCCCGTCCGAGCTGATAGGCGTGCGCACAACAGAGGATGTCAGCCAATTGAAGCTGACAGATACGCCATCACAGAGTGTCTAACCGTCTCTAAGATTCTTCGACGTTATAAAGTGATGGCGGACACCCTTTTCCGTTTAGTCTCCCACTTGGATCACCCGCAGCGCTCACGCCAGTAGTACATAGCCAAAATTTGGCGGTCCGACGAAGCTGGGTTCAGTTGGAGGAGCAATATTATCTGCTTTGCGAGCTCAGTAATGATCCTGTAGAATTGGGCTTCAACCATGAGCAGTATACCAGCTTAGAGGAAATTGCTTGCCGCTGCTGTAAAATCTTTACTCAACACAACTCAAGAGTGCTTTAGCACGTACTGACAAAAAGGCTGGACCCGATCACTCACGCGCTTTATGAGCAGTCCTTATCCAGTCCTCGAAAACTGCTATCGCTCAAAAGTTTTTTGCAATTCTTGGAGACGCGCTTCTAGACCCTAAAAACGCTCGGACACCAATCAAAGGCACAGCACAACTGCCTCATGTGCCAGCAGATGCATCCGCTCTTTTACAGTCCGGCATTATTGAAGCTCAGTCCCGCTCGACGAAAATTGGCCAGGCCAAAAAACTTGCGTCAATTGTCATCGGGAAGGACACAAATCCGCCAGCTGCTCCACTAGACGATGCAAAGATTGCGATGAAAAACACATCAGCCTGCTGCATTTGGTTGGAGAGGCCGATTCTAAACCAACTAAGATGACTCTTCCGAACAACTCTACATACCAACAGGATGGCAAGCGTCCAATGGAGGTGCCTGCGGTCTATCTGACAACAGTGTCAAATCCGCGTTCAAAGGGTATGTACCCTGAGCACAGCTGGTGTCAGGCTGATTGACAGCAATGGAAAGGCAACAGAATGTCGAGGTGTGCTGGATCTAGGCTCCCAGATCAATTTAATAACAATGCATACCGTACGAAGACGGGCTGAATCCTAAACACAATTCAACGCACAACAGAATGAGCTCGGGGAGTATTGGTCTGCGGTCTCGACTGACTGGATACGCCAGGGAATTGGAGGCGAATGTACTGGACAAGATAATCTCACCGCAACCCGCTCAACTGCTGAACGTGCCCGAATGGCCTATTCCCAAAAATATCAAGCTAGTAGGTCCTAGCTTTCACAATACTGACGGGATCGATATGTTAAACATTTCTACGATATTTTGGATATCGGGCAAATAAAATTGGGGCCCGAACTTGCTCTAGAACACACTGCTTGGTTGGATTGTAGCAGCAATGGTTGGCATACCTCAAACTTCATCAGTAACATGTGGAGTCCCGGCAGAAGACACCAAATCGTGCAAACCCATTAACGTTTTTGGGAGGTGGAAAAAGTGCCAGACTTACACAAATTTACAGCGACTGAAAAGTCTTGCGAAGCACAGTTTACTCAGACAACGCAACGGGAGTGTGACGATCGTTTCATGGTTCGACTTCCTTTCAACGAGGATCCCGGAAGGCTCGGCAAATCGCAGGACGTTGCCATATGCAGATTCCTTGCGATCGAGCGTAGACTGGAAAGGCATCCCGAACTGAAGCTGCAGTACATGGAATTTATCGACGAGTACGAGCGACTTGCGCACATGGAAGAAATCACGTGGTCAGCAAGCAACAAAGCATATTATTTTCTGCCGCGTCACTACGTTCTGAAGCCGGATAGTGGCACCACCAGATTGAGTGGTTTTCGATGCGCCCAGTAAAACGTCCACGAACGTTTCCTTGAACAACATTCTGCCTGCCGGACAAACATTCAGGATGATCTGTTCGCAATTCTACTCCGCTTCCCCTATGCCACGCTTTGTCTTCACGGCCAAAATTGAAAAAATGTATCGGCAAATAGTACTTCATCCCGACGATCGCAAGTTTCATGTAGCCTTTGCTATATTGCCATTCAAAGACCGTCACGTACGGTACAACGTCTGCCCCGTATCTAGCAACCACATGCCTTCAAGTCCTAGCTCAAGCAGAGCGGCATCAAGCTCCTTTGCGCAGCAGAGCATTGCAGAATGACTTCTACATTGATGACGTCATGACCGAGGCAACTTAGAAGAAGGCTAAGGCAACTCAGAAGAAGTGCGAGTTGCGCAGGATACTCGCGAACGCTGACATACATTTACGCAAGTGGTGAGCGAATCATTCCAGCCTTCTTTAACCAATCAAGGCTGAGGATCAGCATTTCCAACTGGACTATATCAGAAGACTACATTGCAACTTTGGGAGTAATTTGGCTTCCGAAGGTGGACGAATTTAAAATCCGCATCAACATGCACTTCGCTGAGGAAAAATTCACAAAAAAGGCCGATTGCTTCAGACATCGCCAGGATATTCGACCCATTGGGCATCCTGGCAACAGTTATTGTGACCGCTAAGTTGTTCCTGCAAGCGTTATGGCAACTGGAGCTGGATTGGAATGCAGCCTTGCCAGTCGGGATACACACGCAGTGGGCCCAGTTTCGCAGTGAGCTGCCATCATTACGTTTTCCTCGACACGTCAGCGCTTGCTAGAAGCCAGTACAGTTACAGCTACACCTTCTGTGATGCCTCAGAGAAGCATAAACTGCCGCAATATATGTCCGCTCAACATCAAGGAGCGGTCAAGTTAGTGTCAGGCTGCTGTGTGCTAAATCAAGGGTAGCACCAATCAAGGTTCTAACGGTTCCACAATTGGAACTGTGTGCTGCCAAGCTGGGAGCGCAGCTAACTAAGCGAATTAAAATGGCACTCAACCTACCAGATTTCTTCCATATCTTCTGCTTTCTGCTGTTGAAATTATGTAAGCGTGGATCAACTCTACCAATGGCGACACTTTGCTTCACGAGACAATCCTACCGACATAATATCACGTGCTTTTGCCCTGGCTGAACTAGGTGGTTGCGAGCTATGGTTATATGAGCCATCTTTGTAGTGATCTCTATAGTAGATATTTTATGAATTCAAACAATTATGTAGTTAGCAAATATTTGAATATGGCCGACTCTAGTACATTCACCATTCTAGTAGATTGCACATCTGGCAATGCCTTTTTGTAAGCAATATAATATTAAGTATAGTTTGTAAGCAATTAGGTTATACTCGTATTAATTTCTATATATACGGTTAGATGTAAATAGTATATAAGTGGAATGAGATCAAATAAAGAGGACTATTCGATTTCGAAACACTGGTGTTTTCATTTGGACTAATGGCGTTGCTATCTTCCATTGAGAAGGCGTTTACGCTTTCATGGGGAGATAAGCACTTTTCATTTAAGCTAGAATAAATTAAAAATACAAAAACATAAAACTATAATCATACATCTTGCGGACTTGAAATAAGAAGACGTTTTACGCTAACTTTCAAGTTCTACATCTTTAGATAAAACCCTACTTTAAAACAAAAAACAAAATTATAATGAAGAGTCTTAGCGACCTCAACGTAATTATTACATGGCGATCCTGCCAACTCGTAATCTTCAATCTTCTGTTTGAATCAAACTACACTTTTTCTTCATCTTTGAGTTGAACACGATATTAAATTTGGATTTTCCTTATGAATGCCGATAATACTCAATAATAATGAAAACATTCCAACTAATAATAAAATTTCAATTTGGACCATATTCTACCACCTCGCAATTAGAAAACTTCGATCTTAGCAGCAACAAATTCTAATACTTCAAATGATCAGATTGCATTTTGCTGCAACGGAAATCAAATTCACGTAACTCATCAAAAATGACGACTGCGCTGTAATGTATATAGGTAGACGAAAGTGCAGCTTATTCCACGTAATCAAGATTCAGTAGAGCAATGCTGCTAAATACAAATTTCTCTATCTAAACGAGAAGAGCGTTCAATTATTATTGCTTTATGAGTATATCGGAAAATGGATAAATTGGACTTTGTATAGGTATTTGAACTGAAAAGAAATTTTAGTAGAAAAATAAATTTACAATATACTATAGAGTTCGTATTAAATTAAAAACCGACTTCAAAATGCCCTAAAAAGGATGAAATAAATTTTATGGAAGCGGTGCCATATCATATTTTCCCCATTCTTTTGTGATGGTGAAGATGTTGGAAGTGATTATGTTGAAATGGGGAAATTGATTTGGCACCGCTTCCATAAAATTTATTTCATCCTTTTTAGGGCATTTTGAAGTCGGTTTCCTTTTTTTTCTAAAAGGTTTTTATTTCACCCTTTTTAGTGGCAAATTTTTTCATTTCAAACCTTTCAAAACTCAGTTTCTTGAATACATTGCAACATGTACTCGTATATTAAAATATAATTTTTTACTGCAATGCAAAAACCACTACGGCTAAAATCTGCAGCGTTCATTGGAATCGAATTTAGTCCTGGTACATTTAATACATGATCTCATCAATGTCTACCTTGATTTTAGACTTCATAAAAATCCAATATGGATTGTAGCTTTGAAAAATTTTTGAATTTCGAACTTTGCCCAGACGCCATTTTTATATTCTGACTTGACTCTGAAGTGCTTTTTTATCGTTCAACTTTTTTCGACCTTTCAGCGGTCGCCATTTTGTTTCAAATTGTTTCACTTTGGATTTTTTTTTGTGAGCTTTATCACACAATTGAATAAATTTTTGTACCAATTTTGGTACAATCTGGAGCTATACTATGGTCAGAACAGAAATATTTCTGAAATTTTTTTTATATCCTATCTACATATAACCAACCACACACAGACACATTTTATATATATATATATATATATATATATATATATATATATATATATATATATATATATATACATGCATACATATATATAATATATATATATATATATATATATATATATATATATATATATATATATATATATATATATATATATATATATATATATATATATATATATATATATATATATATATATATATATGTATCGACACATCTATTTATAAATGTAAACATAAAGTTTGCTGCGGAATTAATCTCAAGAAATTTACTTAAAAAGATCCTTCTTAACCGTATCACTCGTTCACTTTTATTCGAAACCACTCGCCTTCGTTTTCATTTAACTATGGCACCTAACTTACATGAAATTATACCCTATAGTTCAATGAAAAATCGGCTATGAATTTTCATCTCCACATGTAAAGTTATGATCAGTTATAGAAGGAAAAGTATCTCTTTTTAGGTTGCTCTTTAGTATGGAAATTACTAATTTTAGCTTTCTGGGCATATGTTCTATCGTATAATATTAACTTTGAAGTAACGAATCAATTCTATAATTTGAAATCACTGAGTCCTTATTATTTCTTCGGGGAGTTTTATAAAAATAAATATGTAATGTTTACATCTAAGGATGTAAGAAGGATCCTTTACTAAGCTCATCGGTAAGCAAAGGATGACTTCGGAAGAGAAAAGCATCCTGAAATGTTCCCTCTACCTATTTTACACATTTAGAAGTAATTTATCGGTTATTTCAGGTAGAAATGATTGAATAAAATGTACCGGTTATGCAGAAAATTAAGGATACTGATATTTTTATCATCCTTCACCAAAGCACTCGGTGTCTCCAACAAATCCTTGAACGGTGCCAACTAATTGGCACTTTCCGTGCGAAAAATTATTTAAACTCAATTTCTTGACACCAATGTATCATATTGAACTGTTAGTATCTACAGAGTCCTTTCAAGGATTACAATTCTGTTCCGAAACATTTTAGATCAATATGTTATCCTTCATTTGAAACCACTACAATCAAAATCCCTACACCCATCGATCCGGGTGAAAATCGGAAATTTTTTAGTTTTAAGGATAAAAGTCCTTTACCGTTACTTGAATTTCTTATCCTTTAAACGGGACCTAACTGGAAGAAAGACATATCATTTGCCAAAAACAGGACTCTTCTATCTATCTCCGTTTAAAAGTTATGCGTGAACATACAAAAAAAAAGCAAAAAAAAAAAATATACGCGATGAATTGATAACCTTCTTTCTTTTGGAAGTCGGTTAAAAACTAGAGCAGAATGTATAAAAGATGAAACCAATGAAACAATTAAGTGTGAACCAGAAGAGAAATTTTCAAAAGTAAATTGTTAAAATTTTAGGAATTTAAAAATATTCGATGTAACAGCACCGTTACATGTTTTGCCTTTTACGTTATCGATTAAAGTGACTAATTGTGTGATTAAATTTTAATAACTTAATTTTAATTTTGAGATTATTATAATGTGTAGTTTGTTTTTTGTAATATAAGAGATATTGTATTGAATCAACAAATAACAAAAACAAAGTAACAATTTATGAATAAATAAAGGGAAAGGAAGTTCGAACAGTTTTGAAAACATTTAAATAATACCAAACATGTTTGAAAAATGGAAGGGAATTAGCGTAAATTAAAAATACAAAAACAAATGGCAGAATTTAATTTGGAGCTAGCCTTAATGGCAATTTCTACTTTTGATGGCAATTTCAATCAAATAACACCATTTCTAACAATAATCAAAGTCATTTCCGATTCTTTATCTCAAACTGCAAAACAAATATTATTAACCTTCGTGATCAATGTCAAACTAACTTACAGTGTCTTGCGGTGTCGTGTGGCTGGTCCTTTTCTCCAGCACAAGGACCCACTACAAAAAAATTTCGCATTCACGAATTTATGGATGACACGAATCGGTCCGATGGTGTCGAGGTCGAGGTAACCTACTAAGGGTGGAGATGGCCAAAGCAAACAACAAACGGGGCCTGGTGAGAACGGACGAGACTTGGGAATATTACGTCTTTACCGACGATACTTATGGCCCCCGAATAAGAATGGGGCATCCAGGTGGAAGCGGTGCGCCTCGCACCCCCCATCCGGATCAAGATAATTTGTAGACGTGGCTACATGCTTTTCATTTGAAAGGAAAACTCATGCAAACATAATTCGCATGAACTTTTCCCTTAAATGAAAACCATCAACCTTGCAGATTTATGTTATAGTCTTATTTATTTAGTCACCAAACAAGGTGTTCACAAAAAAAAACAAAAAAAATTTTTTTTTAGTATATATAACTTCATTAATAATTTAAAATTATAACATGTTGCATAATATCACATTTTTATTACTTTGAAGATAGGAAAAAGGATTGGAAAGAGTAGAAATTAGGACGAAATGAATTTGGAAACGGCTGTTTTAAATTGGAATCTCGAGATGGTTTCAGAATAAAGATGACCTACTCTGTTGAAAATTTTGCAACATCTATTTATTGGCTCGTTTTCACCATAGATTGTGGAATGTTTACTTTCCACCAGTAAACGAGAATGTCTCGTAAATCTTGCTTGTTCGTTCAAGATTATCCTGTCTGCCAGATACGGAACTTTAATAGTACCTGTGAAAACGTCAAAAGCAAAGCAAGAGCTTATTATAGTTCTACGGGAGGCAAGTGATTTCATATTGAGAATAGATAGCCGATTTTGATATGATGGCAAATTATGGGAATTTTGTGGGTCGTACAGGGATCTCAAAGCAAATAGCAAGAACTGTTTTTGAACGGACTCCAACCTTACTGCATGAACACCGAAAATCGGATTACAAACAACACTAGCGTATTCGAAAATTGGGCGCACTAGGGATGTGTATAAAGTCTTTGCCACCCAAGACGTTTAAATATTTTAGCACGCCATGTGATGAAGCCTAGAACTTTATTAGCCCTTTTAAGAACTTCATCGTACTGTAAATTAAAGCGGAGTTTCTTATCTAAGAGGACACTCAAATCTACTATGCTATCAACTCTGGAAAGCTTTATGTTGTTGAGGTGATAATCACTGAGCAGAATTATATTTTTCCGAGAAAAACTAATCACCTGGCATTTCTCAAGGTTCAAATATAGACAGTTATTATTAGACCACTCTAGTATGGAATTCATTTTATCTTGCAAGAACAGTGAATCACTTTGGGATGCTATAACGTGGTATAATTTTAGATCATCCGCATAAAATAAATGTGGTATGTCAGGCAACAATTCAGGCAAGACAGATATAAATATGTTAAAAAGAAGCGGTCCAAGATGACTGCCTTGAGGGACACCGGAATAGACATTAATTTCATTGGATAAATATCCCTGAAATTTAATGGTTTGACTTTCATTTTCGATTTAGGAATCTATCTAATCAAGCAGAGGACCGGTGGTTCCAAATTTACGCAGTTTAGGCGATAAAATCGTATGATTGACACGGTCAAACGCTTTACTAAATTCAGTGTAAATTGCGTCAACGTGGTGCCCGATATTAGAGATCATAATTGTGAGGTTTGTGATTGTGGATCGATTTTTTCTGAACCTATGTGGTAGCCATTCAGACGTTGCTCTTATAATGCGGGATAATTTAGAACAAACTATTTTTTCAAATAATTTTGGGGTTGCTGATAATATGGCATTTTTTCTATAATTTTCAACTGCCCGTTTATTTTTGTTTTTATAGATTGGAGTCAAATGAGAAGATTTCCAGTATGCAGGAAACACGCCGCTTGTGAGCAATTTATAAAAAGTACATGGAAAGTTGAAGCTAAATGATCTCTACACTGAAATAGAAAGGATGGTGGAAGTAAATCAGCGCCAGGACCATGGTTCAAGTCAAGTGTTTCAATTGCGTTAAATACATCTTCTTCTGAAACCTCTTGAAGCACTGTTGTAAAATTTGGTTCTAAGTCATGAAGATGAGTTGGAGTGCTTGGCAAACAATACACAGATTGAAAGTACTCTGCAAAATAATTATGAATTTCTTCAGCGAGAGAGGAACTGCGGTCTTTATGTCATTTACTTGGGATAGCATTTTTTAGGGTTAGCGATAATGTTCTCGCCAATTACATAAATATAGGTTTCATATGCCTCGGACGACTTTAATTTAAATTCTTTTGCCAACTAATCATATTCTCTTTTAGTATTTTCGCTAACTTTAGAGCTATTGTTCATAACTTTATACAATTTTTTCCTTCTGTTTCTTAAATTACGAAGATTAATATCCAGCCAATGCTCAGATAATTTGTCCTTTTTCTTGGTACATGGCTTTCAACGGCGTCAAAAATAATTTGGTAAAATAATTTTACTGCATCATTTATATCTAGCGCTGAAAGCTTACCAGCCCAGTCAATACTAGAAATGTGCTTATTAATGCTTTCGTAGTCAGCATTGGCGTTATTATATGAAAGACTGTTTTGAGCTCAGCACCTGTAACGTCTGAATGAGGGGTGAGCTCACCCGATGGCTAGCTCATTAGTGGAGGGGCCAGCCAACGTGGCGGGTCCCATACCCGGTCAGGTTTCATATGAAGTGGAAAGATCGAATGTTTTATTGAATTTATGTATTCATTTTTCCTTAGTAATCCATTTAACATACAAATTCAAAAAAAAAATTGAATGTGCTTTACTTCTATTCTTACACATTTTTTTCTCTGCATATCCTCTGGGATATTGCACTCACAAGTCTCTAACGTTAACTCGTATGTGAGTCACTCTCTGAGAGTGGAGTTCGCAATCGAGATCTTTGTGCCGGTGTTATTTAATCAAGTTAGTTATGCAATAAAACACTCTACTCTGTTCCAAGCAGGAATTCGCCCACACGGAATTACTCACTTGCACTCGACAATCGCCACCACTGCCGTCGAACCCCACAATTCTCAATTTCATGCGACCTTCACAACCGTTGCGAGTTCCAGGACAGCTGTTGAGCTTCCATCCGCATTACATCTTCATCCGTCAGAATTCCTTTCCAAACACTCTATAACACTATATACTGTTACGATGTTTTATGCTTCCAGTAAGCGTGCAGAATAGCGCCAAAAATCTTGCAATCTCTTCTTATTTGAATGTTCCTTTTGTCATTTGCCGCTTGCCCGAAATGAATCCAGCGAACAAACGGTTGCACGTCTACCACGCAGATTCCCTTACATTCGATCATTCATGTCTCGTGTATTTTAATCCGAATGATGGGAAATCGGCGAGTACAAGCAATGTATGAACTATGAAGTTGACGCAATAACAACTGAATTCACTTGTAATCAGAAATTCCTTGGGGGTCGGTGAACAGTGCATGTGAGTGTTTGAATGACAAAACCACGCTGGTGAAGGAAGTCTATTCATAGGATCGGGATGAGTGAGCTGTCCCAACGTTTTGTGGTGTTTCAGCAATGAAATGACGATAATGGCCTGTTTTGTGTTTTCGCTAGATAACGAGCTCAAGGCAACCTAATCGTACACCCAAAGAATGTGCTGATAAGAACAGTAGAAAATCACTTAAATACAGTAGTATTAAATTATCAGCACAGCTGGCGTAAATAAAACGATATCGCGATTATTAAATTGAAGCCAACTATTCGCGAAAGATGCACGGCGGATTCGCGGTCGCGCTTCTATATCATAAATTGAATTTTATTCTCGGCGCGCATACTAGACGGACGTTTCGTTCTTTAGCTGCTCGATGCAAACACTTGATTCGCTACAATCGCATAGAGCCAGAGGTGGAACACTCATCAATTCTTCGCTATGCCTCTTGATTGTTAACCCACTCGTACATGTAATGAAATTTATTGATTGCACCTAATATAAAATCACAATCATGCGAGTGCCCGTTCACTACCGGTAGATTCGCTTTTGTATTAAAAATTTCGTTGGACGCAAGATTCGTCCTTTTCACGACAGTCCCGTGAACAAGTGCTTTCCGTCTTTTCGTCTTTACGACAAGTACAAATTTGTAATATTATTTACAAACACACTATTTTTCATGAAGGTTAAAACAGGACTAAGCCCCCCCCAAAACTTTAAACCGCTTTTTCTCCCCTTAAACGTGCGAATTCCGCATTTTTACGATTTAATTTAAAGGCTTGGCAGATCTCTAGCTTTGACCGTTCACTGTACCCACAATTTCTATCCGATTGTCAAAATTTTGGTCTCATTTTGTAGCTGCCAGTGTATTCTTTACGACAAGTACAAATTTGTAATATTATTTACAAATACACTATTTTACTACAAGAACACAACATTTTATCATTCATATGTATAATTAGCCCGAAAAAAAATAATAAAAACAACATATTTAAAAAGATTATTCAAATGAAAATTATAAAAGTTATGAACGATAAATCATGTTTAAACTAAATTATTACTAAACAAGTTGAGTAAGCAGGAGAGTGCTCCTACCAGAAGGTCTTTGTAAACATCATAGGATTAGAAACAAGTTTTCTAATATCGTGAATCGATAACTTGTATTATTCAACCAATACTTGGATCTGATATCGTCCAAATTTATGCAAAAGACGCACAGTTTCTTTCATAAGCACAGTGCAGCCGCCATTTGAAATATGTATCAACCATAAACACGTGTTATTGTTGTTGTAATTCCATATAATTGAAATGGCTATAACTCACTTGATTATGATTCGATCTCAATCAAATTTTGTGAACGTTAATATCTCATATTAGTCTATATATTTGCAAAATTTCGAGGTTTAAAGGTACCGTTTTGATTTTATGGGCGAAAATGTAAAATGTACAAATCATAATATTATTAACAAAGTTGAGTGAATTTCGATTTCTGAGTTATTTGCTGCCCTTGTACTCATAAAGGCCTACATTCGTGATAATTTTCAGATTTTTTGGCTAAACGGTGTCCAATCGCGAGGGGGGGGGACTAATTTTTGGTACATTTTGCCTTCCCTTGGACCCCTAGTTCATAAAATGATTTTTTATTTCAGATTTTAAAATTTATAATCAACCCCTTTGGTTTGATACCCCACTCAACTACCTTTGATTAAATAAAAATTTTTAAGGGCCCTTAAAATTTTTTTAAATGTTTGGTAAGCCCTTAACTTTTGAGAGACCATCACTTCTGACCTTTTCACAAAGTTTGAGCATTCTAGCTTCTATAGTTTCTGAGGAAACTAGCTGCGACGCACGGCCAGACGGACGGACGGACGGACTGGCCCCGAACCTAGTAGGTTTTAGTAAAATTTTTTTTATAAAGACCTAAAAAATGAAACGTAATAATTGTATAGAATTCCTAAAAAAAATTTAAGGTTTCGATGTAAAAAAAATTTTAAAACTAAATCAATTTGAAAATTTTTTACTTGGCGGCCAGGGTGTAGTGATCTCCATAGTAGATATGTTATGAATTCAAACAATTATGTAAAGTTAGCAAATATTTGAATATGGTCATTCTAGTAGATTTCACATCTGGCAATGCCTTTTTATGAGCAATATAATATTAAGTATAGTTTTTAAGCAATTAGGTTATATTAATTTCTTTATCTATACATATATACAGTCAGATGTAAATAGTATATAAGCGGAATGAGATTACAAAACGCTGGTCTTTTCATTTGGACTAAAGGCGTTGCTATCTCCCATTGAGAAGGCGTTTATGCTCGCATGCGAAGATAAGCCCTTTTCATTTAAGCTAGAATAAATTAAAAATACAAAAACTATAATCAATTACGACATCTTACGGACTTGAAATAAGAAGCCGTTTTAAGCTAGTTTTCAAGTTCCACATCTTTAGATAAAAACATAATTTAAAACAAAAACAAAATTATCATGAAGAGCCTTAGCGACCTCAACTTAATTATTACACTGAGTAGATCTGAGGCGGACTGGCCGCCTAAGCACAATAATGAAGGATCCTGTAAATTGGAGAAAAAGCGAATCAAGGCAAAAACACTAATCACAGCCAAGGTGAACATTCATTTCGTGCACGAGTTTCAACACGGCAAATTATTCAGAAGGCTTCAACGAGTAGGCTATATGCTACATTTTGTGGATCATTGCGGACCAAGCTCCCAGCCTCCCAAAGTGCGCAGTCCAGCGGTCACAAGTCAAAAACTTTACAGAGCCCTGGGAGTCATCGTGATATGCACTCAACAAGACGACTTCCGCGAGGACTTACGGGATATTCAACTCAAGAGGCAGGTCAAAAAAGTAGACCTCTGTCGGGGCTGGCTGCTTTTCTGGATTTGGACGGAATCCTACGCGTTGGCGAGGGACTGGAAGCTTTGCAGCTCTCTTTCGAGACCAAGCATCCGATGTTGCTGCCGTCACGAGTCCGTTTTCAAAGTTGCTGATGACGGACATCCATCGCGACAACTCCCATCTTGGAGCTCAGGCGCTGCTCGCCACGACGAGGCAACGTTTCTGGCCTATTAAAGGGAAGCAGCTGGCAACATCAATTGTGTGACAATGCGTGCGATGTGTTCGAGCGAGGCCACAGCTTTTCGACCAAATTAAGGGAAATCTATCTGGTGCCCGTGTACGACTTTCATTACCGCGGGAGTCGACTTTTGCGGGGCCATGCTAATACAATACCTTGGCAGAGGTGTGAGGCCGCAGAAAGGTTACAACGCTATCTTTTGCTGCTTCGCCACCAAGGCCGTCCATTTGGAATTGGAGATCGAAAACAGTACTCGAACCGAAGGCACAACCGTCTTCTTCAGTGCAATCTCAAGCAGCCGGCCCCGGAAATCGTCAACCAAATAATCATCCGGGAAGAAAGACGACTTCAATTTTGTCACTGCTGTTGATTTGTCTGCTGATTCCTCTAGTGATGACCAACCCTATCAAGGTGACGAAAACTGGCACACAACCAGGCCTGCACTTTCAGTCTCTAGACCACGCTTTTTTGTCATCAAGCGAGTGGAAGATTTTGGTCTATTATGTTCCGGCACCGTATTGTACAAAGTTGAACATGCTCCGGAATGGTACGATTTTGTTGCAATAGCTATGCGATCGTGAACCCCGTCATACTGACTGCTCGCACTTGATTGAACATTTCCATCACTGGAGAGATCAGCTTTCCAACGTAAACCAGGAATCAAGATAGGAGCGATAAATGCAGTGTGCGGCCTGGCTAGATCCTTATTTGGCATCCTGGATGATGATTACGCCAACTAGATGTCCCAAACCATCAAGGTTGTGCAGGGCGATTAAAATAAGCTGCACTCTCAGCTTAAGAATCAAACTTCGATTATCGACTCAACATTGAATATCTTCGGAAAACCCGAATAAATGACCCAGAAGAGATTCATGGCGATAGAATAGGAGCTGGCTAAACTCTCCAATGAGGTCAGGGCTCCTCAGCCAGCGGGAAGCCAGGGAGGAGTCACAGGCTTGATCAAGACATTGTCATTCCACATGACCCACACCCACAAATGCAGCAAATGCAATCATCCATCATGGACGTAGTCACAGATACACAAGATGAGCATTTCAATCCGCTGCTGCTATCACAACAAAAGCTAACTGCGGAGCTGACACATATCAGGGACCATCTGCCCGAGAATCAACGCCTGCCGATGACCCGGGATATTTTTTTCAAGTTATTCAAATTGACGTCCATCAAAGCCAAGGTGAAGGCTGACTTTATCCTGTTTGAACCCAGGATACCGCTCGTTGTTACATCAACATATGAGCTGTATAGAGTGCTGCCAATACGAATTGAAAGATACGATCACCTCATCGCTATACTGCCTACCTCGACATATCTCAGCATCAATCCACATCTCAATCTATACTATCCGTTGAGTGAGGCGGAGAATGCGGCTTGTAGCTGGATGGAGCCGAACATCCATGATGTTGTTAAAAGGAATGCCGTCTGCTGCTGAGTGTCACCTAATTGAGTTGCCTGCCCCCTTTTCTTGGACAAACATCCTAAATTTTAACGAGTGGATTTATGCGTACACGAATCGCGTCGTATCTCACATCGTATGGGTAACACGAATACATTGACGTTGCACAGGTCCGCGGTTCTGCAGCTGGCTCCGGATTGCACTCTCAAATCATTGAAAGCACCATACAAGCGCAACACTTGAGAGCACATTACCACTTGGAGGACACACCAACCCAATCTACACACCATTGATGTTGATATCTACATTGGAATTTTTCCAATAAACCGGCCAAAAATTGCCAATCTAATAAAACGATCTTCTCTACCCAGCATCTTACATAGAGATATACATATTATCAAGTTGACCAGAAACATATTCGGAGAATCACGTTACAAAAAACTTTATCGAAAGGCCAAAAAACAACCTGAAACTGATCTAAACATTAACAATGCCTCGCAAGTTATTCATGAGCTTAGCATCAATATCACATTAAATACAATGTTGCCCTAATAATGTTCTAAACAAGTTTGTTTTGTCGTGGAGCTGATACGAACATTCCTTTGCTCGTATCGGCTTCATGCCCACACATCATGAGATGCATTATCATGATATGATCATACATGCACATGTACATATGCGCATATGTTGCACTTTGCAAATAATATTGTGATCGTCTCATGATATATGATCAGGGCATCCTCGCACGGCCAGCCAGAACCGTGGGACCGTCCGTGCGCGCGTTTGCACTTTTCGGCAGAGGAAGAGATAAGAAAATGTTTAGCAGAGTTTTTGTTGTATGCTGAAAGGCATTTTTGGCATGAGTTTCGGCAGCGTGTTGATGCAAAGTAGATTGATTTAATTGTATTTTATCGAAATCTTGTATCATTTTAAATTAGAAACGATTGTTTAGTCTCTTTTTTGGAAGCGAGTCTCGTAGAGTGACGGTGTGTGTTCAAGGAACGTGTTCATGCAAAATAGATTGATTTAATTGCATTTTTATCAAAATCTTGTATCATTTTTAGGGTTTTGTACTAAAATACAAAACCCTATTGCAATCACGACCTGTGTCCGTCTGTCCGTCCGTCTGTATGTCACAGCACTTTTTCTCCGAAACTATAGAGGCTACAGCGATGAAACTTTGTGGAAAGGTCAGAAGTGCTGACTTCTTGAAAGTTCAAGGGTGGAAAAATTTTTCAAAGGGGTTTAAGGGGGGGGGGGTCTCCCCATATAGGGAGGTGACCCCTCAACATTTTTTTTTTCACCATTGGTAGTCGAGTTGGGTGTCATTGGAAAGGTCTCAATGAGATCTTTTCAAAACAAGTCTTAAAATTGCGTTATGAGTACCGAGGGGGGCAGGGGAAGGGGAAATGTACGAACTTTTCGCCCTTCTGACATGAGCATAGGTCTGTCTACACAACTTGTTTAAATTAGAAAGGATTGCTTAGTTTGTCTTTCGTAAGCGAGTCTCGTAGATTGAAGGTGTGTGTTCAAAGAGCGTGTTATAATAGTGAATTATAAGTGAATTAAAGAAAAATATTTTTAAACAAATTGAAAAGGTCAAATTTAATTACAATTGCAGAGATAAATGAGTGCCGACACAAAATATCGAACAACCCAATATTTAACAAAGTTAAAAGATTGAGAACAAAGGACGCGTTCAGTAGGAACATGTTAGGTAGATAGAAGTACGCTTCTGTCAGAAGGGTTTGTACTCAACCTATGATATGGAATAGTGAATTAACTAACAATAAAAAAGTTCATTGACATGTACTCGTTAATTTCAAGTCTGTTTGAAAAAATATATTATTACCCCATTTTAAGCGGTCGCCTGTTTGTTGCAGTGTTACTAATATCATTGATTGAATAACGATTTGAAAAATATACATGTTATGCATTTTTTCTGAAAAATTGGATGATAATTTTAGTGTCTGGTTTGACAGAAAGCCCATATAGTTGAAAACCTGAGTGTTGTACTTGCAGAAAATTAAATTGCCCATCATTTCCGTTAATATGATTAGATTTTTATGAAACTCGCAGAATATAAGGATCTTTCATTGTACTACCTTAATAATATAATAAGCAAGTTACAAATGGAATTCTCTTTCGTAGCAGTACAGCCCCTCTCGGGACTTCGCTTCCCGCAAATAGCGCCTCCAACTGTCTCGGTCCATTGATAGCGTCCTCCAATTTCGAAAACCAAGCAGCGATGAACTGTCTTCGTCAGACCAGCTTCTCCTCGGTTTTCCCACTGATCCCAGCCTTCAGTTCCCCCAACGAATACTTTTTTAGGTATCCGTTGTTCGTCTATATGATTCATGTGGCCAGCCCATTGCAGCTTCCGCAGTCTTACAATCGTTGAGACCTCAGGCTCGTCAACAATTTCATACAGCTCATAGTTATATCGAATTCGCCATTGGTCCCCGTCTCAAAGGCGTTCAATATATTTGCGGATGCTTGGGTTGGGGTCTACGTTTCACACACATAGCATAACACAGGTCTTATCTCAGATTTGTATACTTGGGGCTTTGTTTTCCTGTGTATGCAACTGGTCATCAAGATCGTCAAAATTGAAAAAAAAATTTGTATTTGCGAACGGTATTGTTCGGCGAATTTGGCTTCTGTCATGACTGATTCTCGTAATTTGGGCGCTCATATACACAAATTTGCTCACATTTTCGATAATGTATTCGCCAAGTATGATATTTTGTGTACTTGACGTGTTTTCCCTCGATGGAAGCTTTGTTTTATTTTCATTGATTTGTAGCCCTACTAGTTTTGCTTCGCTGTAGAGTTTCAAGAAGGGTTCTTTGGCAGTTAATGACCGTGACAAAATGTTGATGTCGCCCGTATAGGCTACTGCTTGGCTCGACTTGTATAGTAATGTACCTCGCGCATCGGCAGGTAGCTTCCTTATGACGTACTCCAGAGTCAAATTGAATAGCAATGGGGCCAGCCCATCTCCCAGCTTTAGTCCGATATTTGTGTCAAAGGTATCACTGAGTTGAGTATTTATGCGGACTTGGGAGGTCGTCGACAACATTTTGATTTTGATAAGATGGACTAGTTTGGTGGGATACCAAAGCAAAGCATTATTTGGTACAGTACGTTACGATCAATACTGTCATATGCTTGCTTAAAGTCAACGAAAATTTGGTGTACCTGCTTGACAGTGAACAATTGGTCTATTGTCGATCTTCCTGCTCTAAAACCACCTTGATACTCCCCAATAATACTATTGGCATATGATCCAATTTTATTTTCTAAGATCTTAGAAAATATTTTATACGCCGTAAAAAGTAGTGATATGCCTCTATAATTTTCGCACTGCAGCTTGTCACCTTTTTTGTGGATAGGGAATATAATTGATTGGCTCCACTCTTTCGGCAGATGTTCTGGTTGCCAAATGTGCTGAATGACTTTGTGAATAGTTGTATGAACACTACTGCCACCATATTTGATGAGCTCCAAAGAAATATTATCGATGCTCGGGGCTTTATTATTCTTTTGGGCGTTGATGATGGAACAAACTTCATCCAGAGTTGGTGGGCCCAATAGAAACTCTTCGCAGACATTTATAGGCTCCAATGTTCTGGAGGTGTACGGGTATTTCCCCTCCCTGTGTGCCCCCCGAAGCAAATACCTGTTTTGAAAAGCCCTAATCCAGACCTTTCATTTGATACCCATATCGGCTACCTTTGATGAATTTTTTTTTCGGAGGCCACTCCCCTCCCCTCCTGTTTGTGGTTGAATTTTGAAGAGAGTACCACTTTACACCTACATAGAAAATTTGATGTTTCTAGCTTGAGTAGTTTGCGAGAAAAATTGCTGTGACACACGGACGGACAGACAGGACGCGATTTTAGTAGGGTTTTGTAAAATTATTCTACAAAACCCTTAAAAATGAGTATTCCATACACATAACCCACATCTACAAAAAGGGCGAAACTTAATGTTTCTTACTTAAAAGCTGTATTGGAAGTAGTCCAAGAATCGATTGGGTTATTTTGTGGATATATATTTATGTTTATAAATCTTGCCAATTCCTTCTTTTGAATACACTTTATGGTATTTCATTTTGTAATATAATTGAAGAACTGTTTTCACCATATTATTGGTTTTTCAAGGCAGAATAGACAAAGAAGAAAAGTTAGTTTAAAGAGAATAATTTAAGTTGTATGTACCTGAGAGTCTATCGAATTTCGTCTAGATTCCACAGAAACATGGCGCACACTAAAGCTGAACTCTGAATCTAAAGAACTTTTTCGGAGACCATGACTTGATGAGTTTGTTGTCGCAGCACCAGTCAAAGCAAATCTTCGTTTTACAAATTGAGGCAAATAATTCGCCCATGTTGAGCTGATTTCGTTGGTGGCGGACGAATTCAAATCATTTACATCAAAATTGAGTCCAACGGGATCAGTGAAAGTGTTGTAAAAAGTAATTGAAAGTCTTCCTTTATCTTCGAATTCTTTTCTTTTCGCCCATGTTTGCGCTATGACTCTATGTTTTTGCATTTTAACTTCTTCTATAATTTCGTGTCCAAATTTTCTGCAATTTAAATGATTGTATTAATTTAAAGTTTTTTTTTACGCTGAATCTTTCGGGCCTTGCCTTATCTCGATGAAAACGCTTCCGTTCGCTTGAACAATCTTTAAGTTCTGGTAGGCGAGTTGAAGGAAGATTGCATCGGGATTGGTCGCAAAATGCTCACTAAAAATGTCCATCGTTTTTTTTTTGTTTTTCCTTATTTGGATTTTTTTAAATGTCAAGTCTCTATCTTTTATTCTGTTTTATAACAATGTAACTTAAACCGCTATCATGTTGTGATTTTGGGTTCTGTGCGCCACTTAATTGATATTGATCTGCACGTAATACGTAGATATTGTTTATCTAGTCATTAGTTTCCGTCTTGTCCTGTCTATAGATTTATATGTGTCGCTATTCTTTTATTTGGCTCCATCACTACAACTTAATGAAATAAACATGGCGTTGCAGAAAGACTACAAATTAGTCAAGTGATTAAGAAATAACCAGAGACCAATTCCGACACAATCTTCTTTGTACTTGAAGCTCCAGAAAATTAACAAGATAAAAGCAAGGCCCGACAGGCTTTGAAGAAGAGAAAGACAGATCTTTGATAATAAAATAATTTACTTAGAATATTTTTACATACTTTTTAATGTACCTCCTCCAACTCTCAATTGACGAGGGGGTCCAACACCAAGACGACATTACTATCCCAGATCCAAACAGGCATAATAAATGCAACTGAAGTATCGCTACACTGGGTCTATTTTCGATTTTACATCGCATATGGCCATCGGAGTAAGTTGCTGATATTTTACATCTAAATAAGGCATAATTCAATAATTGATTTTATCGATATTTTTACTTACACAATATAAGTTCGAAAACTCTCAGCCCATTTTGATGAATTATGAAATTCGTGTAAATGGCAAGTAATTGCTACCGACATAAACACAAAAATAAATACCGCGCAAACTCCCATTCTGACAATGATTAAGTGAATTTTATTACTAGCTGAGTTTGAGTTGATATTATTCAAATAAATTTTTCTTTCGACTAGTTTAATCGTGCCTAGCACAATGAAACAACCGCCAATAAAAATTACTCCGCATAAAGGTCCAAGCAATAAAAAAGCTCGAAGCGCATGGTGTCTATATCCGAAAAAACATACACCAACAGTGCTATTCCCATCAACCTCGCTCAGAGCCATAATCGTTATGGTCAACACCAAAGGTAAAGACCACGCTACTAGATGAAAATATGAGCCTTTCTTGTCAATTCTATCTTTCCCAATAGCTTGCAGATTCCAAGCGTATGTAAGAAATACAAACCTATAAAAACGAAGCATAAATAAAAAAAAAATTTAATCTATACGAGTATCATAAATAATAATAAAAATAATAAATTTAAAAGCATTAGAAATCATTTGTTGAATATGTGGAGGTTCGTACGAACACTTAAAGCAGGTGATATTCGTGGCAATATGATTACAATTAAGCTTACGGTTTAGCATTACTTTCACGCTTAATATTGCATTCCTTAATGTGGGGACATTTCCAAAAAGTGGGTTTTCATACATATAACTGTTTTTTAAAATTTTCATGCGGATAAATATAAGGTAATAAGAGGCACTTACCAGACCATTGCGGCGGTCATAAAATAGTAAACGAAAACGAAAACTATAATGCATGATAAATTTTCCCCTGCACTTGGCTCTGAATGGCGTAGCGTTCCATCTTTCCGGCAAACAATATCTTCTCGACTTCCAGGAGTAAATTGAGCGAGCCATCTTTTCAATGTAAACGATTTGTAAAATGAGAATTTCATGTTAATGATTGTGAAAACCTCTTACCCCAAACAAGAAACCGCAAAGCATAAATTTACATAAAAAACTATTACAGCGGGATACTTATTGGCATTTCGCCAATCTACAAAAAATGTCACGATTACAAACATGTTAGAGAACAAACATAAAGTTGCCCCCCAAGCAACTAGTTTATGAATCTGCCGATGTTCATCATCTGTGTAAAGAGGATCCACGCATTGAACTCCGCAGCCTTCAATACCAGAATAATAGCTGGAACTCGATTCCGTTGCAACCAAAGGCTCTATACATTTTCCCGTTCCGTTGAATTTCATTTCGCGGACGTCATTGTTGCACTTTGATGGAAAAAGCGTCTCATTGCATTTTAAGAACTCCGGAAAATAGGTTGTATTGTATAAGATTCGGCACGGTTCTAAGGTGATTTTACACATTTCTAAAGAGGGTAAGTATACCATGTCGAAGCCGTTCACTTTGTCACATTTTGGGGTAAAAACTGCACAAAGGAAAGGCTGAAATAATAAAGAAGTAGATGTTTATGAATCTGGAATATGGTGCATTAGTTTAAACTATAAAAATATCACCACGCATATGAATTGATTACAAATATTAATATATAACAAATAAATATTTCGAATTAAAAATCGATGAGATTCTAGTGGAGCTCTTTACAAAATATTTTCAAATATCATAGGAAATAATATCAGATCATATGCCAACAGTATTATTGGGCAGTATCAATCAAGGTAGCGTCAGAGCAGGTAGATCGGCGATAGACCACTTGTTTACAGTCAAGCAGGTGCTTGAGAAATGCTGGGAGTTCAACATAGACGTACACCAAGTCGAGCCCAGTGGTAGCCTATGCTCAAGATTTTGGCATAGTCATTAACAACCGCTAAATAACTTTGTCTGAAACTCGAAAGCGAAGTAAAACTAATAGGGTTACAAATCAATGAGGATAAAAAAAGGAAAAATACCTCAAATACACACAATATCACACATGGCGAATTTGTCTATTAAGGCGCCAAAATAACGTGAACCATTAATGAAAGAGACGAAATATGCCGAAGAATAGAGCTCGCAAATAAAATATTTTATTCAGTTTTGACGATTTTGAAGGCCAGCAGCATACACAGAAAAACAAAGCTCCAAGTATACAAACCTGTGCTATACTGTGGGTGTGAAACATGGACCCTTACCCAAGCATCCGCAAACATATTGAACGCTTTCGAGAGACGGGTCCTGAGGCGAATAATCGGAGCGAAGCTAGATGGGGACCAGTGGCGGATTCAATACAACCACGAGCTTTATGAAATTTTTGACGAACCGGAGGTCGGAGGCAGCGGAAGCTGCAATGGGCTGGCCACGTGAATTGTTAGGATGAACAACGGATACCCAAAAAGGCAATCAATGGTAGAACTGAAGGGCAGGGACTAGTAGGGAAACCAAGGAAACGCTGGTCGGGCTCAAACGACGAAGACAATTCATCGTTTATCGGAAATTGGACCCGAGAGGGGCTGTAGTGCTACGTAGAAGAAGAAGATGAAAGAAGCATTAGACTGGAAAACTGTATTGTTTCATTCTTCGATGCTAATGTCAAATTATATTGGGTGTACAACTTAATAACTGGATTTTTTTTAGCGAAATTTGATGCTTTATTGTGGATCCGATGCAAAAATGATTTCTTTTGATGGCGCTCAAGCAGCATTTCAGACATACAGAAGCGCCGTTCAACGTCTCTCGGCTTCAACTCATAGGGGACCCAATTACCTTGCTTCTGAATGTATCCGGCGGCTTTCAAACGTTTCGAAATGGCTTGCTGAGTCACTCCTAACGATTTAGGAAGTTCGTCGAGTAGCGCCTCCAATTCTTCGTCTTCAAACTTTTTTAGCTGTCCTGAGCGTTCTTTGTCTTTGATGTCAAAATCGCCACTTTTGAAGCATTGAAACCATTCAAAACACTGTGTTTTCGTTAAAGCATCGTCGCCATAAACTTCTACAAGCAAACGATGACTTTCCGCAGCAGTTTTCTTTGCAAAAAAATGACCCAACAGAACCTCCCGCAAATGCTGTCTTTTTCTCCAATTTTCAAAGTTATTCATCGTGAAAAATAATAATGATGCACACAAGGTAAAATTGTTTTGTTGACTGATTTTGATAGCTGTCAAATGTACCTTCGAAATGACATATATATAAAGTTCGAGCTTTCACGATATTTGTTTGTACGGACATCTAGCGTCAAATTCCGGTTATTAAGTTGTACACCCAATACTTTCACATAAATAATTTTTAAGGACAAGGATTAACTTCTGGTTTGTTTAAGTTTAATGCTTCTCATAAAACTACAAGACATTATTATTCTTGCACAAAATGAAATATCAGATGCACTACGAAACCTATTGGGTGAAATGAAACAATATAAAATCAAACTTATACGCACTGCCTTCACCAGTAGTAAGTCGACAGGCAGCTATTATGCATTAGAACAATTTATGAATGGATTTGCTCGAACATCAGCTTTCGGCAACGAGATCTTTACCAGATAACGTGGGCATTCTCTGAGGGTTCGCACATTAAACAAAGTTCTTCTTATCGTCAGATATGGTCTTACATAAAAAGAAAAATACAATATGTCATAATTTAACATCACTATATTTCACTGAGGTATTTTTTGTTGGTCGGTGAGCCCAAAGGGTATACATACCTTTCTCTAAGACGTATTAATCTCATATTCTATTATTTTATTTTCATTTTGGGGTTTTTATTACTATATTCTTAATTAGTATAAACTAAAAGCTTGATGTTGAAAAATTAAAAAGATTAAGTGACATCAATTTTCTATTTTCACCAAATAGCACCATTACCCATCCTGACATTGAAAGTTCATTTCGTTGCCTCAACGATGTTTAGTACTTCTGAAGCTCCATCTTAGTATTGAAATTTTGATTGTGGTGGTACATTCCGATTGAGAATATCTCATTACAACAAAAACGTCCATATACACGGTAGCGAGGCTTGAAATGATCAGCAAGGAGAAGGGAATTCCGAAGCGTTGTCTGCATACCGCGCATTACAGTCCCTGATCAAAAAATTAGGAACACTAAACTTTTTTTTAAAACGACAAAAAATATAGAAAAATTGTTTGGTTATTCCTTGACTATTTATTAATAACAAATTAAATACAACCTTTGTTTAAATAATAATATTTCGTAAAACCACTTTTTGCTTTAATAACCGCTTTTATTCTTGCGGGTATACTGTCGATGCACTTATCAATCATGTTCCTTATTTTGTCACTGTTTTTTTCATATATTACAAATATTTTCTTTTAATTTATCTTCAGTGGGATTTGTAGAGGCATAAACTTCCGATTTCAAGAGGCTCCATATATTTTCAATAGGATTCAGGTCGGGGGAATTGCCAGGCCGTGGAAGAACAGGAATACTGCCGCTGTCAAATATATTTCGCCCGTACTGGGCACGGTGACATGGAGCACCATCATGCATAAAGGTGGTACAGGTTCCACTGCATCTCAAAAAATTGAAATATGGAATTAATATGTCTTCCATTACCTCACAGTACTGGAGAGCATTCATTGTTCCGTTGTCAAAATACAGCGGGCCACATCCATCTGCTGAAACGCAAGACCGTATCATAACGGCTGGTGGTTGCTTGACGGTCCTCACAACATAAGCTTCATTATATCGCTCATGTGGCCTTCTCCGAACGAACTGGTGACTTTCTGTTACCGCTTCTAATCTGCATTCGTCGCTAAATACAATCTGAAACATGAGGAAAAAAAAATCAAAATTCGAAAATGTTGCTCTAAAGCCAAGAAAATAGCAGAAAATTATTAAAATATGATAATTACCTCTCGGAAATCTTCAACGGAATAAGGTTGAAGATTCCTTGGAAATTCCGATCTAGCTTTGCGCATTTGGCCATTAATTAATTAATTTTAAGTTCGCTTCTATTAAGCATCTCCTGAGTGTCATTCGCGATACAAATATTCCTTCGGCTTCCAGATCCTGATGCAAATTTTATACGGACGAAAAACGGGTTTCACAGGCTTTCTATATAATTCTTCAGTCTGTTCGAGTCGTTGTACTCCTTTTCCGGCCAGAATTCTTTCGTTTGCTGGCAGATTTCGAAGAACTCTCAATCGTGATCTTAATGATTCGCATCACCGTTTGAGGAGAAACCTTCTCCATTCGTGCGATTTGACGAAAAGAAAAGTTGTTTGTCCTTAGCAACACAGTGCTCGATGCTTTTTGTTCCAAAGATATATCTTTACACTTTGCCATGTTGCTTTAATATCCAACTTTATAATAAAATACGCGCAACGATTCAGGTATCTAATTAACCACGAAAAAAGTTAAAATCTTTTACTTTCACAAAGCAATCACTTTTACTCCAAACACTCCAAACTGTCGACTTTTTAGTTTTCTGTTCGATTTACATAAGGAAAACTTTTACTGTGACAATAGCCGCTAGGATGTACAGGCAAAAAAACAATTACTTAAAAGAATTTCAAATCACCAGGATTTTCCATAGCGCATAAAACCTCTTCAGAATACTTAGAAGAATAATTATAAAATGAAAACATTCTTAAACTCTCAATTTTTATAACATCACAAACGAAAATTTTGAAATAGCCATAAAACTGCTGAGTGTTCTTAACATTTAGAACAGGGACTGTATGTATGCTAGAAACGGCTGGGAATGTTTTCGAGAAAATCATGAGCAAAGACTCAATGATGTGATCCATGCTGTTTGGGGCCCCTATCGGCGTTTAGAGACTGAGAGATTACAAGCCAGTGGAGCCAATTGGCAAGTGTGGTGTATTTTTATCGGAACTTTCAACTTTCAGCGTGTGCCCGTGTTCATTGAGATGAAGCCGCGCCTGGCTGTCAGTACGTCACTGCCTTTCCCAAAGCACACGTTTGCCTTCCTTGTATACTTGGATACCTTCATGGCAAATGTCATCAAGCGAATCTGAATTGAAAAGCAGAAGAAGATTTATTGGAAAAGAAGAAAAGAGTCGGAATTAGAACATCGAGAAGAAGATTTTTTCCAATAATCTATGAAGAAGATCTATTTCAATTGCAATCCTAAGTAAGATTTTTTTTTGTTTTTTGTTTTTTAACTATCATAATTGATTAGCCAGAACTATCATAATTGATTAGCCAGAACTATCATAATTGATTAGCCAGAACTATCATAATTGATTAGCCAGAATTATCATAATATAATTAAATTTTCAATTAGGATATTTGATTTTTTTTAAATTTAATTCTTGTAAAAAAAATATATATATATATGTATATATATATATATATATATACATATATATATATATATATATATATATATATATATATATATATATATATATATATATTGTACTGATTTTAAACATTTTCGAAATGTCCGTGTAGGACACGGGTGCCGATGGTCTGGCACAAGTGTCAGCGAGCTAAAACAACACCGAGCTCAGCTAACTAGCTTCGCTTAACGACCGCGTACGCGTACTTGACGACTAGCATTTGCGGGATCATATGAGGCGGGTTCTTGTCGAGCCACGAAGCTACACTACAAAATACTTATCACGCGTACTCTACTCTACAAGACGCACCGATCAATTTTTATTGTCTTTAGAAAAGTTCTATTAGGTGTCAATTAATCTACTCTACAGAAATTCAATATTGTTTTGCCTCGTTAAAGTTAGCGGACACGGAGGCTTGAGACAAACGCAAACATTACACAAAAAGCAACCGTTACTTTCACCGAAGAAGGTCGTTGCATTACAAGGGGAATGTCAAACCTAAAGATGTTAAAGTGGCTGAAGTGAACCACTCATCTCTGCCTAAAGGATGGAAACTTGACGGATGCAGTTTACTTAACACTAGTAAAACAACAAACTAAGCAGTTTCGATGGGGTGACCACCTTTTCTCTTCAGGAGCAGCCACTCCTGATCACCACGGGGCTGCTCGACTGCTTATGTTTATTACAGGGCCTCCCACAGTTGCCATCAAAACATCGAATAGATAGAAACGTGGAAACTGGGTGGAAGTGTCATTCGTCACTTAACCTTCAAGGTGTCAGGCTAACACGAAGATGGGAGCCGGTAAATTTTATGTAAGCAGTCGGAATCTGAATTAATTATTTTTTGCTTTAAGGGCGGGAGCGACCTTCCTTCGTGGGTCGACGGAATTTTTTGTGGAGTCATTCGCTCACTGCTGGGAATTCGACGGAAGTTAGTCAACAGAGCACTTACTAGCACTATCGTGCCTACCCACAGTCGGAAGTGCAAACGCAACAGTTGTTTGGCGTGCAGGCTTTCTTCAAGTGGCGCAGTTATTCAACGTTTTATCGGTAACTACATTTTACCGTATTAGTTTGAGTCCTAAGACAAAATTTAGTTCCAAGCAATAGGGAAACTTTGTCTTCGGTTCCATTTGAGGTTATAAATATTGTGCAACCTCTACATACAAGCTAAGACAACATTAAATAAGCTAGGTAATCTCCCCCCCAGACTCACCAATTGTTCATATAATAAGTGCAACATGTGCCGGTTTCGCGTCACGCGCGGTATGCGGTACCTTTGTTGTTTTGCCGTTTTATTAGAGTAGCTTTCGTCGGGATGCGTTAACGTAGTATACTTTTCGGTACCGCGTCGGAAATTCGGGAACGCGAAATAAAAATTAGATTTTGTTCTTTGACTGGTTATAGGAAGGAATACGGAGTAACGTAAAGTAGGTTTCTTCTCCGTATGGTTTTGTTTTGTAACGCGTTTAAAAACGGGCGTGTATAGGTGGCTGAAAATATGCAAATGAGCGTAACCCATTCGGAGACCCGCGACCGAAATCCTCTCCGAACTAGCTGGCCGACGAGCAGCCACCGCGTGAATGGGTTACGGTGCACGGATTGGTTGACCGGTTGGTACCATCCGTTGGCACTACTCAGACTTAACGTCTAGAACCGATGAGAGGTCGGTTCCGCGTTCGGACCTAAAAAGGTAGAAAATCATTGCAAATGGCGCCCAACGTGGGGCCTAAAATATCCTAAGGGGGAAAGAACTTCGCGTCTTCTGACGAGTTGGTCCTTTACGGAGGATGTAAGGTACTTTGGTACTCGAGTCCCACTATCAGGAGCAGTGGAGTTGTGTGATACACTCTAGCAGTCGCTTCACGTGAGTTGTAGCTTCCGCTCTCCTTTGTTTGATTTTGTTTTCGCGACAGAATTCTTCCGATGTGTTGTCCCAGGCTAACCCCTGTAAGGACCTTCTATTTTCTTGATGGAACTGCCAGCCTGATGGGTTTACCTATCAGCATGGACTCTCAAGAAAATAGAAGGCTACCTTGCCTTTATGTCGCGGAAGGATTCTACTTATTTCGTATGCGTGATAGACGAGTGGTATCGGTTCAACGTTCGGTGGCGTATGCTGGAGTTGCGGAGCCCGGAATGCTTCCACGCGTCGGGAATTTTGACCGCGTACAAAACCGTTACGGTAGCTATACCACTTGTCTCGTCGAGTCATTTAACGTAGTTTAGAGACGGTTTTTGTGATGTATGTGGGTATGGGATAAATTTCGTAAATCGACCAAAAGCACCCTTTCTTCGGCAGATTACCACGCACTCTCATTTCCCGTTGGAGGAGTCGACTACTGGAAAGGAAAGTGTGTATCAAATAATTTTTTTTTTGCCTATTTTCTATAAATAGCTCGCCACTATCGGCCACTAATCTAAGATTAAGCCTTTGCATTTATATATTAGGGTTATAGTAATAATCATCATATTTCATATATTTTAATTTTTCCAGTACTATTAGCACCACCCAGATTAAACAAAAAAATGGCAACGAAGCGGACCCCAGACAAGCGTTGGACCAGATCCAAAACGGTCCAACCAGCTAACTGCGGGATCTGCTTCGAGGACGTAGTGGAGGGGGTACACAGCGTGCGATTGGATTGTGGACATCTATTCCATCGTGCCTGTGTCCAACAGCTCCTCCTCACGTCCGATCTTTGCCCGTTATGCCGGCGACCCATCGAGCGGACCGCCCTAGACGTCCCCCTCGGAACGCCCGTCCCAACGCGTGGGGCAGTGGCGAAAGGAGTTCCAGAGGCCGAACCGCCCCAACCACTGTTAGACCTTCAAGGAGCCGTAGGCGGTGAAGTTCCGGCCGCAGTTGTCGTGTCCGAGGTGACCCCCATGCCTTCCGCCCACTCCATTTACACCCTCGTGGCGTTGATGCGAGATATGTCGGAGAGGATTGGCAACCTGGAGGGAAAGCTCCAGACTCTCCCCATAAGCCAACCACCCAGCCGCGTGAGAACTCCGCTTGGCTGGGAGCCCAATCCCAGAGCTCCCGAATATAGACCACGACACAGCACCGCACCTCCGTTGGTACCTCTAGTCCCCGAGGCAGTTCCGTACAACAGGTCAATCGAGGATGCGATCCCCCCCGGGAACGCATTGACACCTTTTCGAGACCCGACGCCTCGTATCATTGAGAGTTGGCGCCTGAACTTTACGGGTTTCAACGATATGATATCGGCGGACCGGTTCCTTTTCCGGATTCAGGCACCCTGGGAGGTGATTCCTCGGCCTTCCTTCGGCATGCACATCTTTTGTTCAGCGGTGACGCTGCTGACTGGTACTGGAGTTTTAAGGAATCGACGCCACGTCCCACTTGGAACTCTTTCAGTGCAGCCTTCCGCAATCGATTTGAGGATGGCTTCACTGAGAGAGAACTAAGAGAACAATTAAAGAAACGGAAACAAGGCGCTCACGAACCGTTCGACCAGTACTACACAAGTATAGTGAGATTGAGCACTCGCTTGCGAACAACCATGCCCGAGGACGAACTGGTAGAAATTATCAGAGAGAATATGCGCTGGGATCTTCAGAACAGCCTTCTGCATTTTCCCATCAACACCATACAGGGATTGCGCCTCCATGCCCGTAGGCAAGAACAATTGGATGAGCGGCGAGGCACCTTCCGTCCACAACCTCGCATAACGGGACCAAATCCCCGAAATCATCATACCGCGGAGTTGATGGCAGCGGACCACCTGCTTGCTGACCCAGTACCAGTACCAAGGAGCGGAGCACCACAGGAGCTTGAGGACCCAGCATTGATTGATCGACCCTCCCTAGAAGCAATTACTAGCCCGACGGTCTGTTGGATCTGCCGACAAACGGGGCATCGGTTCTATGCATGTCCAGCGGAGCCGACGCTTTTCTGTTACCGTTGCGGGAAGGCCGACACATACGCACCTGACTGCGCAAATTGCAAAATGCGAAAAAAACTTGCCACCGAGTGCCGCGACCACCCGTCGGCACTCCTAGACCCCGGACGAACCAATCCTGACCCCATCACTAGCTATGACCAAGCTCCCGACATGACCCCAATTCTGCTGACTCGCACCGCTAAACACAGTTCTCCCGAAGTTCCACAACCGACGCCATCCTTCGCCGAGGCCAACGCGCAGGGAAATGGTAGCGAGGCGAAAGTTCCTTGGCATTTCAAACCTTTCCACGTCAGGCTGCGGAATTATTTGGCTACTCGACAGCGCATCTTCCATGAGGAGTTGGCTACAAATGTCCCACCGCGAAGCAAGCGAGCCACGCGTCGGATGCGGAGCTTCTGGAGAAAAGTCAGGCAGTCGAGGAAGGTGCTGAAGGACATACACTTAGACGAATTATTGAGGGATGACGTTCGGCCATATGCGTCAGTACACCTCCTGCAAAAACGAGTGTCAGGCTTAGTCGATACGGGAGCCAGCGTGAATTGCATATCTGCCGATTTTGCAGGGGAGGTACTGGCAATGCACGCGGACCAAATCCGTCATTTCACCTCCTGGTTAAGCACGGCGGACGGAACTCGTCACTCTGTAGTGGGAAAAATTACGACGGATGTCACCTTTAAAGGAGTAACTAAACCTCTGGAATTTTACATCATACCTCAATTAACCAAGAATCTTTATCTAGGAGTGGATTTCGTTCGAAAATTTAACTTGGCCCCGGCACTGTTTTCCGGTACGACCCTGGAGTCCGTCACCACAGTTCCTGACCAATCTCAACCCACTCACTTATTACGACATACACTGGATGTAAATCAGCAACTGCGACTTGACTCGGCTATATCGGCTTTTCCATCGCATGAGAAGGAAGGTCTCGGGCGGGCTGCACTGGTGTTCCACACTATAGATGTGGGGGATGCTAAACCCATAAAACAGAGACAATTTGCCATATCTCCGGCGAAGGAAAAGTCGTTATATGCCGAAGTGGATCGAATGCTAGCATTAGGCGTAATCGAAGAATCACAGAGCGCGTGGGCTTCCCCAGTCACCTTAGTTGTCAAGCCGAACAAGGTCCGGCTATGCTTAGATGCCAGACGCTTGAACGCCGTCACTGTCAAGGACGCATACCCTCTACCGTTGATTGAAGGCATTTTGAGTCGGTTGCCTAAAGCCCACTTCATCACGAGCTTAGACCTCAAGGACGCCTTCTGGCAAATTCCTTTAGACCCTGGCTCAAAGGAGAAGACAGCCTTCACAGTCCCAGGTCGGCCCCTGTATCAATTCGTGACCATACCATTCGGATTGTGCAATGCCCCCCAAACAATGACGCGCCTCATGGATAAGGTGATACCACCTCATTTGCGGCACCAAGTTTTCGTTTACTTGGATGATCTGTTGCTTATAACCGAGACCTTTAACGAACACATCGACCTGCTTCAGGAGGTGGCTCTACACATCCGGAGGGCCAGGTTAACCATCAACATACAGAAGAGTCAGTTCGTGATGACGGAGGTGAAGTATTTAGGTCACATCATTGGGCATGGCCATATCAAGACCGATCCGGACAAGACTCAAGCGATTGACGTTTTTCCATTACCCAAGACCACCAAGCAATTACGCCGATTCTTAGGCTTATGCGGATGGTACCAGCGTTTTGTACGTGACTATGCCACCATTACCACTCCCTTGACCGACATGCTGCGTAAGGGACGTAAGTTCGTCTGGGAAGAGCCCAGCTTGCGAGCCTTTGAAGAGCTAAAGAAGAGTCTGACTACAGCCCCCGTACTGCACAGCCCGGACTTTGACAAACCGTTCTCAATCCATTGTGACGCGAGTCAACATGGGGTGGGAGCAGTCTTAGTCCAGGTCGCACAAGACGGCGAGGAGAGACCTATAGCCTTCATGTCTCACAAGTTGAACCCAGCCCAGCGAAATTACACGGTCTCCGAGCAGGAATGTCTAGCTGCGGTGTTGGCAGTGAAACGCTTCCGAGCCTATGTGGAGGGACACACCTTTGAAATCGTTACGGATCACGCTTCTCTGAAATGGCTAATGAGCCAGACTGATCTCAACGGCAGATTGGCCAGGTGGGCACTGAAATTACAGGCATTTGACTTCACAATTCGCCACCGAAAAGGAAGCCAGCATGTAGTCCCCGACACCCTATCCAGAATGTTCGCCCCTGAAGGAGCCGAATTGGTCCAGGAGGACGACAGTCCCCAATTGATCGATCTGGACCATCCTGCCTTCAAGTCAGCCAGCTACACCCAACTGATTTACACTATCCAGAATCAACTGTCCCAGCTTCCTGAACTGCGGTTGACGGATGGAATTATTTATAAGCGGATGGGACACGCATCCGGAGACCCCATACAAGAAGAAGAACAGTGGAAGTTGTGGGTGCCCGAAGAATTAACCACTGATCTTATCAGACGGGCTCATGACCACCCATCAAGTGCGCACGGCGGATACGGTCGTACACTTAGGCGGTTGAAAACCTGTTTCTTTTGGCCTAAGATGGCACAACAGATAAAAGCGTACGTAGCCTCCTGTGAGCTATGCAAGTGCACTAAAGCGCCCAACACCATTCTTCGGCCTCCCATGGGTAAGGTTGAGGTCCCCGAACGCGTGTTCCAGCGCTTGTATATTGATCTTATCGGTCCTTACCCTCGATCTGCTTCGGGTCACACGGGAGCTGTCGTGGTCCTGGACCAGCTCTCTAAATTCCCTATCATAGAACCACTACGTAACATGCACACTGGACCTATACTCAGCTTCTTGGAGAACCGAGTCTTTCACATGTTTGGAGTTCCAGAGAAACTTGTCTCCGACAACGGGGTCCAGTTCACCTCAAGCAAGTTCCGAGACCTAATGTCCAAATACGGCATCATTCACCAACGAACCGCCGTCTATTCACTACAAGCCAACGCATCCGAACGACTGAACCGTACGCTCATAGCGGCTATTCGCGCCTATGTCCACCCGAATCAGAAGGACTGGGATCGCAAGTTGCCCGCCATCACTAGTGCTCTGCGCTCGTCGTACCACGCCACTACCGGCATTTCGCCGTATTTCGCATTGTTCGGCCAGTACATGATCCGTCATGGAAGCGCTTACCAGCTATTGCGGCAGCTGAAATTGCTAGAGGACCCAATCGTGGTTCTGGAACCGCACGAAAAGCTCCAACTTCTGCGAGCTCATCTGCGGGAGAAGATTGAAGAAAGTAGACGGATGGGGGAGGAGCGGTACAACTTGCGATCCCATCCCTCTGGCTTTAAGGCAGGCGACGAAATATATCGTCGAAACTTCCGGCAGAGCGATGCCACCCGACATTACAATGCCAAACTAGACAAGAAATTCGTGAAGTGTCGAGTCCTACAAGTAATAAGCCCCACACGATACCTCATCGCGGACATGGCTGGTAAAACCCTGGGAATTTACCATGCAAAAGACCTTCGACGATGAAGTGCAACTATTTCACGCGAAAAAAGAAAAAAAAAAACTATGGCTTACCTAAATCTCTGCCTGGACGAAGACCTCCGAGTAACACCTGACTCCCTACTGTATAACCACTATCGAGTCTTCACTGAAATTGCTGTAGCCTATTCCTCGAAATCGACCTTCGACCCGCCACGGCCCTAACCAAGACCTTTTACATAGGAGGCGGGATCGGAGTTACTTCGATTTTTGGGGGGGGGGGGGGGGGATGTGTAATGTGACGCCTACGCCCGGGAATCGAAGTGATTCCGATCCCGAACCCTGGCAACCGGCCAGATATGTATGACTTCGAAGTGCAAGCAGACTTCATCTTTCGTGCGGATATCATTGCGCAGAAAATATTTTTTTTTTTCAAATATTTATATCTGTGGATATAAATATTTGAAAAATAATATTAATTAACCATCCGATACATTTCAAAGCATATCTATCTGGCAATGCCCCCCACAGTTGCCATCAAAACATCGAATAGATAGAAACGTGGAAACTGGGTGGAAGTGTCATTCGTCACTTAACCTTCAAGGTGTCAGGCGAACACGAAGACGGGAGCCGGTAAATTTTATGTAAGCAGTTGGAATCTGAATTAATTATTTTTTGCTTTAAGGGCGCGAGCGACCTTCCTTCGTGGGTCGACGGAATTTTTTGTGGAGTCATTCGCTCACTGCTGGGAATTCGACGGAAGTTAGTCAACAGAGCACTTACTAGCACTATCGTGCCTACCCACAGTCGGAAGTGCAAACGCAACAGTTGTTTGGCGTGCAGGTTTTCTTCAAGTGGCGCAGTTATTCAACGTTTTATCGGTAACTACATTTTACCGTATTAGTTTGAGTCCTAAGACAAAATTTAGTTCCAAGCAATAGGGAAACTTTGTCTTCGGTTCCATTTGAGGTTATAAATATTGTGCAACCTCTACATACAAGCTAAGACAACATTAAATAAGCTAGGTAATCTCCCCCCCAGACTCACCAATTGTTCATATAATAAGTGCAACATGTGCCGGTTTCGCGTCACGCGCGGTATGCGGTACCTTTGTTGTTTTGCCGTTTTATTAGAGTAGCTTTCGTCGGGATGCGTTAACGTAGTATACTTTTCGGTACCGCGTCGGAAATTCGGGAACGCGAAATAAAAATTAGATTTTGTTCTTTGACTGGTTATAGGAAGGAATACGGAGTAACGTAAAGTAGGTTTCTTCTCCGTATGGTTTTGTTTTGTAACGCGTTTAAAAACGGGCGTGTATAGGTGGCTGAAAATATGCAAATGAGCGTAACCCATTCGGAGACCCGCGACCGAAATCCTCTCCGAACCAGCTGGCCGACGAGCAGCCACCGCGTGAATGGGTTACGGTGCACGGATTGGTTGACCGGTTGGTACCATCCGTTGGCACTACTCAGACTTAACGTCTAGAACCGATGAGAGGTCGGTTCCGCGTTCGGACCTTAAAAGGTAGAAAATCATTACTATATATATATATATATATATATATATATATATATATATATATATATATATATATATATATATATATATTTAAATACATATTATATTATATTTTATATAAACATATTGAACACTTTTTTTTTGCTATTACATATTTCAAGATGATAAGTATAGTGGATCATGAGGTAAAATCTCTTAGGTGAGAGATGAATCACCTCCCTTACTATATGTTGATCTGACGAGCTAAGAATGGTAAATCAGTGATTCCCTTCGGTCGGTGACTCGAGTGGGTTTACCCATCTCACAAATGTAGTTATTCCTTTTTGGATATTTTCTTTCTGAGTGATTAACTATTTTGACTGTCCTGTTAATATTCAAAATTCAAAAACTGTAATAAAATCTTACGTGACTGGTGTCACTTTTCTGTTGCCCACATATAAAGTACCATTAACCCTCCCCTGAGAGTGAATTCTATATAACTTGTCACCATATGGTACTCGTGGAGCTTGTCTTTCAAGCATGATGACAAAAATGTCCTTATAACAGATATGGCGCCCAACGAGGCATCTTCATTGATAAATATTTTGTTGTTCCTAAACTTCTTTTTGGGCAAACAATGAAGACCTTCTCGTAACTCAGAATTATTTCGAAGGTTATATCTTTGAATTCTTTTCAGTTGTTCTCATACAACTTAATTATTAAGTCCTCTCATCCTTTCTTCTGTCTTTTGTCTAAACGACTTAGAGGCAATTTTAAATTAAATAAAATGTTATTTCAGTTTTATTTTTTTTAGATCTTGTTCCCATACAACTTAATTATTAAGTCCTCTCATCCTTTCTTCTGTCTTTTGTCTAAACGACTTAGAGGCAATTTTAAATTAAATAAAATGTTATTTCAGTTTTATTTTTTTAGATCTTTATATTTCCTTGGATAGTGGAGAGGGTATTCCATTTTGGTAACTGTTTGACTCTGATGTGTTTAAGAGAAATTATATTGAATAATATTCAATAATTTGACCATCAGAATTTGTCAGTTGCTGGAATGGAGTTGAATCCTAGTTAGTGAATAGCCTAGTCGCCTCTTAGGATGGAATTCGTAGAGCGTTGGGGACTTTGGGTTCTTTGCTGACAGGATTCCAACACTCATTCGAGAAAAGCTGATATTTTTGGTTGTTCACATTGTTTTACCAAGAGTCGGGAGTCTTCATGGTTTAATGCCGCGCAAGCAGGAACTCTTTAACCATGAAGAACATGAGTTTTTGTGTTATGAAGTAGTGTGAGGAACTAAACAGATGTAAACTGGGATTGGTTTTGGGAGATTGCCTACTGAGCATGAATGTATATTTATGATATTGTTCTGCTCACTGGGTGATGTCTTAATACCGATCACATTTCACCGACCACATTTTATTTGGACATATATATATAAAAAAAAAAAAAATCTTTAATAATATATTGTCAGACGGCTCTGGTATGGGAGATGAGGAATTTCAAACCTTATTAATTGATAAAATTAATTTAATTGAAACGAAGTTGATAATTAATAATGTTACCTGGCGGGCCATTAACCCGATTTAAATCTAAACAAATGGCAGAAAGTGGCGATGGAAATCGCTTGAATGATCCACAAGACCCAGAAGATCCAGAAGAGTATTTTCAGACTAACGGAGCTTCGGGAGAAAATGCTTCCAATAATGCTTCTGAAATTAATTTGCAAACGATGGGGAAAAGTTTGCAACTTTTGATGAGTCAAGTTTCTCAGTTGAGTGATGCTTTTCAGAAGCTTGCTTCATCGGAAGATAATACCAGAATTACCTCACAAACAAATGTTACCGAAAAAAATAATAAAAAATCTTTTAGATCATCCAGCCCCCTGAACAAAAATCATATTAAATTCGATGCCACATCTCAGACTCCTCCAGTGAATGAGTTTTTATATAGAATAGAGCATCTTCGTCGTTCAGAAGGCATTGATGACTTATATTGGATAAATAATATCCATCATTGCATGTTCGGAAAGGCCAGTACTTGGTACTGGCAGTATCATCGTCAAACCTCCAACGTTTCCTGGTCTGATTTTTGCTTGACAATCAAAGCCCGATTCAGCCAATGGAGTTCCGATTCGGAAATTTTACAAGCTATGGAAAGAAGAAGGCAAGGTAATCACGAGAGCATAGATGATTATTTATCAGCTGTTGTTGTTTTAAATCTTCAACATCAAAATCCAATACCTGATCAGGAATTAATCAGAATTTTACTTGCTAACTTGACTTCTTCAATGATGCAGCTATTGTTTGCTACAAATTATCAACCTTTACATGAGCTAAGAACCAAGGGAAGAGAAGCTGAACTTTTGTTGAGAAGATCTCAAGCTAACTTAAAACTAGTATCTTCAAAATTTCATACTTCTGAAGTGCATCCTAATTCCGAAAAAGAACAGGTTGAAGATAATGTCGAAGCTATAGTAAATTTAGTCGAAAAACGACAATTAAGATGTTGGAACTGTGACGAAACTGGTCAAAAATTCCAAGATTGCTCTTCTCCAACTCGAAATCAATTTTGTTACAGATGTGGATTTACAGGAGTAGTCGCTACTAAATGTCCTCGATGTAAGGAAAACGAATTGAGAGGCCAGTTGAAACCTCGAACTGGTCCTCGCTAAACGATTCTCTTTCCAATCATTCATTTAAAATTAATAAAAGATCATTCAACCAAGATAATTTAGACCCTTTTCCAAATTCTAATCTTCACTCAACCTGTTCAGATCCTCCTTTATATTTAAAATCTTATAATGAACGGAAATTAAATTATGAAACTATAAGATCCAAAATTTTTGGCAAGTCAAGAGATAGCAAAATATCACGTTCTACTAAGCGGTTGAGGGATTGGCATCAAAGAAGAATTAAGAAAAAATTAATAATGGTAGAGAGCATTATACAAAAAACTAACGATGCCCGACCCTTCGCTAAAGTGTATTTCGGATCCGTTCCAGTTGAGGGTTTACTTGACAGTGGAGCTACCATTAGTTGTTTAGGTAATGGTTTTGAAAAAGTCCTGTCAAAATTGGGAATAGCCTTACAACTAGTGGATATTGCCTTGTATTCTGCTGGAGGATCTAATTACTCTACCGTCGGATACTTTTTCACAAATATTACCTTTCGGAATATTACAAAACGTCTAAAACGTCTTTATGTCAGAAGTTATACTTGGGTGTGGACTTCTGGAGGAAGTTCAAGTTGGCGCCAGGAATTATTGAGTCACTTGTCCTCAATCCTGTTGAGCCCTTAGTAGATCCTAAACTTAATTTATTATCCTCTGAGGAAACTGATATGTTAGAACGGGTAAAGGACTCTTTTCCATCTTGTGTGAAATTGGGCTTGGGTCGTACTTCGTTAGAGACACATGTCATTGATATTGGTGATGCTGTCCCCTTTAAGCAACGACACTGTCCGGTTTCTCCAGCCATTCTTAAACTGATGTATGGAGAACTAGATCGTATGTTATCTATGGATGTGATAGAGGAAAGCAACACCCCATGGAATTCCAGTGTGGTTTTAATCAGGAAACCTGGCAAAGATAGACTTTGTTTGGATTCTCGCAGGGTGAATCAGGATGCTTATCCTCTCCCTCACATTGATGGACTACTTAGTCGTTTGCATGATACAAAATATATTTCCGCGATTGATTTAAAAGATGCCTTTTGGTAGATCCCTTCGGAAGAAAAATCTCGGGAGAAAACAGCCTTCACAGTTCCTGATCGACCTTTGTATCACTTTAAAGTGATGCCATTCGGCTTGTGTAACGCTCCTCAACGTATGTGTCGACTAATTGATAAGGTTATGCGGCCTCTTTTACCACAAGATAGAGATAGGGTTTCTGTTTACCTGGACGACATATTAGTTACCACTCCAGATTTTGAATCACATTTACTTTTACTCTCTAAAGTTGCAGATTGTCTTCGCAAAGTTGGCCTTACTATCAATGTGGCTAAAAGCCATTTTTGTATGAAAGAAGTGACATGTTTGGGATTCATAGTCGAGGATGGTAAACTGAGAACGGATCCTGCTAAACTCACGGCCGTTAAAGAATTTCCTACCCCTACTTCAGTCAAACAAAACCCGAACATTTCTTGGCATGACAGGATGGTATAGACGGTTTGGTCCAAATTATGCGGCTCTAGCAGCCCCAATATCTGATTGCCTTTAGAAAAACCCCTAAAGGATTTTAGTGGACTGTTAGGCTGAAATCGCTTTTAACAAATTAAAAGAGGTCATGGTTAACGCTGCTGAGTTACATCACCCTGATTTCACCAAGCCTTTTATAATACAGTGTGATGGAAGTATGATGGGAGTAGGTGGCTTGTTATCCCAAATCGGCGATGATGGTGAAGAGAGACCCTTAGCATATGTCTCACAGAAGTTGAATGCTGCTCAACGCAACTATAGCATAACCGAATTGGAGTGTTTAGCGCTGTGATTTGCATTCGTAAATTCCGAGCATATGTGGAGCGTTTTCCCTTCAAAATTATCACCGGTCATGCAGGCTTAAAGTGGCTGATGAATCAAAAGGAATTAACTGGCAGACTAGCGTGATGGTCACTCAAGTTACACTCCTACGATTTTAACATTGAATATAAGAAAGGTAGTCGGAATGTAGTACCTGATGCTCTATCACGATTTTTTTTGCGACGAATTACTTTCTGGCAGCGTTACTTCAGAAATAGGTTTAAATTCCCCACATTTTCAAACCCCTGAATATTTAGACTTAATAGATCGAATTTCTCAAACTGCAGATCAATTCCCTGATGTATTGGTTCAAGACGGATTAGTATGGAAAAGACGATTTACGGTAGACTCGGAGAAAAACCTTACTGAATCAAGGTGGAAATTGTGGATACCTATTTCTTATTCACAGATTTTGATAGAGAATGCTGATTGTCCTCCACTATCTGCGCATGGAGGCATAGCACCAACCTTAGTTCGTTTAAGACAGCATTACTTTTGGCCTGGTATGGTAACCCAAGTTGCAGATTTTGTCCGTGCCTGTGAAATATGTAAAGCCACGAAAGCCCCTAATGTGACTTTACGTCCACCAATAGGAGCTACACAAATCCCTCTTCGTCCGTGGCAACGTATTTATATAGACCTTTTAGGTCCTAATCCCCGCACTAAATCTGATCATACATCAATTATGATAGTTCTCGATGGATTTTCCAAATTTGTATGTTGAAGCCCCGGAAAAAGACTTCGGCTGAGTCTATTGTCCGATATTTAGAACAAGACATATTTCATGTTTTTGGGTCTCCTGAAACTCTGGTATCGGATAATGGAACTCAGTTCGTATCCAAACAGTTTACTAAATTGTTGGCTGAGTACGGTGTTAATCATTTTAAAACAGCACTGTATTCGCCACAAAGTAATGCTTCATAGAGAGTCAACAGAACGGTTTTGACGGTCATTCGAGCCTATATCAAAAATGATCAAAAAACTTGGGATCAGTATTTAAGCGCGGTGGCTTGTGCTTTGCGATCTGCACATCATACATCAATTGGTACCACACCTTATAATGTTCCATTCGGTAATTCTATGATTACTCATGGAAATTCTTTTAAACTTCTGAAAAGCATAAATTCACTTAATGATCATGATTACTGTTCACTGAATCATAATGATAAATTAGAAGTGATTCGATCACTAGTAAATAAACACCTATGTAAGGCCCAAGAAAAAGCTGCCCATTCATATAATTTACGAGCCCGTCATCAAAGTTTTGAAGTTGATCAAACTGTTTGGCGTCGGAATTTTGCCTCTAGTGACGCTTCTAAGAATTTTACTCAAAAATTGGCTCCTAAACTTCTGAAATCTCTAGTACTTGCCAGGTTAGGAAGTTCAGTTTATACTTTGGCTGATGAAAATGGCAGATCAATTGGTAATTTTCATGCGAAGGATGTCAGACCAGGAACTTAATTACGAGGTTATTACTTCCTTGGTCAGGAATATTTATTATAAAATAATTTTTTTGTTTTTGAGACTCTTTATTTTCAGGGTCGAGGGTCGAACCACACGTTACATCATTTTTTTTTTGTTGATATTGATTACTTTAATCTTCGTTTAAATACACTTTTTTTGGATTTCCTTTCGGTCCCGTTTATGTGAGTTTTGTTTAAAAAAAAAAATCTTAAAACGTGACGGGGGTGCAACACTGTTTTATTTGTTGATGGCTCACCATATACCTTAGTTTTCAAATTTACAACAACAAAAAAACACAAACAATTTTTTTTTAATTGACATACATTACATTATAAAGATTAGAATAGGCGAGATGATAGAAAAATAATGGGTCAGTTTTCAATTTTTGTGAGAAGAACAAAAAAAAGGGATCTTTAATTAAAAAAGAGAATTTTTTTTCTGATTAGTATTCTGAAAGAGAATAAAAGTGAATAGGAGCTGATATTTTCAATTTGAGAATGAAAGAAGTGTTTGAATAGGAGAAAAGAAAGTTTTGATTTGGGAGGAAGCAAAGAAAGCTTTTGCTTGAAAATATTTCCCAGAAGAAAGAAAAGGATAATTGTTAATTGAGAAGTAACAAAAGAAGATTCGTGAAGAATAAGCAGAAAAGATTGGTTGAGGCAATTTTTTAGAGTTCCTTGAAAAGACAAGTCCCAGAAGAAAATAAGTTACATCACGACGTCAATTTCGTATCGTCAAGAAAAGAAGAAGATCCACAGGAATAATTTTACTAAGCAAATTATTTATCTTGTGTTATTGTGATTGGTGATCTGCTATCAAGGAAACCAGAGGCGATGTATAAGGATAAGGAGTTGTTCGTGGAGACGACAATAAACACGGAAGCTCCCAAGTGCTGCTTTGTTACCGTGGTCAGACGTGTTGTTCGGTGCGGAGAGTCCTAATACTGCTCGAGACTGCCTTGTATAGTTTGCTGACTTATCAGACCTTGATCACCAAACAAAGGGGACGTTCTAATCCCACGAAAATCAATACACTTCCGCGTTCGCTTCGAGTCAGACTTTGTAGCTTTGATTGACGGTTCTCAAAACATTTTATTTCTACAACTCTCGCCGAGTGGTGTGGTGTCAATTTCAATTCCGTGCAATCTACCCCCGATTTCGTTTAAAGACTGTGTGATTACGAGCCAGTGGAGCCAATTGACAAGTGTGGTGTATTTTTACGGGAACTTTCAACTTTCAGCGTGTGCCCGTGCTCATCGAGATGAAGCCGCGCCTGGCTGTCAGTACGTCACTGCCTTTCCCAAAGCACACGTTTGCCTTCCTTGTATACTTGGATACCTTCATGGCAAATGTCATCAAACGAATCTGAATTGAAAAGCAGAAGAAGATTTATTGGAAAAGAAGAAAAGAGTCGGAATTAGAACATCGAGAAGAAGATTTTTTCCAATAATCTATGAAGAAGATCTATTTCAATTGGGATCCTAAGTAAGATTTTTTTTTTTGTTTTTTGTTTTTTAACTATCATAATTGATTAGCCAGAACTATCATAATTGATTAGCCAGAATTATCATAATATAATTAAATTTTAAATTAGGATATTTGATTTTTTTTTAATTTAATTATTGTAAAAAAAATTTAATTATTGTATAAAAAAAAATATAAGTACATATTATATTTTATATAAGCACATTGAACACTTTATTTTTTTTTATTATTACATATTTCAAGATGATAAGTATATAGTGGATCATGAGGTAAAATCTCTTAGGTGAGAGATGAATCATCTCCCTTAATATATGTCGATCTGACGAGCTAAGAATGGTAAATCAGTGATTCCCTTCGGTCGGTGACTCGAGTGGGTTTACCCATCTCACAAATGTAGTTATTCCTTTGTGGATATTTTCTTTCTGAGTGATTAATTATTTTGACTGTCCTATTAATATTCAAAATTCAAAAACTGTAATAAAATCTTACGTGACTGGTGACACTTTTCTGTTGTCCACATATAAAGTACCATTCACCCTCCCCTGAGAGTGAATTCTATATAATTTGTCACCATATGGTACTCGTGGAGCTTGTCTTTCAAGCATGATGACAAAAATGTCCTCATAACATATGGCATCAGAGCAGGCCTCTCTACCATTGATGCGATTGCGAAAGTAGAAAGCGGGGTCCAGCGGGTGGCTTTCACTATCATTGATGCGATTGCGAAAGTAGAAAGTGGGGTCCAGCGGGTGGCTTTCTCTACCATCGATGCGATTGCGAAAGTAGAGAGCGGGCCCCAGCGGGTGGAGGCACACAGGCGTGCTATCCGACACATTGTCCGGCTGGTTAGTCTTGCTGTCAGAAATGCCTTCAAATCCACTTTATGGACAGATATCTTGAAAACATTGGGAAAACATTTCCAATTTTCAGAACAACTGATTCAGATTCTGAGGAACTACCTGAAAGACCGAATTCTGCTCTACGAAAGGAAAGAAGGTCGGATGGAAATTACGACGGGTGTTACCCAAAGCTCCATACTTGGCCAATACCTATGGAACATCTCTTACAACAGGCTACTGGGACTCAGCTGCCGGATGGATTGTGCTGATGACGTCGTGGCATAGTACTAGAAGTATTTCTAGTATTTGCTGGGAGTTGAACTAGCACAACTTAGACTAGGACCGGTTGAACAAATGCTCGCGAATTCAGACGGATAGTGGAGAAAATCGAAGTGGCCAGCCTGACAAATAAAAAATCAACAAAGGCCAATCAGCATCGGTTGAGAACTGATTGGGTCGAGACATACAATGAAGTATCTGTGCTTGCTGAGACTTGAAGGTAAGTTTCTCTGAGCGATTATAGTTTATAAGGAGTAGACTCAGTTCAACAACGACTCATTATAATAAGTGTCGTACGATCTGTTTTCCTGAATGGAGATGAGGTATGGAATAATATTCTCAGAAGAAGACTCACTTGAATGTATTATCGGGGAGAAGTTGAAATTAATTGACAAATGGAAAACTGTGGCACATTACGCTCGTCCAATTCTTACGATAAACAAGTTGGATAGACAGAACTACGCTCATGTCAGAAGGGTTTTGCACTCAACGTACGATATGCATCCACCAATAATGAATAAACTCAAGAAAAACTTTAATGACATCTACAACAAAGACATACTGGCTTTAAAACGAAAACCTTTGCTACTCCATTTTAACTTGCCGCCATTTTGTTGCAATATCACTAGCAACCATTGACTGAATGAAGTCTTAAAGATGCTTTTAGTATTCGTTTTATCTGGAAATAAGAAGACCCCATTGAAAATATAATGTTGGATTGATGGAAGGCCCGAATGGTAGAAAACCCGTATATTGTTTTTGTTGTGCTCGGAGATCTGTCAAATGGCTATTACTTCCGTGAATGCGATTTAACTTTATTGAAACTTCCAGACTATGAGGACAAAACCAAAAACAACATCTGCTGAAAAAATAATATACGAATTCCAAAGAAACCTCTCGTCACTAGCAATGCAGGATTTTCAAAAAATCGGCATGAACTTATTAGAAAACTTGTTCAACTACCTTACTTAATTAACTTTCAAGTGTTATTTTATCAAACACCAAAAAACCTATATTACACCTTTGACAAATGTAACAAGTTGGGTAGACAGACCTATGATCATGTCAGAAGGGTTTTGTACTCAACTTACAAAATGCCGTAACCAGCAACGAATAAAATTAAGAAACACGTCATGTTCGAGGATCATACTATTATTAACTAAGTTGGAAGAATTTTTTAATTCTGAGGTATTTGTTAAAATTATACCCATAAATATCTCGCTTGATAATTTTTTCAGATTTTTTTAGATCACGGGTGTCCATTCGCGAGGGAGAAAACACATTTTTCATGTATTTCCCCCCCCCCTCTGTGCCCCCACTGAAGCAAAAACTGTCAGTTTAAGAACTGTTTTGAAAAGCTCTCATAGAGAACTTTCATTTGATACTCATATCGGCTACGTCTCATGAAATTTGTTTTTCAGGGGCCACTCCTCTGTACTGTAAGCATCGATTCATGTCCTATTTTTTCGAATCCTAGAATAGCTACAAAACCCTTTTGCTAGGAGCTCTCTCCTGCCTCTTTGACTTGTTTCAATTGTATGTAGTCATCCTCATGATATCTATCATTCCTGAAACTTTCATGCAAATCCTAGCAAAGCTGTAGTGTCTAAGTCGGTAAAAGCGCATATGGCTCCATAGCTATATGTTTCCATAGTAATACAGGGCATATTGTTCCATAGTAATACAGGAAAATTCAAATCGCTATAACTTCGTTAAATACAAATCGATCTTTATGAAACTTTCAGGAAAGATCAATCTTATAAATAGTCATCTGTTTGCTAAATTTTATTGAATTTAAGGGTACCATTTAGATTTTATTCAAGAAAACATAAAATCGATAAATCATACTATTACTAACAAAGTTGAGTGAATTTCGACTTCTCACGTATTTGTTGTTGTTGTACTCATTAAGGCCTACATCCATGATTTTTTTCAGGTTTTTCGGATGGAAGGTGTCCAATCGCGAGGGGGGGTACGCGAAAAGTTCGTACATTTCCCCTTCCCCTGCCCCCCTCGGTACTCATAATGCAATTTTAAGACCTGTTTTCAAAAGATCTCATTGATACCTTTCCAATGACACCCTACTCGACTACCATTGGTGAAATTTTTTTTTTGAGGGGTCAACTCCCTATATGGGGAGACCCCCCTTAAACCCCTTCGAAAAAAATTTTCACCCTTGAACTTTCAAGAGGTCACCACTTCTGACCTTTCCACAAAGTTTCATGGCTTTAGCCTCTATACTTTCGGAGAAAAAGTGCTGTGACATACAGACGGACGGACGGACGGACGGACGGACGGACGGACAGACGGACGGACGGACGGACAGACGGACACAGGTCGTGATTGCAATAGGGTTTTGTATTTTAGTACAAAACCCTAAAAAGGGTTCTCTTATACGATATACGATTTAATTCCAAATTTTATTCATTTCTAATTACATGTTAATATATCTTGAGAAACTTTTGACATATCACTACGATGGTCGGTCGGTTAAAATTATGTTGTATACTTTACAATACTTAAAGAGGGTCACTTGGTCCCTCCCTATCAATTATCCCCAAATCATAATACTAACCCTTCCCCACCTAATTAATTTGACTAACCACCCCTTGAGGGAGTCAGGGAGTCAGTCTCTCGCCAATGAGACATACACAAAATACTATCACAATCTAAATACCGAATCTGCTGGGCAATGCCCTTTATTTTTACGCAGGCCAATTTGACGACTGTAATTTTTATCAGCTAGCCACGAATTAAAAAAAAAAGGGAGTTAGGGACTTAGTCACACCTTTAAAGATGACATCCTTCGTGAGTTTCCCTACTATGTAGTGATGAGTTCCGTCCGAAGTGATTAACCAGGTAGGAAAGTGCTGGATTTTATCCGCAAGGTTTTTCAGGATTTCTCTTGCAAAATCGGCGGCTATGCAGCTTACGCTGGCTGCAGTGTCGATTAAACCTATCATCTGATTTTCAAGATCTGTTAAGGGTTCTAGCTGGGTATTAAGGGCAGTGTTCGGTGCCGAATTAGGGCGTAGGTCTGCAACAAAATGTCGATCTGTTCGACCCTTTCGCGTTGCTACGGTCCAGCCGCTGTTCGACTCTGGGCCTGGAAGATGGCCTCCCTTACCCTCACTGAAGAACGGAGTGCTCCAATGGAATGTCTAGGGGCGTAAGCCATACGCTCCCTGAACTTTGCGCGGATTCCACCCCAGAAGATCTCTGGGAGGTCCTCTTCTGTAATAGGGCTGACTAGGTGCTCCATCAAACAACGCAGAACCTCGTAATAGTCGCCCTCTGTCTCATGAGGCAGTTGACGCCTATTACGAAGTTGCTGGTTGATGATGGCGTCTCTCTCTACTGGAGAAAATTCTCTGATTGCGGCCAGTTTCAGCATATTCCAGTCATAGTCGGGCTCGGCCTCGACAAAACTCCAGAACCCACGTTGAGCTCGGCCTGTTAAGATTCCTGGTGCTTGCTGAGCTAATAGGTGGAAATCCCCATCCTGACCCTGGCCATATGCTCGGCTCTTCATAGGAATTCCCCAATAGAGCAGGTGTCATCCTTACCAGCATGTCAGTTTCCAACTAGCTATTAACTGGGACGCCTTAGATACAGAGATGGTGTTCCTGGTCGGAGGGACGCACTTCTGTAGGCCATGCTGGTTCAAGGCATTGTTTTCAGGCCGGTCGCTGAGCAGTTGGCGTCATTGCTCAATTCGCTGAAGGAAACTGAGTCTTGCATTGCCGGTATCGGTAGGGCTGCAGTACTGAGCCGCGGTCTATACTCTGGGGCTCCGGCGTCCATACCTGAGCTCCCAGTCAATCAGGGATCTAGTTGTAGGAATAACTGCGCTTGGGTTTGGTTTCCAGTTCGATGGAATTTTTGGGTGACAGGTGAGCTGGCTATTATTTAGGCCCTGGAGCTCTTTCTCCATCAGTCCCATCTTATCGGTCAGACCTTGTAGCAAAGACAGCATCCCATCGTTGACATTTGTGCTCGCCGTCATTGTTGGAACACTTACCGGAGTTCTGAGTCTGAGTCTTACCTACCAGTGGCTTCTTGGACATTGGAAAGGGAGATCGTGTCCTCCTCTCCTCTCGGGTCTTTTGCTACTGCTCCAAGCGAAGATGCATGCGTTCTCGCTGGTGAGATTACAATGGTCTGTTCAATGAAACCTCTGCATAGAGGCCAGAGATTGGAGGTTTGCAGGAGCTGCTGAACACAAATGCGATGGAAGAGATGTCTGCACTCCAATCTCACACTAGTAGATCCCTCTATGACGTTCTCATAGCAGATCCCACAGTTGGCTGGCTGTATATTTTTGGAGCGGGTCCAGCGTTTCTCTAGGTTCCGCTTGGTGGTCATGTTTATATGTATAAAAAATATTCTTACGATTTAAAAAAATTGATAAATAGTCTGGGTCAAGCCGCCGATAGTGGCGAACTATAGACAACCTCATTAACGTCTACTTATTACCGCCTATAGCGTGTAGTGAAATAGGTAGATACATGTCCGTGAAGGACTGCAGCGATGTTCTGCTGCCTCAGCGGAAGAGGATGGTGAGATCCGCCGAGATCGGCCTTGTCTGTGGACGCGTGAATGCGCTGGCAGGCTAGCGTTGCGGTATCGTTGGGCGGGTTCTTTCCCCCTAGCACAAGGACCCACTACAAAAATATTTTTCGCATCCACGAATTTGGAAAAGGTTCTTTTAGTATCGACTGGAGTCAAACAGGACCTTGCGAAAACTGACGGACTTGAGGAGACTTCGTCGTTACCGACGATACTTATGGCCCACAAATAAGAGCGGGGCATCCAGGTGGAAGCGGTGCCCCCTCGCACCTTCCCAACCGGATCAAGATCCAAACGTAGACGTTGCCATGTATTTCCCATTTGAGTGAAAAATTCATACAAACATAATTTGCATGAATTTTTCCATCAAATGAGAAATACAATCGTGGTTAATTTATGTTATAGCGTTATGCGATGGAATCACATAACTCTATACATAAAAGGGCACGTGACTGGAAGGCCACTCTACTCGGCAAGAGCCCCTATAAAACTAAAGAAGGGAAGAGCGCGCCCGATGGCTAGCTCATTTCAGTGGAGGAGCCTGCCTTCGTTGCGGGTTGTATACCCGGTCAGATTATGAGAAAGGGAAAGGCCGAAGGTACAATTTTAACAATTCATTATATTTTATTTGTTCTAAAAGAGCTCTAAAATTCTAATAATCAGAGAATTATTTAGAGTTGTATTGAATGGAATATAGATATTATTACTTAGCATTGTCAAAAAAAAAACACATCAGCCTTTGTGTGACACAACGAAATCTTGAGCTAACTAGTAATGTAAATTTCCTTGTTAAAAATTATGTGTGCACATTTGTTTAAACAATTGGGTCCAGCTTATAAGAAGGGCTGAAACTCATTCTAAATTCTTGCGAAAGGATATGCGAAAAAAGACCAAAAGGGTACTCGCCGGCATCCTCACGAGCGCTCGTTGACGATGTTGGTGAGTTACAATGAGGCTTGTGCATCTTCTCAGTCCTAAAATTGATGAATTTCCTAATCTCTATTGCATTACAGTCCTCCATTAGATCTTTCTCGTGTAAAAGTTAATCCAATAAGAGATATAAAAAAAGTAATTAATCCGCCTGACGAGTCCCAAACCGTTCATTCTGTTGGCAATTTTATTTCTAAGCCGCGCGGAGCTGGATGCAAACCTGTTTAATATGAATGCCGGGCCCAGATAAGTAACATCATGGCGATTAACCCAAATGCGTTGCAAGTGGAGCGACACTGAATGTTATAGTTGATGGCGGGTACGAAGTCACGAGTGTCCGATGAGGCTAAGCGATATCTGCGACGCACTCGGTCAGAGTCAAGCGATCAGGCTTAGACGTCGAAGCCGCACTACGCCAATTTCCCAGAGCTTTCCCCACAGCAGCAGTACTGATGCGATTGCAAATACTTCTTCATGCTCCGATTCAGAGGAATTTACGTATGTGGTCGGCGAACTGACACAACAAGACTCCCTTTGATCGAATCAACATACAAGTTCCATTAACGATCTGCGCGTTTGCTCCTCCGTTTGCAATCTTTTCGTAAGACGCTTTTTGATTTCCCGTTTACAAAAGCAGCGGGATTCCGAACTCCACTCGAACAAGAAATTTCCTCAGACGAACGCTGGACCAACTTGTCCTGATCGCTGCGCAACGAGCAATTCCACAAACTGCGGCGCTTGCACACTCAGGTCTAGTTAAATTTTTTAATTGAAGTATTTGCATTTTGCACTGGCAGTTGGCATTCTCCGCACCATTCACGTCATTCACCCGAACTGTACTCGCTCCGTTCACGTCGCTATAAACTTTCAATCCTCTGCAAGCAAGCAAATTACAAAGGAAACCCCAAATTCTATGCGCAAAAAACACTCAATTTTCCGCGATGGCTAATGGTGAATCCCGTAATAAGCGTTTTTCGATTCCTAACAAAAAAAAATCATCTTCCCACGGAGGTTTCGTATCCCTGTTATCTGTCGTCACCTTGCGGACCTCCTCACAACGGCAGTTCGCGAGGTTTCCATCCATTTCGCTGCACACTTGCCTTCGCCAATGCAATACGTGCATGTGCAACAGGAAAAGAGTTGCCATATTCGCATTTCACTTGCAGATTTGAATTTTTTTGGAATGTAAAAATTAATACGTATCGCACACGTATCGCACGCACGACTCGTCATCTCCCCACGGAGGTTTCTTTTCGACTCCCTGTTATCTGTCGTCACCTTGCGGACCTCCTCACAACGGAAGTTCGCGAGGTTTCCATCCATTTCGCTGCACACTTGCCTCCGCCAATGCAATACGTGCATGTGCAACAGGAAAAGAGTTGCCATATTCGCATTTTACTTGCAGGATTGAATTTTTTTTGGAATGTAAAAATTAATATTATGGAAAAATACAAATAAAAGTAGGAAAAGTGAAACTCATCATGAACATAACTATAACGCAAAGTCTAAATTTTAGATACAAAAACAAAATGATCTAAAATTGATACAGTGCTGTGGATAATTATAAACTGAAGCATGTTTTTAGGTCTATCATTCAAATAGGAGATTATTTTAAATAAATCGTAAAAATAGAAATAAAATCTGTGAAACATTATAAACTCAGTATCATTTATAGTACGTTTTTTATTCAATACTTGGTCCATTTACCCTTATTTTTTATTACGTCTAGTAATCGATTCGGAACGCTATTAACAAGACTATTTAATATGCTATCTGGTATCTCGTTCCATGTTTCTATTATTCGTTTCTTCAGTTCAATAACACTTTCAATGGATGGCTTCTCCTGGTCGTAGACTTTTCTCGCTAAGATTCCCCACAAATTTTCTATGGGGTTCAGGTCGGGACTCAACGCTGACCATGATAATAACTTGATTCCGTAATCATGAAAATGTTTTTTGGTAAACGAACCCGTATGGATGGGTGCATTATCCTGCTGAAAACGATGTTTTCATCTTCAGCTAGCGTCACAAAAGACAGTAGATGTTCTTCTAGTAACTCCTAATCAACAGCTGTAATTCTGCCATTGACAAAGGCTATTTCGCTCCTAGCTTGCTTTTTGAAAGCTGCCCAAATCATAACAGATCCACCTCCTTGAGCTCTTCTTGCCATGATTCTGTTCTCAAATCGTGCCAGTAATAATGAAATCCATCTGGTCCATCGAGATTGAAATTCTTCTCATCGCTGACGATGACATAATCCCAAATGTTTCCTTTTGAATAAAATTTTCGGCGAATTTAAGTCTAGCTTCAATATGACCTTTCATCAATTTGGGTTTCAGCAAACTTTTTCGATATTTAAACTTTTTAGATGATGCAGCCCATTTTCGAACTAGGCTAGGGTCACATTGCAAGTCCAACCGTCTAACAATTTGCGATGATGAACACCTGTATGCGATAGTTCCCGTAAAGCTCGGCGTTTTGTAGTATCTGAATATTTCGGAGGGCGTCCAGACGACTGCCTTTCTCATAATTCTCGATTCCAAGCTTTTAAAAATTTTTCACTACACTCTGCGACCTTTGAATTTCACTCGCATTTTCTCTCTGAGTTTTACCGCTGTTTTTTAAATCAATAATTCTATGTTTTTCAATATTACTTAGATTTTTTCCTCGCGGCATTTTAGACTTCGACATAAATTTTAAATTCTCGATAAAAATACACTTACACGTCTTTCTAGCATTAAAACTCTACGTAAAAACTAAAATCCACTTTGGAAACGCTCTTGACAAACTACAAACAGCAACTGAATTTATAATTATTCACAATTGTAAAATCCCTTTTCCGGGATTTCCCCCTGAAACTCAGCATGGTTGAAATAAAGTGGTAAGTATATAATTGAAATGGTTTTATGAGATGACCCAAAACTCAGGTAAAGCCATGAAAATTCGTTTCCTGCAAATGGTGTGGAAAAAATGTGAATAATCAGTTTGCGTCTATATTTATTCACAGCACTGTATTTAATAAAGGTAAAGAGAAATCAAAAAAAAGTTCAAGATTCGTAATTATAAATTGGAATAGTAAAAAAATGTCTTTTTCGAATCTGCAATTAAAATTTCGGATAGGTGTTAGGAAGGTTTTTGAGCAGTTTGCTTAGGCGACGGCTCGGTTATGACAAGCAATATGCGTTTAATCGAACTGCTTCCACTTTTTCTAATACGAGTTTCAATTTTCTTGATCACCACGCTATGCTGTATATTCAATACCCTCAATTTTTTTTTCAATCCGAAATCAAGTAAGGCAAGGTGTTGAATAAATTTCATTATTATACACTGAAATTCTCAATCAAATACTACTCAATAGCCAAAAACATGACAAACAAGACATTCATTAGATCAGTAGAAGCGAAAAAATATTATACGTCAAAAAACAATTGGAATATTTCAAAATATAAAAAGACAAAAAATTAAATGGATAGAAAAGAAATCATCACTAAACCATTGAACATATCGGGGCCGATGGAAGAACATTTGGAATTGCCGCAAGACACGCTCCGGCTCGGCTGAAATTCAATGGTGATATGAGACCACTCATTCGTTGCTGGATCGTATTCTTCCACAGTCTTGAAAAAGTGATTTCAATCGAAACCACCAGCAGCTATAAGACGATCACCTAATAGTGCAACACCAATTGCATCCCGTACAACGCTCAAAGATGCAATCAATTTCCAAGAATCTGTTCCGGGATCATATCCTTCAACGGTCTCCGCTTAACATACTGCTGGCAGGGCAATCGTGACCGCCTAACGCGTAAAGATATCCATTCGCGACATCAACTCCAACTCCTCCACTCGCACTATGACTCTCTTTAAATGCACCACTGATTTCTTGTCTTAATCCCATATCACGTTTAAGAAACAAATGTAAAATCCTCGTTTCTTTAAAAGTCTTTCTCTTCATCCAATTGTTTTCCCACATGCGAAGCGAATGTCACCAAACTTTCTTGCAACATCTATGCCATGTTTTATGAGTAAAATCACACGTGGTCGTCGGAAAGCGACATATTTAGCAAAGTTAAGCAGTTCTTAATTCGCCGATATAATCATTTCGAGATAAACGAAATTTAACTCAAAATCAATTTAAAATGATTAAGCACCGGATGAGAACAGTCCCACACAGAATCTTACTAAGGCGATGCACCAATCAAATTTGAACGAGAACCCAAACTACTACGTCGCCGTTTTTTTTTGTAGCTTTAGATTGTTCTATACACGTTGATTTGGCGCGAGCAAGTAATCCCGTACTTATCGATGAGTTGGAGTTCTTCCTCTTCATCGTCTGCAACAATAGGCAAAGTCTGAATAAATTCTGACATTCTTCTCTGACGAATAACTTTTGACTTTATCGTTAGTACTCGATAATAGTGGCACTTTTTCTATTGACTTAAATTCAACACAGAGCTGTTTGTCCACTCAACTGGGGATTAGTAAACACTCCAGTCCTCGCTTCAGAGCCATGGGACGCAAGGTCGAAGCAACTGTTAACGTCTGACCATCTAGCAACCGAATCAAATAAACTAAACAAAAATATGCAAACTACAAAATAAAATGCGCTTCCACTTTGGCGCTCACGATCCTGTAAAACTGCAACCATATCCAATCAAACGGAAAATCGCGCAATTGTAAAATTGTAACACAATAACAACTATTGGAAATAGTGGTCATAGAAAATCCGGCTGGAAAACCGCGAGTAGAAAAACAATACCCTTGTCGGACAAACAACCGTAGAACTTCCTGCTTCACTTCTCGGCCGAAGTCCGTCATCCATCCTTATTAGCTGGTTGGGAAATTTGTATAGGGATGACAGATCTCTGCGGGGTATCGCTCCGCGGGATCGGCGGTTATCACAAACTGTACCAGGTTGAACGTTTTTTCATCGGTTCCAAAAGTCTTGTTTTGTCTGCGTTATTTGCTTTTACCTTTTGGCTTTGGTGTGCTGGCTGGGCGTGAGGGCCAACTTGGGCAGTGACAGGCTCACCTATCAGGAAGTGCCCTGGAGTTAGTGCGCTTAAGTCGTTCGGATCTAAGAACATCGGCGTAAGAGGTCTCGAGTTTAACACCGCCTCTACCTCGATTAGAACTGTTTCAAGCTCTTCACACGTAAGAAATATTTTGGAAATTGGAAACAATTGGCAGATTTCACGGCGGATTCCCAGTCATCCGAAATGAGGTGCTCTTGGAGGAATAGATGGAAATTGATACCTTTTTGCTGCATTTTTTAATGATCTCTTCCTGCGCCTTTTCAGATTGAATCATCGATGTTAGCTCATGTAAGTGATTCCGTGCAGCCACGAAATTGGTAGCGTTGTCGTAATGCAAATGCTGGCAGTGTCCTTGCCGTACGATAAAACTTTTTAAAGCCCACGGGAAAGCTTCAGTTGTAAAATCTCCTACAAGTTCCAAATGTACAGCCTTAGTTGCAAAGCAGCAAAACACAGCAATGTAACCCTCCTGTGGTTTCCGGCCTCTTAATTTGAAATGAGTCCAAACTGGTCTACAAAAGTCTACGCCACTGTTCACAAATGGTCTTGCCGGTTGTACTCTAGTGGATGGTAAGTTCTCCATCATCTGAGATAATAGCTAGGGATGGGAAAAAACGCACCGGTTTAACCGAAAACCGGTTTTTTGGTTCGAAAAACCGTTATTTTTCGGAGGTTTTAGTCCTCGCGATTTTAACTGGTATTTTTCTTTTAAATTCAAGAACCGGATACAAAGGTATAAAAAATACTGAAGAGAAAAAAACCCGAACAGTTATTTCCCTATCCCTACCTAGGCAGCATTAATTACCACAATCATCAGAGCAAAGTAAATTTCTGTTTGATTGGTTTTTCATATTAGTTGTTTATATTTTGTTTTAATGTGGAGAGCTTTACGTAGGGTGCGAAGTGAAGCTAGCACAAGAAACACAATAAATGCAAAATGATTGAGGACTGAATTGAGGTGCTTTCATCCTTATACTGTAAATGAATGATTTAGCATAAAAGTAAGCTTTCGGCTTGGATTTCAATATGCTAGTCTTTCATTTTTAACGAAAATGATGATATATCTTTCAGTTCATTTTGATTCAAAAAATTAAGTGACAAAAAATCGAAAAACTATTTACACCTAAGGTTAGTCAACGAACATAAACATATACATTTAATTTTAACTCGAGTTTTTTCATTTAAAAGATTTGCTTAGAAAAAAACCGAAAAACCGGCTGTTCCAAAAACCGGAATTTTTAGCTTTAAAAAATCGCCCGGTTTTTTCTGCTATAAACCGCCATCCCTAATAATAGCTTCGGTTCTGCTCTTGCGCAACTAGCACAATGCTGGACCACAGATCGTGCTAATGACTTGCCCTTCAATGGCCAAATCGCTGTCTTGCAGTTGCTAACAGTGCATGGGGGCCGCAATGTATGTTCTCCTAATAAATTTGATTCATGAGAAGTTTTGTGATTGGATCGCAGAATGGAATAAGCATCTGGTGTTCAGCATCATATGAAAGATTCGAGGCTTCTAACTCCTTTTGTTTGATTGATAACCTTACTCTTTCAATTACTTTTTATGGAATTGTTTGCAGCTACATATAAATGAGTTGCATATTTTGAATATTAATTTTTCTGAAAAATTATTAGAGAAGAAAAATGTTAGAAGAAGGTGGTTTCGACGTGTGCACTAATTCTCCCCAGGCCATCACTCTTAGATACACACCGGTGATGGCGACCACCATGCTCAGAGGTGAGGGAGTTAATTTTTAATTTTTCTACTTATGCAAACTCAATATGTTTTTGTATCTGCAAGTTATATTCAAGGTAAATTTCTCTTGTAAGTACTTGTATTAGCAAAACTTTTTTTTTTTTTTTTATTGGACGAATTTGCTCTACATTTGAAGCTTATCTTACGTCGCGCGGATATCGATCACTCTTTCGGATGGCTCCGATAGCTTTTTAAATTACTTTTTATGGAATTATTTGCAGCTACATATAAATGAGTTGCATATTTTGAATAATAATTTTTCTGAAAAATTATTAGAGAAGAAAAATGTTAGAAGAAGGTGGTTTCGACGTGTGTACTAATTCTCTACTAATGAAAAGCTTCAATGTAGAGCAAATTTGTTGTATAGATTTACATTAAATTGATGTGAAAAGGGTGAAATGATCCAATTAAAAAAAAAAAGTTTAGCGCATACAAGTACTTACAAGAGAAATTTACCTTGAACATAACTTGCAGATACAAAAAACATATTGAGTTTGCATAAGTAGAAAAATTAAAATTAACTCCCTCACCTCTGAGCATGGTGCTCGCCATCACCGGTGTGTATCTAAGAGTGATGGCCTGAGGAGAATTAGTGCACGCGTCGAAACCACCTTCTTCTAACATTTTTCTTCTCTAATAATTTTTCAGAAAAATTATTATTCAAAATATGCATCTCATTTATATGTAGCTGCAAACAATTCCATAAAAAGTAATTTAAAAAGCTATCGGAGTCATCCGAAAGAGTGATCGATATCCGCGCGACGTTAGATAAGCTTCAAATGTAGAGCAAATTTGTCGTATAGATTTACATTAAGTTGATGTGAAAAGGGTGAAATGATCCAATAAAAAAAAAAAAAAAAAAAGCTTACTCTTTCAGCCTGAACCATTTGCTCTAGCTCTTTGTAAGCAGAAGGATCGTAGCCTGCTGCTTCAGGATTTATACACTACTCCCAAATTGAGTAATGCAGTGACTCAACTTAGACGGCGTAATATTCTTTTGAATGATTAATTGACTTTTGGATAAGATCATTCAATATTCGACGAATGGTACTTATTATGGCTCTATGCCTTCTAATCAATCTAGTAATACCCTCTTCTTTTGTTGAAAAAACGGGTGCATGTGTTGCATTTATTCGTATTATTTTTTCGCATTCTGCATCAAATGTTTCCAGGCCATCTTCAAAAATTTGAAGGTATTTATCTGCTATGGTCCTTATTTCATTATAATAGTCTTTCTTGAAGTAGTCATGATCCATAGACACATCTTTCATCAACCTCTATGCGTTCTCTAATTGACGTAGACGAGACTCGAAGTATGCCCATGACTTCTTCCTGTCAGAAGGATCATTTTTGTAATTCATTACTATTCTTTGGATCTCAGATCCAATAACGATTTGTTGTGCGGCCAAATCCTTCATTTTACTAATTTTTTGAATGTAATGTTCTATATGGGGTCACCAAATATTAAATACTACCTTAGTTAGCACCTATAAAAATGAAATCCATAATCGAACAAACCAATATGTAGATTCATAATCTATCACACAACAGTTATAGTCCGAACCTTGGCGTTAAGATTTATTTTTGGGATATCTCATTGCGCGATCGTAGCGGAATTTGAGGTGATATGGCCAACATCACGCTCGCTCAATTATGTGGTTTTTTTCTCATTTTTTTTTGTACCCATCACAGACAGCAGCATCAGAAGCTCAAACCCGATGCCGTCACCGAGGTTTGAACTTGGGAGCTGCTGCGCAAGCGGAGTGTGTTCTAACCCACTGCTCCACACGGGCTTTATATATATATATATATATATATATATATATATATATATATATATATATATATATATATATATATATATTATAGATATATTATATATATATTATATATATATATATATATATATATATATATATATATATATATATATATATATATATATATATATATATATATATATATATATATATAAATACATAAATATTATAAAAATAATAATCCATCGTACAACAGTCGTAATCCGAACTTTGGCATTGAGATTTATTGTTAGGGTGTCTCATTTCATGACCGTAATGGAATTCAAGGTGATATGGTCAATACTATGCTAAGCCATATGATTCTTACTTAATTTTTCAATATCATATATATATATATACATACATATATATATATATATATATATATATATATATATATATATATATATATATATATATAGTATATATATATATAGTATATATATATAGTATATATATATATAGTATATATATATATTTTGTATATATATATATATATATATATATATATATATATATATACATATATATATATATATCAAAACGGGTGATGGAAAATGGATTATTTACGATAACGTACGATCATGATCCAAGAAAGATGAGCCCCGACAATTATTTTCAACCAACTTTTTTTTTTTATAATTTTTTTTTTCTTTATTAGAATGTATGCGGTACAGAGGCCTTATAATATTATATATTATCGTATTTCTATGTGATTATTACAAGTAGCTAGAGGAAAATTTAGGCAAAAACCTCTACTGAGCTTATACTAGCTTAACATAACTTAACTTTCTACTTATACTCGTAACTAGCTAAAATCTATGAGGCTAGGTTACGGCCAAAAGATAGGTGGTAGCAACTGCTGATTTTCAATTCGCCAGGGCATGTATTAGTGGATTGGGCGAGTCTTTTGCTTTCGCGATTAATTTGTCACGGCGCGATGCAGCGAGCTTACGAATTGGACTAACGCCAGCAAGGCTGTGTAACTTTTCAGAAGAGAAGTAAAACGGTTTATTAAGTACCATTTTCAGGTATCTATTTTGGGTGATCTGAAGCTTTGTTACTAGATATTTAGCACATTGGATCCAGTTAGGTGAGCCGTATAGGATGATCGGTTGGATTGCCATTTTGACGATGAGGACTTTGTTTCTGGTATTGAGACGTGAATTACGATTAAGAAGGGGGTAAAGCGAAAGCACGGCCTTAAACGCTTTGGAGCTAATATGCTCAATATGTTTTCTGAAGGTTAGTTTTGTATCGAATATAAGTCCAAGATATTTAAGATCCTCGCTCCAAGGAATAGTTTGCCCTAAAAAATTTATTGGTCGCTTGGGTAGCTGAGCAGGCTTACGCTTCCTGGTGAAGTATATTGACTTCGTTTTTGCAACATTTATTTTAATTTTCCATCTATGGTAGTATTGATAAGTAAGTTCTAACGCCGTTTCAAAGCTGGAAATAATGGAAGTTGGATCTGCGCCTATACTGTATATGCGAATGTCGTCTGCGAAAGCTGCAACTTGGCAGTTTGGTAAAGAAGGGAAGTCAGACGTATAGATGTTATATAGAGATGGGCTTAGGCAGGAGCCTTGCGGAACACCGGCAGATATACTTTTTACTGGGGAAATGCTTTCCCCTACTTTGACCTGGAACTTCCTATCAGTTAAAAATGATTGTAAAAGGTTCAACAAGTATGGGGTGTATTTTATTTCTGAAGTTTGTAGACCAGAGCATCATGCCAGACTGTATCAAAGGCTTTTTCTATGTCCAGTGTCACCAAACCTACAGACAATTTATTGTACATCGCTGCTTTGATGTCCTTTGTAACACGCTCAGTCGAATGTCTGTTTCTGAAGCCGAATTGGAAATCAGGTAAGATATTATTGTTAGCCATTAAATTATTTAATCTTTTCAGGACTATTCTTTCAAAGAGCTTACCTAATCCTGGTAGTAAGCTAATGGGCCTGTAGATGTCAGGATCTCTTCCAGGCTTCGGGATAGGTATGACTAGAGCTTGTTTCCAGATGGATGGAAAGAAGGAAAGCCTAAGGCATGTGTTGAATAGGTGGCATAAGAATACTATTCCTTTTTTGGGTAAATTTTTAAGTACTATATTCGGTAGGCCATCGATACCTGGTGCTTTACCGTTTTTAATTTTTTTAAGTAAACTTATTAACTCCCTGGTTTTTATTAATGCACCAGGAGGTAAAGATGTTTGTTTAGGTTGATGTTCCAAAGCTCTGGCCACCATCATTTCTGCTAAATTGTTGCAGAACCTATTGGAGATATTATGGAACTGCTTAAATTTATCTGCAAGTATATCTGCTTTTCCTTGATTAGAGTAAATATGCTCTTCGTTGTTATTTGTAATCGAATACGGTAACGCATGATACTTTCGCTTAAAAATTCTATTTAAAAACCAGACTTTCCGCGAGTTGTAGCCTAGATTTGATAGCATGTTGTTCCATCGGAGATTCCGGAGCTCCTTAATTTTATTCTTAATTGCTAGAGTGCTCCAATTTTGAGAGACCTAATGCGGGTTTTTTGCCATTTTCGCCACAAAGAATTACGCTTCCTTATTAGCTTGTAGGTTTCTTCATCAAATTCTATTATATTATAGGAAGCTTTTGATCGTTTTGGAACGCTAGACTCGATAGCTTGCCAGATAGTGTTTGTGAATTCTTCAATTTGCTCCTTACATACTGAGGGAGTATTGAGCGATTCTATCGTTCTTGGTGCTAAAGTCACTCTTTCATTAATAAAACTCCGGAATCCAGACCATTTTGCTTTTTTGAAGCAGTAGTATGTTTTTGGTGCATTGTGATTACTTCTCGTCGTTTCTAAAGAAAAGAGTACAGGTAGATGTGGAGATGAGAGGGCTTGCAAGACACTCAGCTCAGAGGGAGTAATATTTTGGTCACTAAGAACCAGATCCAGAGTGGAACCGACTCCACGAGGAGAGTAGAACGTGGGTTCTTTAGGGAAATGCACGTAGATATTTGTCTCTCTGGCGAGATTAAATAAAATGTGCCCCATTTTGTTGTTTCGTGTGCAATTCCATTGCCAATGTCTAGCGTTCAGGTCCCCGCAAAGTAGAAACCTTTGGTTAGCCTTGCTAAACCATTTCAGATTTCTTCTGAAAAGTTCGACTTTTTCCTTGCTTAGTTTTGTCCCAGGGAAGTAGACACCGTAAAATTTTATATTTGGTTCATCGATAATAACGCCAATATTTTCAATTACCGATGTTGGACTTCTCGGCAATACCCAATGTTTAATTTTTTTATTTACAGCTATGGCTACGCCACCGCCAGTTTTGTCAACGCGATCATTTCTGTAAATATGAAAATAGGGATGCTTAAAACTATCATTTGGCCTTAACCAAGTCTCCGTTATGACAAATATATCTACATTATTTTGAACAGCGAAATTGAACGCTTCAGTCTGCTTATTTTTAATGCTTTGTGCATTCCAAACTAATACATTTAATTGTTTATCCATAAAGAAATTTTATAGATAGCTCTACAATGACATCAAATTGTTCTTGTTTTGTTCTACATTTACTTAAATTCGTAATTAGTTCCTGAGAAATGGTCAGAAGAGATTCGGGCGAAAAGAGGTTATCGCATAAACTATTTGAAGACTGTTGGTTTTGCTTTATCGCCATACTGTACGACATAGGTGGAGTGGTTGTCGACTTAGCTGAATTTCCCGACTTTTTTCCCATTAATGTTGCATCGCTGTTGTCTCGGCTTAGGGTTGGCGTATGTGCTGAAGCTTTTGTCAGCAAAGGGAAATTGGTGCTCGTAATATCGAAGCTGTTTGTAGTTCTCTGGGAAGGAATTGGGGAACTTTTCGAATTTTTTCCCCGATTATTCAGCTTTTGTTTCAGCTGTATATACTCTTTTCTTGCCTTGCACTCAAGAGAATTAGCGAAGTGTGGTTCTTTACAATTACTACAACGAATTTCATTACGTTGCTCTTATTTTAGCGTGCATTTGCTAAAATCGTGTTCACCACTACATATAGCGCATCTTGTGGGAAGATGGCAGCAAAATGTGCCATGCCCAAAGCGCATACAATTCCTACATTGTGTAGGGCCTTTTCGCCTGCTTGCGTAGAAGCTCCATCGTACAATAGTGTGCATGATCGTTTTAATTTTGTTTAACTCCGTCATTTTTGTACCCTTTTGTAGATATAAGAGATAGTAAGTAGTTTCGCGATCTCTTGACTTGGGATTGAATAGTTTAAGGGTTCGGCCACATTGCGATTTTTCTGCCGTAACCAGCGATTTTCAGACGCAAATACGAACACACTGCGACAAGATTTGCAAAGGAACTTCACGCATGCGCAGAACTAATATGCTCATTTGAAGGTATGTCTTTGCCAGGAACACATGCGCTAACTCATTTGCACGCTATGCAAGAAACTTCCGTGCACGTCAGCGTCAAATGTCCAAATGATGTGCGCCTGCGCAAGTATCACAAAAACTACCTGCTAAACTGGTTTTAGGAAAAATCGCAAATTCCTGCGACTGCCGACCTGGACAAAATTGTCGAAAATCGCAGTGTGCGGGCTTCCATTTAACCATGTGTAACTTGCGACAGAAGTGCGGCTAAATAGTCGTAGTCTGATGCATCCCTAATATCAATAGCATTAATGTTATGCTCTGTTTTGAGAAGCTTTTTTAGCTCTTCTGGGTAAATTTTATGCAACCCTGCTAAAACTACTTTTAGCGGTCGTAAATCGGAACGTTGAAATGTGAAATAATTCACTTTCTTAGCTTTTAAATGTCTCTCCATGGTCTCGTAATCTTCCAAATTGGTAAGAAAAAGCCTCATACCAATAGACATTATTTTATTGGAAAAATTCGTTATATCCAATTCCTTAAGAATTGCGTCTATCATGTTGCGAGGTAAATCCGTAAATGTTATTGGAGGGACTCTCACCTTGGTTTTTACTTCAACGTTGGGTTGTTGATCGGTTTAATTGCTATCCGGAAGGTCAGCTAATGGCAGGAATCGGTTGGAGTTCGATGAGCAGGATGCGGGAATTCGCGCCATTTTGAAATTGTCACGGAGAAAATTACCCGCCGGGGAAAATTCCCGGCTTCTTTTCCTGCTTTGAGCAGTGTAGGAGATTTTAGATGCACAAGAACTCAATATGTAACTTGAATTAACACCAGAAGAACGTATCAAATAAAGAGAAAGTTACTGTGTATAGTTACTGTGAAATTTGGAATAATAAACACTATGTAGTCACTACGTAAATCAAACGTCTGCTTAGCTCAAAGGTCTATGCAAAACTGTTTCAACCAACTTGTTGTTTAATAACGACGCTTAGTTTTTGACTGAAGATAATCTAAAGTCGAATCTTTAAAATAGTATAGAATAATATAAGCAACGCAATCTATTATCGACAATCCAATATATGAATTTTATTGAATGTTCTTAATTTTCTTCTTCGAATCGATGTTATACTCGTAGCTTAGAAAAGTATTTTCATGCAGCTTTGTGGTAATTTGTGATTGATTTAAGGGAACTTCAATTTAAAAATTATTACTTTTGAACTGGATTGGTAACAAGTTTGTCATTTCCCGTTTTGGTTGTAATTAAGCTAAGAAAACGAAGCTGAGACAAAATGTCGAAAACCTGTGTAATTTTAACGAATGGAGTACCTATATTGATTTTATTTCTGAATTAATCGTTTGTTCGATTTTCGCTCTATTAACAATAAAAAATTAGTTTCTTTCCCTCTAATGAGTATGGGACCCGCAACGTTTGCGGGCTCTTCCCGGAAAAAATGAGCTAGCCATCGGGCGAAACTTCCTCTTTTAGACGTTGCAGGAGGTCTCGCTTGGGATGATTGGCCTTCCACTCCTCTCAGGGCAAAGTCATCATATGGATCATTGATCCGGTTGGGTAGGGTGCGAGGGGAACCAATACCACCCGGATACCCCACTCTTTTTATGGGCCGTGAATATCCGCGGGAACGACAAATTCGTATCGTACCGTGCGCGCGGGTAACTTGGAAAAATCGTCGCGTCACGTTCGTTCAATACCTGATGGTTGCCCCGTCCTTTGACACATGTCGAATGTGTCCGGTTCCTGCTTCCCAAAAACAAATTCGTAAGCGTGAAATTTCTTTGTAGTAGGTCCTTGCGCTGGCGGAAAGAACCCGCTCCACGACACCGCAAAGCTAGCTGCCAGCACGCTTACGCGTCGCCAGGCAAGGACGTTCCAACTAAGCACGGATCTTTCGCTTCCTGAGGCAGCAGTTCAACGCTGCAGTCCTGAACGGATATCTAATATTACTTAAACACTACAAATGGCGCCCAACATGATGCCCGAAAAGCCCAGCTACTTCTACTGTCGTGAGCCATTAGACAGACCACCTTCTCTAGGTTACCCCACTAGGTGTCCAAATTTTGGCGGGTAGGTAACAACTGAAGGTTATTGTACTAACTGTGCCCCAGCATCCCCAAAATCATTCGAATTTTGTGTTATCTGCGGGCATCAAAATTTGGACTTGCTATTGAATTATCATTGGTGGTTTACCATCATTGTATGACTAGCGAGACTAAGTAATATTAGAATCCCTGAATCTGCTCGAAAGTTGTTACTCAACATCTTTTGCGGTGGGTTCTGATTCGCACCCAAACCAAGCAGTGTCTTATTGCCTTAAATCACATGGATTTTGGTTTCGCGTGACACGGGCTGCTTGCGGATCAGAATCAACCTTGGGCAGGCTTACTTTTCTTAGTAAACTAACTGACAAAGAGACGAATTCAGAGTCCGGATATTCATGGTGCCACAAGAGAGAAGTCTTTGCTGATGCGTAGGGGAGGGGAGCTACTCCATTGATGTCCCTGTTAAGAGTTTGAAAAAGTGCATTTTTTGAAAGGAGAAAACCGAATTTTATGATACCTATCTACATTTTTTTTGGAAGTTGTTTTATAGTTCGCCAATGCTGGCCACTTCGATAGTTTTAGTCAAACATTATTTAATCTATGCAATCTTTTTCTCAGGTTATACATTCAGTCTTTATAGATATTTATAATTCAAAATTTTTTTATGTATTTATAATTCTATTTTTTTTTTACTTTTTGACATTTCTTATAATTATTTTCAGTTAAGATGTCTACGGGACGCACACTAAACTAGCGTCATCTCCGCTCTGATGCTGGCCCGACGTCGCATTGCGTGATATGCTAGCAGGCAGTAGATGATGGCACACCTGTGCGGATGTTGCAGTGTCGACACAGATTTTACCTGAACTGCCTGCAACGTCACCTTCAGACCGCAAACTATTACCTACATTGTAGGTAACCCATCCAAACCACAGCACAACCGACCAGCGACATAACATCTGCTGCACAAGGAGTGGTGCCAAAAAATTCAAACCACCGGGACGTAACATCACCGCCTTTAATGGATTTTGAAACCATGGAGGGGGCTGGAGCGATTTCACCCACTGGAGGACCGCGGCCTAGATTATCCGTGGATGCGACGATCTGGCAGTACATGTACGCATTACTTCAAGGTCTGACCGCTCGATAAATGCCATTGAGCGTAGGCAAGAAACTGCTCCCCAAGCACTTCGCCCAACGCCTCCGCAATGGGACATGGATTTCAACCCTTGGGAGTTTCTCATAGGTCGGCGATCGGAGCCAGCGCGGACAGTGCCTAGCTCTTCCCCCCGGCTCAGTCAGGTCTAACCACCAACATCAAGAAGACGCCTCTTGATGAGTGCTGTAGAGTCAGTGCTACTGTACGGAGCAGAGGTATGGGGCGACGCTCTCAGCAAGGAGGTATACCGAAAACGTTTGGCACAGGTACAGAGAAGAGGAGCACTGAGAATTGCATCTTCGTATCCAACAGTCTCCGACTCGGCGGTGAGAGTGATTGCAGGCGTGATACCTGTCGCCCTCCTTGCTAGAGAGCGCCACGCTATTTACCTGCGTCGAAACGAGGATGCAAGGGAGATGGTTGTCCGCGAGGAGAGACAACGCTCGCTCAACGATTGGCAGCAGCCTTGGAGGAATTGCACGAAGGGAAGGTGGACTGCGCGCCTCATCCCGGATGTGAGACCGTGGCTAAATTGAAGGCATGGTGAGACTGACTTCTATCTGACCCAGCTTTTGAGCGGGCACGGGTGTTTTCAGTCTTACCTGCACAAGATCGGTAAGTCACGGTCTCCCGATTGTCAGTTTTGCCCAGGAGAGGAGGACAATGCCTGTCACACATTTTTTGCGTGTACCAAATGGGCCAGGCTGCGAAAGGAACTCTACAGGGAGACGGGGGAGCTCACCCCGGATAATATAGTTGCGCTGATGCTCGAATCGGATGACAAATGGAACCAGGTGGCACATTATGCTCGGGCAGTCCTAAAAGATAAAAGGGACTCACAGCAGCCGGAGGTGCTGGGGCTGGGGGATGGCTCTTCTGGAATTTCCTCTTCCCCTCTCCCCTCCCGCTAGGAAAGGGACTCCCCAGCTAGCTTGAAGGCGCCCCACGGCGTAACAAAACGAGACCTGGCCCGAAGTAATGTGTCAAACGGTTCCAGGCTTGGTTCTCAGATTGACAGGGGAGGTGTTTAGTGGGTAGTCCAAGGGTATCCTCCATGGGAGTCCCACACTGCCAGACTCGGCGGGCGTAAATGCCTTCACCTCCCTACCACAAAAAAAAAAAAAAAAAAAAAAAAAAAAAAAAACCACCAACATTCGGTCCTGTGGCTCCTCCTGAGCAGCGCGGACATCAGTACTACTCACATCGAATAAAGCTGATACAAGTCCCTGGCACGGTACAGGGCTGGAACCTACATTTCAGTGGAGAGTCACACATCATAGCGGTAGAGGTGTTCATTGCTCGGGTTGAGACGTTGACCGATCAAATGTTGGCGGGCGACCACACAGTGGTGGCTGGCTATTTGCCTTTATAATTGAGAGGCCCAGCGCTCGAGGCATACTGGCACACCCACACCACTCTGCCATCATTCCACTGGTTCTCGACTAAAGGAAGTGCAGCGCGTAGAATTCCCGACCAGCGATGTCGACAAAAGGATTCTGGACAAGATCCAGGCGCGCTGCCAACGCCCTGGAGGATCTTTTGGTGAGTGTAGGGCAGACATATTACGTCTGAACGACAGGCTAACAGTCCCACTAACGCAGGTACAGCTACTGCGGGTACTGAAACGCAATCTGCGGCCTGGGCAAACACATCATGTCTCCACGATGGATCCCCAAGACATGGCGTCATTAACGCAATCGGTGAGTAGACTTGATGTAATGTCGGAAGTGTCCCAAGAAGCAACGATACCAGATGTTGAAGAGGCTTCCGAGGGGCCAAACGAGTTCTCTGTAGCCGCAGTAAGGAACCCCACGGTATGCTGGAACTGTCGAGCGGAACGAAAGGTTTTCTGCTACGGTTGCGGCAAACCGAATACGTACTCCCCTGATTGTTCTGACTGTACGATCTTAAAAAATAGAAGAGCGAGTACCCGACCATCCCAGCGGTACTCCAAAGCACTAATCTTTCGCTCGCTGCAGGCCTGAACGAACATCTTACAGCCCTAAAACAATATATATGTATACATATATATATACATATATATATATATATATATATATATATATATATATATATATATATATATATATACGAGTATATATATATATATAGATATATATATATATATATATATATATATATATATATATATATATATATATATATATATATATATATATATATACGAGTATATATATATATATATATAGATATATATATATATATATATATATATATATATATATATATATATATATATATATATATATATATACCTATATATATATATAGATATATAGATAGATAGATATATATATATATATATATATATATATATATATATATGTATATATATATATATATATATATATATATATATATATATATATA
>OZ017740.1:196705436-196750436 GCA_963969285.1 Odontomyia ornata | reverse complement strand
AATAACTGAATTTCCTGCAATTTAAAGGTTTACGACCTCTGGTCTTAACACTACGTTTCATTAACAAAGGTAAAATTTAGTCAAAGCACGTAATTTTAATAACTGAACCATAAACGCCACAATATGCAAAATACGACTTACTACTCTTTTGTGTACCCGGCATGAATCGGATTTTTCTCATAATCAGTCAAAACGACTTCTCACTACAACTTTATTAGCTACGAAAACCATAAATCTCATTTTTAGGTCCATATAACATTAGATTAAACTGCCTTTAGGAGACTTATGCCATAACCAACTAATCCATTTAAGCTATTGGCACACGTTAATTGTTTTACTATGAGCAAAAACCTGCACATCGCAATGTTGCTCTGAATTTCTTATTGATGATCAACTTCTTGCAACTAACGCTAAATTCTACAATTGCGATCTCAAAGCTCGAAAGCATCAATAACGTGCAAAAGATCATTTCATATGTTTCCGTCGTTCCCATACACTAACATAAGAGTCCGCAACATCTAATTCATGTATCTTGCTTTCAAGCTTCCATTCCAGAATTGAATCGGTACTATCTGCTATTGCGCTGCTTCCTCTTGTACGTGTTTCCTAACCCGTCTGAGTCGGCGCAGCATCCTTTTACATGTACAATTAAAATAGGGGCAGCTTCGATGTATTCAATTTACAGCTAGGACAAATCCAGCCTCGTATTTTTATTTTTGCCATTGAAGTACATGTCCAAGCAATCACTTAGTTTACGTTGTTTGGCATCTTGGGGCAACTCAAGGCTTAAATGCGAGAATTGCACGTTGCACTTTCCTTGCTGCACTCCAACACTTCGATAACGTAAGAAAACACGGAAAACACAACAAATCCGCAAAATGTGAGCCACGGAAAATGCACAGTTCACACATGCAATTAATGGCAAGGTTCCCGTAAGGTGGTAAATGGAAATTATTGACCTGACCCTCTGCGGCGGCCTGAAGACATGACCACACGACCTGTACATATTCATACAAAATCGGACCCCCTTTAACTGATATGATTTGGTTTTTATATCGAATATCAACGAGACAGAAACTTAAATTAGCACAGATAAACTTCGATTTATTATCCAACCGAGCACTCGTTTTCTACAATCGTCCACCCGGATGACTATTTTAGTTCGAAATGAGGAAATCCCGGCGGTGTTTTCTGTAGTTAGGTAATTTGCGCCACTCGTGATCTCCCGTCGACCTCGCTGCTTGGTGATTTGAAGCGGACTCCCCTTTCCACTTGTCGATCCGTCCAAAACTTGTATTTTCTTTCTCGTATAGCAACCGATGAAAATCCCATCAGCTGAGTTCGATCAGCCCAGTTAACTTGCCTTCCGTGATATAATACACCATTGGGGTGTATTACCTCAGCGTTCCCAAACTCGGAACTCTATGTGCAGATTTATAATTTTTTTAAAACAAAATTTAATCGAAGTAAAGAAAATTTGAATGAAATAAAGAAATGAAGATTTTAAATAGTAATAGAAGTTAAATCTCACGACGAACATAATTAAAAGGAAACATTTAAATTTTAATATAAAGGAAAATTGATATAAATTCACATTTAATATAAAGGGAAATTGATATGAACTAACATTTAATAAAAATAATAAGAAGAAACAGTATTCTACCAATTACGAATATTGAGTAATAGTAAATACATATTTTTATTTTTTTAATCTGCTACAAAACTCCGAGCAAGAGATAGGAAGGTTTTCGAGCAGTTTGCTTATGTGACTGCTCGATTAATACAATTCATTGAACCCAAATATGTATTGAATTTTCGTATGATAAAGTATTCTCTGTTCTTTGCATGACTAAGTTTAAAATCCAACAAATCAACATTAAGATTCTATCAGGCGCTTCAAAATCCGCCCTAAGAGCTACTAAAAATATAAGAAAACTGAAGGCCTACTAATAAGAAGAAACTCAAAGCGTGCTTCAAACTATAAAACAGGGACAATCTAACATTCAACAGTGGAAGTTCAGAGCATGTAGATAACGCAATTGTAACGGAAATCAATCATCAAAGGGATGATGTCCAGATGTTCCAGTTCAACATGAAAATCATCGCTTGAAGTTAAAAAAAACAAGTTGAATAAGGAGGAGAGTGCTCCTACCAGAAGGTCTTTATAACATCCTAGGGTTAGAAACAAGTTTTCTAATGGCGTGAACCGATAACTTGAATTATTCATCCAATACTTGAATATGAAATCGTTCAAATTTATACAAAAGATGCACCGTTTTTTTCATAAGCACAGTGCAGCCTCCATTTTAATCTAGCTTAAATGATTTTTCTGAATGCTCGGCCGATTGAACATGTTCAAGTTAAACACTATTCCTTAAATTTTCATGAAAATTGAAAGAAAATAAAAGTGCATATGTAAATTTCAAATATATATAGGGTTTTCCAATAAGAAGTGTTATTTTGAATAAATCTTGTGATTTAACACTTTGCGACTTCTTCCTTAGGAGAAGGCCTACGCCAATAGCCCAGCGTCGATTCGAGATCTCAAAGATGAAATTCGAGAGGCTATCGAGGACATAGGGCAGCCACTTTGCGATTTGGTTATGGAAAATTTCATGAAGAGGATATGGTCCTGTAAGCGTGTCGTAGTGGTTATTTGCCTGATGTTAATTTTTGCTATTAACGGCATATCTTCTTCTTTATAATGAAATAAACATCCGATCATTTATATTAAAAAGTGGCATTTTTCTTTTAATATCAAAATAACACCTCTTATTGGAAAACCATATACCAACCACAAACACGTGTTATTGTTGTTGTAATTCCATATAATTTAAATGGCTATAACTCACTTGATTATGATTCGATCCCAATTAAATTTTGTGAACATATATATCTTATGTCAGAATATATAAATGCAAAATTTCAAGAAGTTTAATGGTACCGTTTTGATTTTATGGGCATAAATGTAAAATCTACAAATCATACTATTATTAAAAAAGTTGAGCGAATTTCGATTTCTAAGGTATTTGTTGCCCTTGTACTCATAAAGGCCCACGTTCGTTTTATTTCAGATTCTAAAAGTTCTAATCAAGACCTTTAATTTGATACCCCATTCGACTACCTTTGATAAAAAAAATTGTTAAGGGCCAATTCGTTATTAGGGGGGACCCCCCTTAAAATTTTTTTAAATTTTTGTTAAGGCCTTAACTTTTGAGAGACTATTACTTCTGACCTTTTCACAAAGTTTGAGCATTCTAACTTCTATAGTTTCTGAGGAAATCAGCTGTGACGCACGGACAGACGGACGGACGGACAGACAGGTCGCGAAACTAGTAGGTCTTTGTAAAAAAATTTCTTACAAAGACCTAAAAAACGGATTGGGGAAAGTTTCAAAAGAAGTTTAATCGAGAGACCCAGAAGTAATGTTCTCTTTCTGATGATGACAACGCATGCTCAATGGTTCTTAATAACAGAAATCTAACTAACGATGGAATAGATCTCTCAATTTGTTGAAGTTAGAGAAGCTGACGTTGGAAACGATTGAGAAAGAAGTTCCCAGGATTAAACATAGAAACAATATGGAAGGATATGAAACACCAACCATCGCAAGGTTGAAAAGATTGAAAAGCCTTTTTCTCACACGAGTCAACAATATTTACTGGCGATTTTTGGACTACAATCCCTCGTTGAATTTGCTAAAACTACACCTGAAGAATGTCCGAAACTTAATCCGTTCATATTTTAGGAGTGAGGTCAGCAATCAATGGGCGGAAAACTTGAGGGGTATTAGCCCACAGGACCCAGATGACGTTTTCACAAAAGTGAATAGTTTATTCCTAAAGAAGTCTCGAGTGATGGTATCGAATCTTGGAGTAGTTGGCGATGAGATAAATCTTCTCGATAGGACTGGTGTCGAAATTGATAGTACGACTCCGGATAGAAATGGAAACAGGATTATATATGATGGATTGCAGAATCTTGCCCTGATTGGAACACATTTTCATCTACCAAACCCAGAGAGAGGGATTTTTTTTTTTTGTGGTAGGGAGGTGAAGGCATTTACCCCCGCCGAGTCTGGCAGTGTGGGACTCCCATGGAGGATACCCTTGGACTACCCACTAAACACCTCCCCTGTCAATCTGAGAACCTAGCCTGGAACCGTTTGACACATTACTTCGGGCCAGGTATCGTTTTGTTACGCCGTGGGGCGCCTTCAAGCTGGGGAGTCCCTTTCCTAGCGGGAGGGGAGAGGGGAAGAGGAAATGCCAGAAGAGCGATCCCACAGCCCCAGCACCTCCGGCTGCTGTGAGTCCCTTTTATCTTTTAGGACTGCCCAAGCATAATGTGCCACCTGGTTCCATTTGTCAACCGATTTGAGCATCACCGCAACTATATTATCCGGGGTGAGCTCTCCCGTCTCCCAGTAGAGTTACCTTCGCAGCCTGGCCCATTTGGTACACGCAAAAAATGTGTGACAGGCATTGTCCTCCTTTCCTGGGCAAAACCGACAATCGGGAGACCGTGACTTACCGATCTTGTGCAGGTAAGACTGAAAACACCCGTGCCCGCTCAAAAGCTGGGTCAGATAGAAGTCAGTCTCACCATGCCTTCGATTTAGCCACGGTCTCACATCCGGGATGAGGCGCGCAGTCCACCTTCCCTTCGTGCAATTCTTCCAAGAGAGAGGGAATGAAATATTTTCAGAGGTCGTTGAAGTTTCCGACTTCAAATTAAGCTTGAACGGTGAATCAATTCTTCATTTCAATGAAACATTAACATCTGACCTCATACCGAGCTTGAATATTATTGATTATTTTGTCAGCTATGAGGACTTGTGTTTCATATTTGGCAGGAAAAACAACAAGAAATCATGTGGTACTGACGGTATTCCAAATATAGTTCTCCGACATTTGCACGAGGTTGCTATTAGGAATTTTTGCATATTGTTCAACAACATGTTGAGCAATTCAGAACGGGTCCCACATTAATCCTGTATTCGATACCTCGGTGTTCCTCTCGATCAGTATCTGTACTATACTGAACATGTCAAAATTATGCTCAGTAAAACACAAAAAGTAGTCATAACCCTTCGACGACTCTTTTATTCCAGATACATTGACCAAAAGGTCAAAGTTATTTGTTATATGACCCTAGTTTGACCAGTTTTGACATATGGATGTCAAATCTGGTACAACCAGCGTGCTAGTACTATGAAAAATTGAGAGTTTTCGAAAGGAAATGTCTGCGTGCATGTACTGGTTTGTACAGAAAGCCTTAGACGGATTAGAAGCACTATATATAGAATAGAAAAATATATTAAAATGCTAGTGACAAGAGTCGATATCTTCATACTGAAACTTCTTCGGAATCATATCGCAAGATCTGTAACTGTGAGTGAAAACCCTTGGATTTCACAGCAGCCGTTCCACCCTACAAATGGGTATATTGTTACTTGTCTCGATACAGACTTCGTTCCTCCAGAAGCATTCGTGTATTTGGACATGAATCGATATGCTTTTGATACTGATGTTGTCTCAATAATATATCACATATATAGACGGGCCACCGATAAGAAGATAAAAAATCCTCCAAATTTGAGTTCACGAGACCAACAATTCCAATGGAGATACTCAATTGCTAGATTCGTTGAGGCTGGTCGAGCTGAGACTGGTTGGCTTTCTCTCCTTTTTCGAATTGGATCAAAAAATATGTAATAATCTTAATTAATTTGAATTTGCTATTGTTTTTTGATTAATAACGTATAAATTTAGAGAGCCATTTGGGCCATTAAGTTTTCATAGTTTTATTGTTTGGAATTTGCTTTATATTCTTTACAAATTTAGGATGATTGGTATTGAATAAAGCGGTTTTGACTTTGACTTTAGAGCATGTAGATTAGTGAAAGTTTAGAGCATGTAGCCAAAAGAAATAATTTCAAAGTAATCAAACGATAAAAATTGCACTAAAAAGTGTGAAACATAAAAATGAAAAAAAAATCTCGTTGGCACCACCAGCCGGAAAGGCAAATTTTTCGTAGGTACTGTAGCGACTGACATGTACATATGTAAAACACCTAGTCATAAAAATGCTTAGTTAGTTTGTTTGACATTTACATATACAAAAATAATTTATGGGAGGTATCTATTTTTAGATCAATTAAGTAAAAATAAAAAGTTTAGTATTCATTCAATATCGATCTTGTAAAGACCACATAAGTGTCAATTGTATCCTTGAATTTTATACGTCGTTTATATTACATTAATTAATTTTGTAAAGATTGTTTTAAGTAAAGTTAATTTAGAGCAAGACCGGTTATTGACCAAATCGAAATGATTCAATTTGTTATCAGAAAAAAGATAAATAAATTTAATGAAAAGAAGTTATTTTAAATTATCGAACTTCATTAGAAGGTTGCGTACTTTTAAAAGCAAATAATTATTTTATTCACCTCTATTTTGAAAGTCAAACACTGTTTAAGGACAAGTAAAAGTAGCAGGAGAGTCCTCCTACCAGAAGGGTATTGTAAAATAATTAGTGAATCAAACAACGTCTTCTAAATATCAAAACTTGGCTCATATATACATATATTCCATCAAGTGGGCTCGGAAAAATAAAATATGGATATTATGTATTTTAATTTGCTGTCATTTTATTTTCAGTATGTTCACCTCAATGTCTGAGTAGTCATGATATATCAATGTTTTAAAATATTTCTAAAATTTTTATTAAAACCCTTACACATCTGTAGTGTTTGGGCCCTTTGCGAACGTGTATTTACACAGTATTACGTATAGTTGTTGTTGTATTTGATTCTATAACTTGGCTGTTTACGACTCAATTTTAGTGAAACTTTCAGAAAGCGTTTTACATCAGAAATTTGAGAAACAAATTTTCGGCAAATTTAAGGTCCTGCTTCAATTTTATAGATGAAAACGTAAAATTAGTAAAATGTACTATTATTAACAAAGTTAATCGAATTTTAACTTCTGAGGTATTTATTAGCCTTGTACTCATAATGACCTACATTCGTGATTTTTTCAGATTTTTCTGTTAAAATGTGTAACAAAATAATGATATTATCGCCATCTCTTAGCATTACACTAGGAACTTAGTCTAAGTGAAGTTGTATAATAAATGAATTTAGTCTGATTGCAACAACCATCCGAGTTTTATTATTAGGTTATGGGCCCAGACTCATTTTCGTAAAAACGTTTTTTTGGTACGTGTTAGTTTTTAAAATTTCGAATTTCGCAGAACTATATTGCAAACGTTCTAAAACTCAAATTTACTGGTTTTGGAAGACATGGCGGACGCCATTGTAGACAAGTTACCGACATCTGCGACTGCAGCCCAGAAAACTGAAAATTCGAAGCCGAGAGCGAAATTAATCCTCACAATCGATCTATATGTTCATATAAAGCAGGCAGAAACAACCTATGATCTATGGACAACATTGAAAAATATATTCGATGATTCAGCCCACACGAGGAAGATTATTTTACTTCGAAACCTCATCAATATTCGCCTAGAAAATTGTGAATCTATGACGGACTACGTCACTCAAATAATAGAAACGGAACAACGACTGCAAGGAACAGGTTTCAAGATAACGGATAAGTGGATTGGTGCATTGATGCTGGCTGGATTACCGGATAAGTATGCTCCAATGATAATGGCAAACGAACACGCGGGGATTGACATAACCGCAGCAAATAATAAAACAAAGTTAATGGATATGTCTTCTGATGTAGGTGCTATCTCCAGCTACGAAAATGAATTAAAACATGTAATGAAACAATCGCCAGACGTGAAAAATGTCAAAAATATAAAGTATTTCTATTGTAAACAAACCGGTCACTACATAAATCAGTGCTCCAACTTGGATAAAAGCAAAAGAAGACAATCAAATGCTTTGGTATGTTGACAGCGGTGCCAGCAAACATAAGACTGCGAGACGAAACTTGATCGCGAATCTATCACAGATCTTCGATACAAAGGAAATCATAATTACAAATCAGACCAGCGTGCCAGTGTTATGTTCTGGTGATGTAAACATAGTGACAGCCGTAAACGATAGCGAGTGTGACATCACAGTTTCCAGTGTACTGTGTCTACCAGAATTGACAACAAATTTGCTTTCTGTGAGTCAGCTGATGGAAAATGGAAATAGGACAATTTTCAAGGAAAATGCTTGCTACATCTATAATCAGCAGAAGAAGCTTGTAGGCGAAGCTGAGTTGATTAACGGCGTGTACAGATTGCATACTTTGGAAGCGGATGAGACATTAGTAGTGATGACAACAGTGATAAATAGTAGGATGTGGCATAGACGCTAAGGACACATAAACAGTGCCAGCTTAACTAAAATGAAACAGGCGGTAGACGGAATTTCTTTCCCTGAACCGGCAAAAGTTGGAAAATCGGATTGCATTGTTTGTTGCGAAGGCAAGCAGGCGAAGTTACCATATCAAGAAAGCTGTTCGAAATCCGAAGGAGTGCTGGACTTAATTCATGTGGATATGGGAGGCCCGATGGAATGCCTGTCATTGGAAAGTCTTAGTATTATGTTTTGTTTGAAGACGACTACAGTAAGATGGCATTAGTTTATTTTCGAAAAGCAAAAGATGAAGAGTTCGCTAAATTCAAGTATTTTCAGTCCATGGTTGAGAAACTAAAAAGTCAGGAAAATCAAAATTATTCGAACAGACTATGGAGATGAGTTCTGCAGCCTTGAGTTTGAGAAGTATTTAGCGGAGCAAGAAATAGTCCACCAAAAGAGAAGAAAATGCTTACACATGTAGCAATCGAGCAGTCACCGAAGCAAATTGCTCGAAAACCTTCATAACACCTATCCAAAATTTTAATTGTAAATTTGAAGGAAAAAAAATTTGTAATTATATCAATTTATAGTTATAAATCATAAAATATTTTTATTTTTATTTAAATATAAATTTTACATCCAATTTTTTCCTATATTAAATTTAAACCTTTCTTCCTAATTATATTCGTTATAACATTTATCTTTTTATTATTATTTAAAAATGTTTTCATTATTAACTTCTATTGATTAAAAAAAAATCGAATCTGCAATTAAAATGCAGACATGGCAACACCTTTCCCGCTGCACATGCACGTATTGCATTGGCGAAGGCAAGTGTGTAGCGGAATGAACGGAAGGCTCGTCAACTGCGGTTGCAAGACGTCCCGCAAGATGACAACTGGTAACAGGGGAGTCGGGTTTAAGACGTCGAGGAGACGCCGTCGTTGTCCAGTCGCGTATTTTGTTTTCCAACCAAGTCCAAAAAACGGAATCATTTTGTGTAGCCGTGTGTGTTGGTTTGAATCGGAATATTTTTGGACTTTTAGTGTTCAGCTCATGTGTGAACTTCCTATAGTTCGGTTATCTGTAGCATTGTGTTATTGATACCTCGCGAAAGTTACCCATGAAGAAAATGTGTGGTTGCAACCGTCTCCTTGACCTTTGTACAGGATCAGTGCATCTAAATGGGAAAGTTGAATTTTGAGATACAGTGTTTTAATCGTTAGTTATACGCAACTGCATCAATTTTATTCAATAAAGCCCATAGCCGGATATAATCTGTTTGTCGGTCATCCATCGGACTTTAATTGTGCTTCAAAACCATTCGTTTGCTCGCTTTGTGGTCGCGAGTTTATGCGTAGCGAATGTTTTGCTCAACACATGAGTTAAGGCATTCTGGCGGATCGTGTAATCTAAAAACAGAATTTTGTCATATTTGAGACAAAGGATTTACAACAGCGAAATATTTATCGGGCCATAAGAGGATTCATGCTGAACGTAAATTTTGCCAAGGAACGTTTGATAGGAAATCTCCTCGACACAACATTCTAAAACACATGTGCGTGAAAAACAGTACCTGTGCTCGATTTGTGGCTTGCCGTTCGTACAAAATGATTATGTAGTCATTCATATGCGTCGTCACAAAGGTGAAAAGCCGTATAAAGGTAAATTCTGCGGGAAAGGAATTCCATGAGCCACAGATTTCAATGTTCACGTGTAAAATACGTGTGAAGCTTATGTAGAAGCGGAATAGAGTGTCGGATCAGGTGGGCAGTGAAAGTGCACCGGTCACTTTCCGACGAGAGAAAAGCCGATAAACGTGTCGCATCTTGAATGGCAACAAATTAAAAAGTAGTTGATTAGTGCTATTTGTTGAAAATTACGGCTGAAAGAATTATACTTGTAAGCCTACGTGAGCAAACCTAGCATAAATTGGGCAGTGAAGTGACCATTAAATATTTAAAAATAAAAAAATTATTCGCAACCCATCGTGAAAATAATGAAGAGTGGCGCATTAGCGAAGAATGGATGTACCAAATTAGTGAAAAACTGTGGCCTTCTCATTTGCTTTGTATTGTCCCTGTCAGTTGAGCCAATTCTCAAGCGTCGACCGAGTCCGAATCGAAATCGAACAAGTTTTGGATTATCTGTTTGAGTAGTCAAACAATCACACTCAAGGAGACCTCATCGAGCATCGATTAATAAATGCTCTTGGTTTGCACGCGTCCTCGTTACAACATCCTTTTCCACCTTGTCGATGAATTTATGTCGAGGAAGCTTGTACCCCAAACTAAACAAAAAAGTTTTTTTTTGTCTGTCAAATTTTTGCTAATATTTAGTGTATTACAAATCAAATGAATCGATTGCCTACTTTTTTGATGGAAAAATTTTTCAGGCTGTACCCACATCATCAGCGGGCCCCCGGCGAGAATGAGAGTGAGTACCCGTTTGCTTTCCTTCTATTTGAAACAGATTTCTCTTTATGTACATATTCATTCATTCATTATAATCCATATTACGTGTTTAATACACAAAAATCATAGTACAATTAAATTTATATTTATACATATATATGTACAAATTGATTCCTTCATTATATATTATATATTTTTTAAATCCATATTAGGTGTTTAATACGCAAAAATCATAGTACAACTAAATTCATATTTATGTACATATCGATTCATTCACTAAATATATTTTTTAAATCCATATAAGGTGTTTAATACATAAAAATCATAGTACAATTAAATTCATATTTATATACATATTGATTCCTTTATTATACATTTTAATTTTTGATAACCATATTAGGTGTTTAATACACAAAAATCATAGCACAATTAAATTCATATTTATATATTTTTTTTTTTTCTTTAAAAGCCGTCGGGCCTTGCTTAGTTGTGTGAGCAGACGCGTTTCGACTACTTTGAGTCATCTTCAGTGTCTAAAGGATGTGTTGAAGGGAGCGACTTTATATAGTCGTAGGATGGGTAATTAGCGAATAGGTAATTAGCGGATGGGTAATTAGCGGATGGGTAATTAGCGGATGGGTAATTAGTGGATGGGTAATGAGGTCAGGAAGTAAATTACTCAATTATACCAGGTAGGGGGATATTATGTTTTTGTTTTTTTGCTTGTTGGCTGTCCGTTTGTTCTGTTTCATCTCGTTTCCGTTTTCGCCTAAGAGTGTGGTCTAGGACTGAGAAAATTGCGTCGGAATTGGTAACAAGTTGTTCGTTGATAATGTCACCGTCTGTCTTTCTATGTTTATAAATTTCAAGCCTTTCTAGGATGTCAAGTCTCGGTCCTTTGTTTTGTTTGTGTAGCAATTTCATAGAGTTTGTCATAGCATCAGGCTCATGTGCGTGGTTTTGTAGGTGCGTCGCATAATTGGAGTCTGCCTTGTTGTATAAGAAAGATCGTAGGTGCTCTTTGTATCTTGTCGTTAGTTTTCGTGTTGTTCTTCCTATATATACCATGTCGCAGTCCTTGCATGTCAGTTTGTATATGCCGCTGCCTTCGTATATCGATGTGTCATTCAGTTTTGGCTTCAGTTTGTTTCCAATGTTGTTGTTCGTTTTGAATGCAGTTTGCAATTTGTATTTCCTAAGGAAGTTCGATAGTTTGTATGTCTCTTTGCCTACGTATGTTAACGATACCCACTGTTGGTCGTTTTTATGAGTTTCCGTCGGTTGGCGTTCCTGTTTTTGTTTGTACTGTGTGACTAGTTTGTCAATGTCGCATTGTTTGTATCCGTTATTATTAGCTATTCTGTAAATGTTGTTTAGTTCGTTGGAATAGTTAGTAGGAGTCATGGGGATGGAGTGAAGCCTCTGCACCATTGATCTGTACGCTGCTAGCTTATGTTGTGCGGGGTGGTTAGATGTTTCATGTATGATATGATCAGTTGTGGTTGGTTTTCTGTATATTTTGTAGTCCAATCGTGTTTGGTCACGTGTCACAGTTAGGTCCATATAGTTGAGTTGTCCGTTTGTTTCTTTTTCCATAGTGAACTTTATATTCGGGTGAATTTCATTCATATAGGCAAGTAGTTCGTCTTGTTTATTTTCTTGTGAGTCAATAACAATGAAACAGTCATCCACATATCGTCTGTAAAATATTACATTGAATCTTTTGACAACTTTGGGTATAAAGACTTCTTCCAAAGATTGTAAGAATATTTCTGACATTATTGAGGACATTGGATGTCCCATACCCAGACCGTCTTTGGCAATGTATGTGTTGCTATTGAACTTAAAATAGTTCTGTTTGATTGTGGTCTTTATGAGATTGAGTATTTGATCTGTGAATCGTCGGCTGTTGTTGAATGAAAGTTTTTCTTTTAGTATGGCCAGTGTTTCATCGACAGGGATAGACGTATAGAGGTTGGTGATGTCTAATGATAAAAGTTGACAATTTTCAGTCAATTTTAAAGAAGTGGTAGAATTTGCTAGCTCGCGGCTGTTCTTTAATGCGTATTTGTCGTCAAGGTGCACGACATCAGCCATTATCGTTGCCAAGTACCGTGCTAATTGGTATGCAGGAGCTGGGCGGTAGTTGACAACAGGACGGATAGGAATATTGGGTTTGTGGAGCTTAGGTTGTGCTTTAAAGGGTGGTGTGCATGGATTTGGGTTTATGCAGCGTTGCTTAGTATTAGGAGGAATAATTAGTGGGGATTGTATAATGGCAGTACGTAAGTCCGCTTGGAACCTATTGGTGGGGTCTTTGTTTACCAGTTTGTAGCCGTTGGCGTTAATGAAGTCTATTGTTTTTTGTACATAGTCCGTTGTTTTTAGGATCACCGTTGTATGTCCTTTGTCAGCCTTCGTCACTGTTAGTAGGTTATCCGTTAGCTTTGTCTGAATGTGTCTTAATATCTTATGGTCTTCGTGGAAATCCGTTTTGTTTATGCTAGTGCGTATTTTTTGTAGTATGTCTACTGCAGTATGTCTTGCATGTGTCTGTTGTTCCTGCGGCAGTTTGTTAATGGCAAGTTCAGTGTCGATTACTAGTTGTTCTAGGTCTTTGTTGCGGTTTGTATTATGTGAAGCTTATGTAGAAGCGGAATAGAGTGTCGGATCAGGTGGGCAGTGAAAGTGCACCGGTCACTTTCCGACGAGAGAAAAGCCGATAAACGTGTCGCATCTTGAATGGCAACAAATTAAAAAGTAGTTGATTAGTGCTATTTGTTGAAAATTACGGCTGAAAGAATTATACTTGTAAGCCTACGTGAGCAAACCTAGCATAAATTGGGCGGTGAAGTGACCATTAAATATTTAAAAATAAAAAAATTATTCGCAACCCATCGTGAAAATAATGAAGAGTGGCGCATTAGCGAAGAATGGATGTACCAAATTAGTGAAAAACTGTGGCCTTCTCATTTGCTTTGTATTGTCCCTGTCAGTTGAGCCAATTCTCAAGCGTCGACCGAGTCCGAATCGAAATCGAACAAGTTTTGGATTATCTGTTTGAGTAGTCAAACAATCACACTCAAGGAGACCTCATCGAGCATCGATTAATAAATGCTCTTGGTTTGCACGCGTCCTCGTTACAACATCCTTTTCCACCTTGTCGATGAATTTATGTCGAGGAAGCTTGTACCCCAAACTAAACAAAAAAGTTTTTTTTTGTCTGTCAAATTTTTGCTAATATTTAGTGTATTACAAATCAAATGAATCGATTGCCTACTTTTTTGATGGAAAAATTTTTCAGGCTGTACCCACATCATCAGCGGGCCCCCGGCGAGAATGAGAGTGAGTACCCGTTTGCTTTCCTTCTATTTGAAACAGATTTCTCTTTATGTACATATTCATTCATTCATTATAATCCATATTACGTGTTTAATACACAAAAATCATAGTACAATTAAATTTATATTTATACATATATATGTACATATTGATTCCTTCATTATATATTATATATTTTTTAAATCCATATTAGGTGTTTAATACGCAAAAATCATAGTACAACTAAATTCATATTTATATTTATGTACATATCGATTCATTCACTAAATATATTTTTTAAATCCATATAAGGTGTTTAATACATAAAAATCATAGTACAATTAAATTCATATTTATATACATATTGATTCCTTTATTATACATTTTAATTTTTGATAACCATATTAGGTGTTTAATACACAAAAATCATAGCACAATTAAATTCATATTTATATGTACATATTGATTCCTTCATTATATATTATATTTTTTTAAATCCATATTAGGTGTTTAATACACAAAAATCATAGTACAATTAAATTCATCAGAAATATTGAATTTAATGCAACCCACTTGTGCTATATACATACGTAACGTAGGGCTCTCTAAAGTTTAGTTAGAAAAAGGATTCACTGCGAATATTATTTTAAAATCGAATTTCGTAAGGCTTTTACATGTAAATCTGATTTCCAATTGGAAAATATTTAAAATCACTTCTTGTTTATTGTTGGATATATAGGTGTTTAGTGCCACTCAAATTAAAAATAAGTTTAAAAATCTGAATTGCTAAAATACTTGCACTGAACCGAATAAAAAGAAAAGTATAATTAAAACGTGAAGATTTGGTCTTTCCTGTCGGACGGGACCCGCAACCATGGCCGGTTCCTCTACTATAATGAGCTAGCCATCGGGCAAGCTCCCCCCTCGTGATGCGTTCCAGGTGCTCTTGCCCGGGTAGAGTCCCTTTAAGTCCGTCAGTTTTCTCCAGGCCAGATTTTTCCTCTGACTCAGCAATTTAATAGCCCTTAGTAGGTTACCTCCTTTCTCGACTTCGGTCAAAATCGAGGATGCAAAAAATATTTTTGTAGTGGGTCCTTGTGCTGTGGAAAAGAATCCGCCCCAAGACACCGCAACGCTAGCCTACCAGCACATTCACGCGTCCCCAGACAAGGCCAATCTCGGCGGATCCTACCATCCTCTTTCGCCGAGGCAGCAGACGATCACTGCAGTTCTTTACGGACATTTCTATCTAACTATTTCACTACACACACCACAGAAAAATGGCTTATCAGAACGTATGAACAGGTCTGTAGCAGAAAAGGCTAGATGCTTGCAGTTTGATGCCGGTTTAGATAACAAGTTTTGGGCTGAGGCTGGGAATACTTCGGTATACTTACGAAACAGATTTGTAGTTTCCGGACTGAATGATAAAACACCTTATGAGGTCTGGACAGGCAAGAAGCCGAACTTAAGTCATTTACGTGTATTTGGAAGGACTGTCTTGGCGCATGTCCCAAAAGAAGGACGGAAAAAGTGGGACAAGAAGGCGAAGTAATTTATTCTTGTAGGCTATGCTGAGAATGTGAAGGGATACAGAGTACATTATCGTAATACTAATTCTGTGACCATGAGTAGAGACATAGTCATTATGGAGCATCCAGACCAGAATACAGTTGATACTGCAGTGCAAGAAGAATATATTGAAAATTTACTAGAAAAGTTCGATATGTCCCAAAGTAAACGTATCTGTACTCCTATGGAGATGAATCGCAAATTGGCAAAAGCTGAGAAAGTTTCCTGTGAGTATCCCTATCAGCAACTTCTAGGTAGCTTAATGTGCAAGTTTTCTTAGTCAATTTAATAATTCTTATAATGAAACCCACTGGAAACATGCTAAGAGGGTGTTAAAATATTTGAAGTGTACTAAAAATTATGGTCTTATTTTTAGACAAGATAATTGTTCTGTTGAGGGTTTCGTAGACAGGGGGTTCAGATGTGACAGATAGGAAATCATGTTCAGGGTTTTTTTTCAAATTGTCAAACTCAGTAATTTCATTTGAATGCAGAAAGCAAAGAAATGTAGCATTATCAAGTACCGAAGCAGAGTACATTCCAAGTTAGTAAAGAAGCTGTCTACTTAAAAAAGTTATTGGTTGAAATTGTAGGTAATTCACAACCTATTACTTTGTTTAATGATAGCCAAAGTGCTCAAAAATTAGTGTCTAATCCAGTCTTTCATCGTAGATCTAAGCAAGTAGATATAACGTACCATTTCGTAAGAGAAGCAGTAAATAATAATATGATAAATAGCTTATGAAATTTTTCAGAAAAAATTATTAAAATAAGCAACTCAATCATGTAGCTACAAAGAATTTCATAAGCTATTTTCAAAGTATCGGAGCCATCCGAAAACGAGATCGATATCCGCATGAAGCAATGAAAGCTCACTGTAGAGCAAAAATTATCGTATAGATTTACATTAAATTAATTTAAAAAAGGGTGAAATGATCAATTTAAAGTTTAGCTAAGAATATGATAAATATTTCTTACCTTGAAACAGCTGAAATGCCTACAGATTTTTTAACTAAGAGCTTAGGCTCAATCAAACATTAGTACTTTATGAAAAAGTTAGGTATTTCGCCTGTTTCATAACGATTGGATTCAAGTCTTTGTGTTTGTTATTTTGTTATGGGGAGGTGTTAAAATGTGTAACAAAATAATAATTTTATCAACATCTTTTAGCATTACACCAGAAACCTTGTGAAGTGAAGTTGGTTGTATTGCTGGTTCAGTAAAGTTGCATAATAAATGAATTTAGTCTGATTGCAACCAGCATCCGAGTTTTATTATTATTTTCTTAGGACCTGTCTTGAAAAGTTATCATTAAAACCTTTTATTTGACACCCATATTGATTAATTTTGGTAAAAAAATGTTTAAGAGTCACCCCCTGTATCGGGACAACCCCTTAAACACCTTAAACAATTTTGAGAGGGGACCACTTTGACCTACGTAGAAGATTTCATCCCTCTAGCTGGTGGTTTGCGAGAAAATTGCTGTGACGCACGTACGGACGGACGGACGGACGGGCAAACAGGTCGCGATTTTAGTAGCATGTTGTAAGATTATTTTACAATCCCCTTAAAAATGATCTGTTGTATAAATACGCCATTAAAAACGTTTCCATGAAAAATCTTCATTATTTCAGTTGCTACTAAATAGCGAATTGCGCATACCCTCTGACGTTTGGGGGGCGCCATTTTGAATACATGCATTTAATTTTGGATTTTTAAGAATATTTGTGTCTTAGAGTCTCATCAATCAATCAGCCAAGTCTCGTTCAAAGCGGAGTTTCATTCTAAGACAGGGCAAAGATATTCAATTTTTAGCGAAAATGGTAGCTAAAAATATTAGGTTTAAAATGTTAGACTTTCTTATTTTTCACCCGATTTTGATAATTTTTGGCCCATTACAAGAACAGCACATACATAGTTCTTTAGATACGAGTACTTATAGTCTTTACTAAAGTATCGAATTTCATTAACATCAGTTGAAAAGTTTGGCCACAACAACAAAAACAACAACAACCAATCTTTGCACGTTTTTCGGCCGCCAATTTGTTTCAGACGCTTCGACTTTGGATTTTTTATTGTGAGATTCATCACACAGTTCAATGAAACTCTGCATCAACTTTCATCCAAATCGGAGCTATACTTTGGTCGGCCCAGAATTCAAGATTTATCATCGAAAATGGCCGCCATTTTGTTGTTGCTCGGCCGATTTAGCTGGTTAAAGAATTTAACAGTGATATTTACCCAATTCACCTTTCCTAAAAATTTGGTTAAAATTTGAACAAAATTGTGACCTCTAGCATGGTCAAAAATTTCGTTTACCATATATATATATATATATATATATATATATATATATATATATATATATATATATATATATATATATATATATATATATATATATATATATATATACACATATATATACACATATACGTCTACACACACATTTCCATATACATATATATATATATATATATATATATATATATATATATATATATATATATATATATACACACTTGTATATTGTTACATGTCCACACAATTCTGCGAGCTACTGTCGCAATTGTTGCCGCAACTATTAATAACATGATCAATATTGATTGAAAAGTAAACGAATGTACTCGAAAGCACAAGAATGGACCAAGTAGATCCATGATCAATATCTGAAAGTGACGTCACTGCGGGTATTCAGAATTGCTCGAATATTCCAGTAGGTTCTCGTCAGAACATTTGCCAATATACGAGAAATGGATTGAATGACTAGAGACTCTATATAAAGCCGAGCTGAATCAATGACGGATATAGTAATAGTAAAACTGCGTTAGTAAAAACTGCGATAAGAGTGGAGCGATATTGATTGATGGTGAAGTAAAAGATTGTAGTAATCGAGCAGTTAGTTAAATTTATTATTTTTTTTTATTACTTTAAATTATTTGATAATCTTATGTAAAATTTACATTTTATATATTTTTTTTTTATGTTAAATTTATAGATTCTATAGTGTATATATTCAATATAACTAAAACTGCTCGATTTGAATTCGGCGCAGGCAAAGGGTTAAAGGAAATTCCTGTATAATATAGGCCAGATCTGTTAAATCACTACACAACCAGCAAACCATTTCCATATAGGAAATCCTACTATGGCTTGATAGTATGGAAATTACACATTCTCGCATTCCGCTCACCGTAATCATAGTCATACAAGAATATACACTTACACTCATCGAATTGTTAGTAACAACTCTTATCAGTGAACAAGCTACTCAACGCAACTTGCTATTCCATGCATCCCATCCGCGGATGCACATTTACATTCAGGCGTGTCGCACGTACCATTTAAGCTCCATAACCTGCCTCTTCACATTTGCGTGCAGTTTGTATTGATCACAAAATGACAAGGTTCGATCCAATACAACATCAACAACAGCTACAACAACATCAACAGCATCCAGATTTAGGGGGTCATGGTATGCTATTTCATCCGACACAGCAATGATGCTCGTCGCGATGATGGTCGTGAGCGAGGAGTCTGCCGCGAGACGTTGGGGAGTCAACGAGAAGACTTGGACATGAAAAAAACGAAAATGGGGATTCGATGAGTGAAGATAATCTGGAGAAGTTTTGAGATTGTGTATTAATTTCATCCCTGGTCGGTTTTCTTAATTGTGAGTTTCAACTGCACGTTAAAGATTGAAAATAATAATAATATTACATGTAATAAAGACACAATAAAATGAAAGAAGAAGTGATATAGTAAATGGAAAGCTGGATAATAGTAAAAGAAAAATAATCAACTTAACGGTAGTGGTGTAAAAAAATAATTTCGCGGCAGTGCAATTTGTGTTTGCAAGATATGAAAATATTCGGGCGGTGTATCGCCCAATAGTGGAAATATTTTTCGCATTTATGGTGCTCAATATATTTATTTCTTTCATTTAAAGAAAAATTATGAAGGGAATTAATACGGGGGTGTCGATCGGACGACTGTGCTGGAGAGCGGTTTATTACGGGCTTTCCGTTATGCGTGCATACAATTGCGATTTGTATGTCAGGCTCATCTTAAAGTGGATTTTAGTGACGACCCTAGTGATATTCAATATAAAATGTATTAACTTCCCGTTCAAAAGTTATCTCCATACTCTGGCTGTAAAAACCCGCGTCCCCTACACAGTGCTTATCGGAAAGTTACGGCTGGTTAAAGTGTTTCGCGACGAGCATTGATTGTAAGTTGTAACAGTCAGACAGGCGGATCTCCCAACTACAAGTCCTTCGAGTGTTGGTCCACAAATCGGAATAGCGGAAGTCGAAGTGGAAATATAGACGAACCCATGATAAATCGGTTGCCGGATCACATAGTTGGAAGTATCTTTTTGCACTTATACTTGCGTGATTTGCGTAATTGCTCGCTAGTGTCGAAACGTTGGTATTGGTTTTTAAACGATGAAAACAATGATGTTTGGCGAATGCATTGTGTTTGAAAATTGGCGGAGGAAGCCTTGAAATCTGATTCTGGGCATGGGCCCAGTCATTCAGAGGATACCTGCATCGTCATCGAGCGCTCGACGGACCATGCGGGTAAGTACCCTTTTGTTTAAAATTTCTTGTTTTGGAAAACCGATAAGAGAATGTGTGTCCGAACCTTTCCTAGCAATCGCATTTTACAATGTATTCCAATTTGCACACAAATTAATAAGTTTCTAAGTGAATCTTCACTGTAGATCGAGATGAAAATTTTAAACAAATATTAATAACATGTTGTGTCGCAGATTTTCTTGAAAACAACTTTGTAGTAAATTCAGTTTTTCTTGAAACAACAGCAACAGCAGCACTGAAACAGCAATAGTTTATAGAAAGATTGAGAATTGTATGTGAAACACATTTATGAGATAATAAAAAAAGTAAAAAAAGGAAGAAAAAAAAAATGTTGAATTCAACCATAAACTCGGTCTTTCTATTTTGGTTCCTTTTGACCGGGTATAGGACCCGGTACGATGGTAGGCTGTCCACGCCACAAATGAGCCAGCCGTCGGGCGTTAAATAACTTCTTTGTTTCAGGTGACGGCGCGGGTTGAGTGGCCGAGCAAGGTGCCTCTTTATGACATAGGGTTATGTAATCGAATTGCATAATTCTATGGCATAAATTCACCGGGGTACTTCCCCTCTGATGGGAAGGCTCATGCAAGTTAAGTTGTATGAGTTTTCCACTCAGAAGAGGAATACCTGGCCACTGCAACAATTATGGATTTTGATCCGGTTGGGTGGGTGCGCGGGGGCTCCATCACCACCCGGTTGCCCCTCTCTCATTTGTGGGCCATGAGCCTCTTCGGGTAAGGACGAAGTTACCCTAATTCCGTCCCTTTTTACTTGCTTCTCTTGTTCCATGAACAAGTCATTTACCCCTGGTGTAGTTGCCTACGATTTTTGCGACTTCGGTCGCCTTGCTTTTCTCGACCCCAGAAATTCGTAAATGCAAAATTCTTTGTAGTGGGTCCTTGTGCTGGGGGAATGAACCCACCCCACGACACCGCAATGCTAGCCTGCCAGCGCATTCACGCATCCCCAGACAAGGGCATTCTCGGCAGATACTGACACCGAGGCAGCAGACCATCGCTGCAGTCCTTCACGGACTTTGAATTTATTTAATCACTACAAGATTTTCGTGATACATTTGAAACATAAATTGATAGACAAGTGAAATGTAAATTAAAATGCGATTTGTAAGATAGAGTGAAATTAATTATGGTGCATTTTTAGTAATCAACTCATTTAGCTTAATTAAAAAGACAGTGCGTTTTCACTTTCTCGGGACATTAAACTTATCGGCCGCGTACCATAACACGTGGTGGTGTCGAGAAGTGAGAGTTTTAAAGTGCACAATAGTGAAATTTACCATGGAAATTGGTGGAAAAAAGCCACAACAATAAAAATGCCACGAAGCTTACATTTAAGAATTAATTAATTGACCATATCCGAGCTTAAGGAGATGTTGGAACAGCGAAATCTGGCTACAAAAGCCACACTGATTACACGCTTGCGTGACGCGATTGAATCGGAAGGCGTGTATCTGGATTTGGGTGAACCCTCAGATGCGGAAAAAGGCACAGAAGGTGGAGAAGCAGTAAAACCAAAATCAAAGGAATCAGAAAATGCGCTTATACAAATGTTGATACTGATGCAGCAAGAGCAGCGACAACAGTCATGCAATTTAACTGCGAAGCTCAATGAACAGTCGTCCAATTTAACTGCGAAGCTAAATGAACAATTAGCGAAGTTAAATGAACAGTCATCCAGTTTAACTGCGAAGCTAAATGAACAGTCATCCAGTTTAACTGCGAAGCTAGACCAGAAGCTTGACTAAAAAGCATTCGAAATCAAGGCAGACATCACACAGAAGCTGGAGAAACAGTCAACCGAAATAAAAGCGGAGCTCGGTAGTCTGACCAACCAAATTAAATGCGTCGAGGAAAAACTTTACCAGGTCGAGGAGAAGGTCAGGCGGGTTGAAGAGAGAATCAACCATGAGATGGAAAGCATGAAAAAGGAATTGGAAGCAGCGAAGCCAGTAGTAACCACTTCACAAGCCCCGCTTATAACCACAGCGCAAAGCACATTCAGAAATATGAACCCGCAATATTCGACGGGCAAATGGTCTGGAGTATTTACAAAACTCGCCGCCGCTAGCACAACCACTAGAATGAGCAGGAACGAGTAACTGCATTAATTCTTGCTCTAAGAGGCCCAGCAGCCGAGCTTTTGCAGACTATTCCCGTTGAGTTGCACTCAAACTCGGCTGCTATAATGAATGGGCTTGATATGGAGACGATCATCTGAAACAGATTTATCGGGCACAGCTACGGCATCGGATGCAGAAGTCTGGCGAAACCCTACAGCAGCTAGCCCAAGACATTGAGCGACTGGCACTTTTGGCTTACTCAGCCTACAACCCAGAACATCGAGAAGATGCAGCAACAGAAGTATCCATCAGAGCATTAAAGGTCAGGTATTACAACAAGCCGTGCGTTTAGCTCAACAGCAAACGGTTAAGGACGCATTGGCTTATAATGACTCGTACTACTGCCCGGGTTTGCGATGTAGCAACAGGCGAGTGCAGTTGTGAGCGCGTGGAAACTGAAGGATAGCCGCAAGTACATGGTGCGCCTAGATGCTGGAACTGCGGTGAGAAGGGGCACCTGCAAAGAGACTGCAAGAAGCGAAGAAAACCGAGTTATTGTCTAGGGTGTGCAGCTAGGAGGAGATCCAGACCGAGTCAGGAGCCCAGAATGGAAGCCCTTCAAACTGAGGGGTCAGGAAACATTGAAGTGTCAACATCGTGGGGCAGAGGTTGGCTAGGAGGATCGACGTCGCCAGCACCGTGTCAAGACTACATCGTGGAGAAGCGGACTTATGCCTTTCGGGTCAAGTTGACGGAGAACACTGCACCATAACAATCGACACTGGTGCAACCCGATCGATTACTCGACCAGACTTAGTGAGGCAACAACTTCTTCCCAAGGGCAGGAAGTTTCTCACTACGGAAAGCTACGGGAGAAACTGCACCTATCCATGGAGAGGTCAACCTCCAGATAAAGTTGGGAGACTTTGCATTCCGACATAATTTTCTGGTCGCAAACATTATGGATGACTGCATTCTCGGAATGGATTTTCTACGACCACATGGAATCACGCTGGATTTGGGCAAACGGGTATTGAAATCGCGGAAAGTTGAAGTATTGATGGAGGATCCTAGCGTCCAAATTCCCAAGATGAATGTGGCTGTGGTAGTATGTGCCGACACTGATGTACCGAAATCTTCCGAGAGCATTGTATGGGCCAAGCTTGATGGTGATTCTGGAGACCACCGATATTATCTGGTCGAGCCAACGAAGACGTCAGCATTCCGCAGTTTGATTGTAGGACGAAGCCTTGTAAGATCTATAAGGAACGAATATGTGCCGGTTAGAGTCCTTAACACCGCAGACTCAACCACAAGCATCAAAGCGGGAGAAGTCATCGGGCGCTGCCAGCTCGTTTTCACCATCACCTCTTTCGAAGCTAGTCACAACCATCATTGGAAAAGGAGGCAAGACACAGACAAAGTCCGCAATATTGAAGCAGATCGAATTGCCAGTGCAACTATTCAATCAAGCCTCTGATCTGGTCACCAAGTACAGTGACATCTTCTCAACAAGCCCGGATGACCAAGGCCGAACGAGTATGGTAACTCACGTCATAGATACGGAGGGTGCCAAGCCTATTCGACAAGCACCGAGACTTCTTCCTATCGCCAAACAAGGAGAAGTGAGCGTACTGATCTCCGACATAGAAAAACAAGGTGTTATCGAGCCTTCTGTCAGTCCATGGGCCGCGCCAGTAGTTCTAGAGAAGAAAATGGATAGTAGCACTCGTTTTTGTGTCGACTATAGGCAGCTTAACGACGTCACTAAGAAAGATAGTTACCCGCTCCCACGCATCGACGACATCATGGACACTTTAGCCGACGCAAAATGGTTTTCCACACTCGATCTCAAGAGTGGCTACTGGCAGGTAGAAATCGACAAGAAGGACCGAGAGAAAACCGCATTTTCAGTTGGGACCGGATTGTGGCAATTTGTGGTGATGCCATTTGGGCTTTGCAATGCTCCAGCCAACATCGAACGCCTGATGGAATACGTGCTACGTGGCTTAACCTGGAAAACCTGCTTGGTGTACCTAGATGACATCATTGTCATCGGGAGAACGTTCGAAGAGCATGTGCGGAACTTAGAAGAGGTGTTCTCCCAACTGCGACTGGTGAATCTGAAATTTAGTCCCGACAAGTATACCCTTTTCACAGCTGAAGTAAAATATCTGGGACACGTTGTATCAGCAGAGAAGGGGTCAAAACAGACCTTGAGAAAATTGAAGCCGTGGAAAGCTGGCCAACACCAAATAACAAGCGCCAACTACGAAGTTTTCTGGTTCCGGCGACCTACTATCGAAGATTCGTCAAAGACTTTGCCAAAATAGGTAAGTTTCTCCATCAGTTAACCGAGAAAAATCGTCCGTATGTCTGGAATGGACAATGCCAGGCAGCCTTTGAGACCTTGAAGGAGGAGCTGTGTGAATGACCAGTGCTGGCATATCCGAAACCCGAAAAAATGTTTGTTGTTGACACGGATGCGAGCAACGGCGGGATTAGAGCTGCACTCTCCCAGCAGATCGATGGCGAAGAAAGAGTCCTCTCGTACTGCAGTCGAGTTCTCTCAAAAAGTGAGAGGAACTACTGCGTGACCAGGAAGGAGCTATTGGCTATAATAGAGGCTACCAAGCAGTTCCACAAATACCTATATGGCCAGGAATTTGTTCTTCCAACAGACCATGCATCGCTGAGATGACTGCTTAACTTCAAAAACCCCGAGGGACAAGTTGCGAGATGGATCGAAAGATTGCTGTCATACGACTTCAAAATTGTTCATCAGTAGGACGGAGTCCTTGGAAATGCTGACGCCCTATCTCGTTGTCCATGTCCACCTAACTACAAGCATTGCCGACGGATTGAGGGAAAGAAGCCGCCCGTTGATCTGCGAGTGATAACGGCCGAATTCGATGAAGGTTGGTCATTGGAGGAGATTCGAAGTGCCTAGCTAGCTGATATGAAGACATCGCACCATTACTCGTATGGAAGCCGGGCGACCTGAGTGGAAGGACGTTTCGATGTATGGTGCCACTTTGAAAATTTATTGGGCACAATGGAACTCGCTTCAGGTGGAGGGTGGCGTACTCAAGCGGAAATGGGAAACGGCGGATGGCAGCTGCTATTGGATGCAAACTATACTTCCCAAAAGCCGAATTCACGATGTGGTTAAGGAAATGCATGAAGGATCCTCGGGAGGCCACCTTGGTGTTAACAAAACCTTAACGAAATTGTGGGAAAGGTTTTGCTGGCTCCACGCTCGAGAAGACGTAGAGGACTTGTGTTGCAGATGCACAATGTGCGCTTCCGTCAAAGGTCCAAAGCGACGACTGAGAGAACACATGCGAACGTACAACGTGGGGGTACCGCTTGAAGGGATTGCTGTTGACATCGCAGGACCCTTTCCTGAATCTGAATTCGATTATTTCAGCGAGTGGCCCGAGGTCTACCTCATTCCCAACCAGGAAGCAACTACTGTAGCCGAACAGCTAGTGTTAAATTGGGTCAGTAGGTACGGCGTACCTTGCGAACTACATTCGGATCAAGGCCGAAACTTTGAGTCACTAGTTTTTGGCGAAATGTGCGAGCTGCTCGGAATACGGAAAACGAGGACAACACCGCTGCATCCCCAATCCGATGGAATGGTCGAACGTTTCAACGGCACGCTCAATAAACACCTGGCCACAATGGTTGAAGAGAACCAAAGGGACTGGGACCGACATATCCCACTATTTTTAATGGCGTACAGAGCTGCCGAACATGCATCGACGGGCCAAGCCCCAGCCAAAGTCATTTTTGGAAAAACTATTCGTTTGCCAGCCGATATAAAGTTCGGAACAACCCCTGAGAAACCTCAAACGATCTCGGAGTACGCAAGTGATCTAAGGCAACGGTTGAACCAGATAGATCGGACAGTGTGAAAACACCTCGAATAGGCTACTGACCGCATGAAGACCAGGTATGATCTAAAGGCTAATTCTACTGGCTTCCAGCAAGATGACTTGGTGTGGCTATATAACCCACAACGGCGGAAGGGTAGGTCTCCAAAGTTGCAGCATAATTGGGAGGGACCTTACCGAGTTACAAAGCGAATCAACGACGTCGTATACAGCATACAGGAACACCGTACGTCGAGAGCCAAAATGATATTACATCCAGGGAGACTTACTATAACTGGCGACACATCTTTTCGGGGCGAAAAGAAGTGAGGTGGGGGAGGTGTTATGTAAAGATTTACCACTCGGTGCCTTACTTTGCAAAGAGTATATGAGTGAGAGAAAAAAATATATGATTAAAATGTTTGTTTACCTAACCAAGCGGCCAGGCCGCAGCGATTTCTGGCGAAGATCGTTCCGATCCACTAACGCCATGGTTGCTAATTTTATAAGTTTATATCGCAAAAGAATCCTTGTACGCAACAATTTATTGCGAGGATCGAGCAGCGCAATGCGCAGAGAAACAGTCCTTTCGAGTTACAAAAATCAACTGTATTTTCTTCCATTCTTATCTTCCTACTTATACTATTACATGTCATAACTTATTGCTCATACTTAAATTATTACTCAGAAAAATCCACACTTAAATTATTACTCATGAATATCGATTTACAAAAATCCACGCTCAAATTGATAGTCAATAAATTCTACCCTAAGAAAATGTCATGCAACTTTGTCCTCATATTCATTTCTCACACCTCATGAAATCGAAAACACTTGACCTAATTTACAATTGGTCATTTATGTATCCATTAACCATATGGACAACTCTTCAAACATTGCCCTCATACATGCATTATCACGACGCGAAAAGTCGTAGATCAGATTGCATGAAAACAAAACATCAACAAGTGCATATGGTACTACGCGCGACTACAATTTGTGAATGAAGAACCAAATGCAGGGGTCATATTACATATGGTGTGAGGTACGATTAGAGGTAAGTATGAAAGAACTCGTATTCAATTTCAAGTAAGTATAATTTGTGTTTATTTATGATTTGAACACAAGTTCAAGAAATAAACTTGACTTGAATTCAAAATGATTTAGTTACACATTACAGTTACATGTCCACACAATTCTGCGAGCTAATGTCGCAATTGTTGTCGCAACTATTAAGAACATCATGATCAACATTGATTGAAAAGTAAACGAATGTACTCGAAAGCACAAGAATGGACCGAGTAGATCCATGATCAATATCTAAGGTGACGTCGCTGTGGGTATTCAGAACTGCTCGAATATTCCAGTAGGTTCTCATCAGACAATATACGAGAAATGAATTGAATAACTAGATACCCTATATAAAGCCGAGCTGAATGTATGGGGGACTATTGACTTATTGAAGACCAAGTTTGGAAATCGAATAATTTTACGAAATGGACCCATAAATTGGCCGGCGAGATCGTGTGATTTGACTCCTTGTGACTTCTTCCTTTGGGGATTTCTGAAGGATCGTGTTTACGCTGATGCTCCCCAGACTACTGAAGCATTAAAAAACAATATTCGAGCCAACATACGCCTAATAACGCCGGAAATGTGCGAAAATGTCATCGAAAATAACAATCATCGTTTTAGTCTGTAAAGCAGCACGAGGTGCACATATGCCCGAAGTAATGTTTCATGTTTAATTGTAAGGGACCAAATTTTCATAGTAAATAAACATTTTAGCTCAATCTTCACAAAAACGTTGTTGTTTTTTTCGACAAAAATGTGTACACTTGTTATGAATCACCCCATAGTAATAGTAAAACTGCGGTAGTTAAACTGCGATAGTAAAAACTGCGATAAGAGTGGAGCGCGAATTAAAGACGATATTGATTGATGGTGAAGTTCATTAGAAGACAGTTGAAACATAAATTGATAAACAAATGAAATGTAAATCAAAATGCGATTTATAAGATAGAGTGAAAATAATTATTGAGCATTCTTAGTAATAAACTGTTTTGACTTAATTAAAAAGACAGTCCGTTTTCACTTTCTCGGGACATTAAACTTATCGGACAGTAACCATAACACGCGACAATATAAAGAGGAATGTTCAAAAAGTAAGATGAGATTTGTATTTTTAGGAAAAAATAATTATTTGTTCGTTCATATTTATGTAGTCCCCTTCAAAGTAATCAATACGCTTGTGTCAACGCTTTTGCAATCCTCCAAGCACTTCTCATTAGCGCTTTTCGGTATAGCCTTGAGCTCTTCCAGCGATGCAGTTTTTATCTCCTCAATCTTTGCAAATCTCCGTCCTTGGCTGAGGCATGATTGCGGTGTTGTTTTTGGTCAAAAAATTCTTGACCTTTGATCCATTTTCTTGGATAACAAAAAATCGCCGAGCACGCAAAACACTTCTAAGCGTTGTGCCTCCCACAAACAAACTAAACATATTGTCGCGTGTTATTGGTTCGCGGCCAATAATTTTAACGTTCCGGGAAAGTGAAAACGCAATGTCTTTTAATTTAAGTTAAAAGAGTTTATTCAATTAAATAAAATGCACAATAATCAGTTAACACTTTCACTAATTTTAATTGTCACTATTAAAATTATCTAACACTTGTCCATAAATTTATTATCGCAATTGTCTTCTAAATTACTTCACTATTACGAAACACACTTTTCTACTACTCGAAGAATATCGCTTCCCACACACAATCGCAGTTCTTCTCGCGGTCGAATGAATGATTCCCCCCATTCATTCAGCTCGCCTTTATATAGGGTCTCTACCTATTCGCCCATTTCTCGCACATTGGCGAATGTTCTACCGAGAGGTACCTGGTAGGTTCGAGCTAGTTCATGAATGGAGTGACGTCACTTGCAGATGTTGATCATGCTTGTTGGATTCTCGTGGGTTCGAGTAAATTCATTTGTTGACGTTCTTAATGATGATGAAAACAATTGCGACAGTAGCTCGCAGAATTATTTGTACATGTAATTATTTGTACATGTAACACTGCCCCCACCTCAGTTCTTTTCGCCCCGAAAAGATGTGTCGCTATTTGTAGTCAATTCTCCCTGGGTGTAATATGGGGCAAGACGGTCCAGATGCACGATTTTCATTTTAGCTCTCGGCTTACGGTGTTTCTGTCTGCAATATACGACGTCGTTTATTCGCTTTGTGACTCGGTATGGTCCCTCCCAGTTATGTTGCAACTTTGGAGACCTACCCTTTCGCCGTTGCGGGTTATATAGCCACACCAAGTCATCTTGCTGGAAGCCAGTAGAATTAGCCTTTAGATCATACCTGGTCTTCATGCGGTCAGTAGCCTATTCGAGGTGTTTTCGCACTGTCCGATGTATCTGGTTCAACCGTTGTCTTAGATCACTTGCGTACTCCGAGACCGTTTGGGGTTTCTCAGGGGTTGTTCCGAACTTTATATCGGCTGGCAAACGAATAGTCTTTCCAAAAATGACTTTGGCTGGGGCTTGGCCCGTCGATGCATGTTCAGCGGCTCTATACGCCATTAAAAATAGTGGGATATGTCGGTCCCAGTCCCTTTGGTTCTCGTCAACCATTTTGGCCAAGTGTTTATTGAGCGTGCCGTTGAAACGTTCGACCATTCCATCGGATTGGGGATGCAGCGGTGTTGTCCTCGTTTTCCGTATTCCCAGCTGCTCGCACATTTCGCTAAAAACTAGTGACTTAAAGTTTCGGCCTTGATCCGAATGTAGTTCACAAGGCACGCCGTACCTGCTGACCCAATTTAACACTAGCTGTTCGACTACAGTAGTTGCTTCCTGGTTGGGAATGGGGTAGACCTCGGGCCACTTGCTGAAATAATCAGCTACAACCAGCGTGTATCGATTTCCCCATTCAGATTCAGGAAAGGGTCCAGCGATGTCAACCGCAATCCTTTCGAATGGCACGCCTACGTTATAGGTTTGCATTTGTCCTCTCAGTCGTCGCTTTGGGCCTTTGACGGAAGCGCAAATTGTGCATCTGCGGCACCAGTCCTCTACGTCTTCTCGAGCGTGGAGCCAGTAGAATCTTTCCCGCAATTTCGCTAAGGTCTTGTTAACACCAAGATGGGCTCCCGAGGATCCTTCATGCATTTCCTTTACCACATCGTGGATTCGGCTTTTGGGTAGTATAGTTTGCATCCTATAGGAGCTGCCATCCGCCGTTTCCCATTTCCGCTTGAGTACGCCACCCTCCACATGTAGGGAGTTCCATTGTGCCCAATAGCTTTTCAGGGTTGCGCCATGCATCGAAACGTCTTTCCACTCCGGTCGCCCAGTCGTCTCCTTCCATACGAGCAATGGTCCGATACCTTCATCGGCTAACTGGGCATTTCGAATCTCCTCCGATGACCAACCTTCATCGAATTCGGCCGGTATCACTCGCAGATCAACGGGCGGCTCCTTTTCCTCAATCCGTTGGCAATGTTTGCAGTTAGCTGGACATGGATGACGAGATAGGGCGTCAGCAGTTCCATGAACTCTGCCCTTGTGGAGCAGTTGGGGCCTCACTAGGTCTGATCGGATCGTCGATCGGGTTGCACCAGTGTCGTTTGTTAGGGTGCATTGTTCTTCATCAACTTGACCAGGAAGGCATCTGTCTGCTTCTCCACGATGTTGCCTTGGCACGGTGCTGGGGATGTCAATACTCGTGGCCAACGTTCGCCCCACGAAGTTGGCCCTTGCAGTTTGATGGGCCTCCATTCTAGGCTCCTGACACGGTCTGGATCTCCACCACCCTGGACAATAGCTCGGTCTTCTCCCCTTCTTGCAGTCTCTTTGCAGGTGCCCTTTTTCCCCGCAATTCCAGCATCTAGGCGCACCATTCAGCTGCAGCTCTCGCTCATTTCCCACGCGCTCACACCTGGATTTATCTGTCACTACCTCGCGAACCCGGACAGTGGTGCGGGTCACATTTTTGGCTGCCTCAAAATTTAAACTATAAGCCAATGCTTCCTTGACTGTTTGCTTTTGAGCTAACCGCACGGCTTGTTGCAATTCCTTGTCCTTTAAGGCGCTGATGAATGCTTCTGCTGCTACGTCATCTCGATGTTCTGGGTCGTACGCTGGGTAAGCCAAAAGTGCCAATCGCGCAATGTCTTGTGCTAGCTGCTGCAAGGTTTCGCCAGACTTCTGCATCCGATGCCGTAGCTGCGCCTGGTAAATCTGCTTCAGATGATCGTCTCCATAACGCATGTCCAGCGCATTCATTATAGCATTCGGGTTTGAATGCAGCTCAACGGGGATAGTCTGCAAAAGCTCGGCAGCTGGGCCTCTTAGAGCCAGAATTAACGCAGTTGCTCGTTCCTGCTCATTCCAGTGATTTATCCTAGCGGCGGCTTCAAACTGGATTTTGTAAATACTCCAGACCGTTTGCCCATCGAATATTGGTGCTTGCACATTTCTGGATGTGCTTTGCGCTGCGGTTATAAGCGGGGCTGGTGAGGTGGTTACTACTGCCTTCGCTGCTTCCAATTCTTTTTTCACTTTTTCCATCTCATGGTTCATTCTCTCTTCAACCTGGCTGATCTCATAGTTGATTTTCTCCTCAACTTGGCTGACCTTCTCCTCGACCTGGTAAACCTTTTCCTCGACGCATTTAATTTGATTGTTCAGGCTACCGAGCTCCACTTTTATTTCGGTTGACTGTTTTTGCACTTCCTTGATTACGATCGCTTGTTGGTCCATCTTCGCCGATTGTTCATCTAGCTTCGTCGTTAAGTTGGACGACTGTTCATTGAGCTTCGCAGTTAAATTGGATGACTGTTGTCGCTGCTCTTGCTGCATCAGCGTCAACATTTGCATCAGCGCATTTTCTGGTTTCTTTGGCTTTGCTGTTTCAGCTTCACCACCTTCTGTCCCTTTTTCTGCATCTGTAGGCTCACCCGAATCTAGATACACACCTTCCGACTCGATCGCATCACGCAAGCGTGCAATCAGTATGGCCTTTGTACCTTGTGTAGCCAGATTTCGTTGTTCCAACTCCTCTTTGAGCTCCGATATGCTCAATTGATTAATTTTTAGATTTAAATTTCCTGGCATTTTTATTGTTTCGGCTATTTTTCCACGTTAACTTCCACAATTGTGCACTTCAAAAATGTTTAATCGTTTTCACTTCCAAAATTTTCTTTCTCACTTCTGACACCATTGTCGCGTGTTATTGGTTCGCGGCCAATAATTTTAACGTTCCGGGAAAGTGAAAACGCAATGTCTTTTAATTTAAGTTAATAGAGTTTATTCAATTAAATAAAATGCACAATAATCAGTTAACACTTTCACTAATTTTAATTGTCACTATTAAAATTATCTAACACTTGTCCATAAATTTATTATCGCAATTGTCTTCTAAATTACTTCACTATTACGAAACACACTTTTCTACTACTCGAAGAATATCGCTTCCCACACACAATCGCAGTTCTTCTCGCGGTCGAATGAATGATTCCCCCCATTCATTCAGCTCGCCTTTATATAGGGTCTCTACCTATTCGCCCATTTCTCGCACATTGGCGAATGTTCTACCGAGAGGTACCTGGTAGGTTCGAGCTAGTTCATGAATGGAGTGACGTCACTTGCAGATGTTGATCATGCTTGTTGGGTTCTCGTGGGTTCGAGTAAATTCATTCGTTGACGTTCTTAATGATGATGAAAACAATTGCGACAGTAGCTCGCAGAATTATTTGTACATGTAATTATTTGTACATGTAACAATATTATATAGCTGAAACTGTAATATGCATTCGTGACGAGTGTGCCGAAATAAAAAAAAATCGATAATCGAATGTACGTTTCCGGCGAAATTTGAAAAAAAAATATATATATATTATTCGAGTAGTAGAAAAGTGATTTTCGTAATAGTGAAGTGATTTAGAAGACAATTGCGATAGGAATTTTTGGACAAGTGGAAGTTTTAATTTTGAAAGTGAAAATTAAAATTGTGAAATAATTAATAAGTGATTGTGCATTTTTTTGTAATTAAATAAACTCTTTTAACTTAAATTAAAAGACATTGTGTTTTCACTTTCCCGGAACATTAAAATTATTGGCCGCGAACCAAAACACGCGACAATGGTGTCGAGAAGTGAGAAAGAAAATTTCGAAAAGTGAAAACATTTAAACATTTTTAAAGTGCACAATAGTGGAATTTAACGTGGAAACTGTTGAAAAAAAAAAAATAAGTCGAAATAATAAAAATACCACCAAGCTAGCAGTGCAAAATTAATGAATTTACCATGGTGGGTGAGCCCTCAGATGGAGAAAAAGGCGCAGAAGGTGGTGAAGCAGAAACACCAAAACTAAAGGAATCAGAAAATGCGCTGATGCAAATGCTGATGCTGATGCAGCAAGAGCAGCGACAACAGTCATCCAATTTAACTGCGAAGCTAAGTGAACAGTCATCTGATTTCACTGCGAAGCTGGACCAACAAGCGATCGAAATCAAGATCGATTTGCAAAAACAGTCAACCGAAATAAAGGCGGAGCTCGGTAGTCTGAACCAGCAAATTAAATGCGTCGAAGAAAAGGTTTACCAAGTCGAGGAGAGAATTAACCATGAGATTAGCCAGGTTGTGGAGAGAATGAACCATGAGATGGAAAAAATGAAAAAGGACTTGGAAGCAGCGAAGGCAGTAGTAACCCCCTCACCAGCCCAGCTTATAACCGCAGCGCCAAGCACATCCAGAAATGTGCAAGCACCAATATTCGATGGGCAAATGGTCTGGAGTATTTACAAGATCCAGTTTGAAGCTGCTGCAAGGGCAAATCACTGGAATGAGCAGGAACGAGCAACTGCACTGATTTTTGGCATAAGAGGCCCAGCTGCCGAGCTTTTGCAGTCGATCCCCGTTGAATTGCACTCAAACCCGAATGCTATAATGAACGCGCTCGACATGCGTTATGGAGGCGCCCACCTGAAACAAATTTATCGGGCACAGCTACGGAATCGGATGCAGAAGTCTGGCGAAACCTTACAGCAGCTAGCCCAAGACATTGAGCGACTGGCACTTTTGGCTTACCCAGCGTACGACCAGGAACATCGAGATGACGCAGCAACAGAAGCATTCATCAGCGCCTTAGAAGACCAGGAATTACAACAAGCTGTGCGTTTAGCTCAAAAGCAAACAGTCAAGGATGCATTGGCTTATAGCCTGAACTTTGAGGCAGTGAAAAATGTGGCTCGTACCACTGCCCGGGTTCGCAAGGTAGTGGCAGACGAGTGCAGGTGTGAGCGCGTGGAAAATGAGCGAGAGCCGCAAGTAAATGGTTCGCCTAGATGCTGGGATTGCGGTGAGAAAGGACACCTGCAAAGAGACTGCAAGAAGCGAAGAAAACGGAGCTATTGTCCAGGATGGTGGAGATCCAGACCGTATCAGGAGCCTAGAATGGAGGCCCATCAAACTGCACGGGCCAACTTTGTAGAGCAAACGTTAGCTAGGAGGATCTACATCCCCAGCACCCCCATCACCGTGCCAAGGCAACATTGTGGAGAAGCAAACGGATGCCTTCCTGGTCAAGTTGATGAAGAACATTGCACCATAACAAACGACACTGGTGCAACCCGATCGACGATCCGGCCCGACCTAGTGAGGCCCCAACTACTTCACAAGGGCAGAGTTCATGGAAATGCTGACGCCCTATCTCGTCATCCATGTCCAGCTAACTTCAAGCATTGTCGACGGATTGAGGAAAAGGAACCACCAGTTGATCTGCGATTGATAATAGCCGAATTCGATGAAGGTTGGTCAGCGGAGGAGATTCGAAATGCCCAGTTAGCCGATGAAGACATCGGACCATTGCTCGTATGGAAGGAGACAACGGGGCGACCTGAGTGGAAAGACGTTTCAATGCATGGCGCAACCCTGAACAGCTATTGGGCACAATGGAACTCCCTTCAGGTGGAGGATGGCGTACTCAAGCGGAAATGGGAAACGGCGGATGGCAGCTCCTATACGATGCAAACTATACTACCCAAAAGTCGAATCCACGATGTGGTTAAGGAAATGCATGAAGGATCCTCGCGAGGCCATCTTGGTGTTAACAAGACCTTAGCGAAATTGCGGGAAAGATTCTACTGGCTCCACGCTCGAGAAGACGTAGAGGACTGGTGTCGGAGATGCACAATTTGCGCTTCCGTCAAAGGTCCAAAGCGACGACTGAGAGGACAAATGCAAACCTATAACGTGGGGGTACCATTTGAAAGGATTGCTGTTGACATCGCAGGACCCTTTCCTGAATCTGAATGGGGAAATCGATACACGCTGGTTGTAGCCGATTATTTCAGCAAGTGGCCCGAGGTCTACCTCATTCCCAACCAGGAAGCAACTACTGTAGCCGAACAGCTAGTTTTAAATTGGGTCAGTAGGTACGGCGTACCTTGCGAACTACATTCGGATCAAGGCCGAAACTTTGAGTCACTAGTTTTTGGCGAAATGTGCAAGCTGCTCGGAATACGGAAAACGAGGACAACACCGCTGCATCCCCAATCCGATGGAATGGTCGAACGTTTCAACGGCACGCTCAATAAACACCTGGCCACAATGGTTGAAGAGAACCAAAGGGACTGGGACCGACATATCCCACTATTTTTAATGGCGTACAGAGCTGCCGAACATGCATCGACGGGCCAAGCCCCAGCCAAAGTCATTTTTGGAAAGACTATTCGTTTGCCAGCCGATATAAAGTTCGGAACACCCCCTGAGAAACCCCAAACGATCTCGGAGTACGCAAGTGATCTAAGAAAACGGTTGAACCAGATACATCGGACAGTGCGAAAACACCTCGAATCGGCTACTGACCGCATGAGGACCAGGTATGATCTAAAGGCTAATTCTACTGGCTTCCAGCAAGATGACTTGGTGTGGCTATATAACCCGCAACGGCGAAAGGGTAGGTCTCCAAAGTTGCAACATAACTGGGAGGGACCATACCGAGTCACAAAGCGAATAAACGACGTCGTATATTGCATACAGAAACACCGTAAGCCGAGAGCCAAAATGAAAATCGTGCATCTGGACCGTCTTGCCCCATATTACACCCAGGGAGAATTGACTACAAATGGCGACACATCTTTTCGGGGCGAAATGAACTGAGGTGGGGGCAGTGTTACATGTACAAATAATTCTGCGAGCTACTGTCGCAATTGTTTTCACAACAATGAAGAACACGAATTTACTCGAAACCACGAGAACCCAACAAGCAACATCTGAAAGTGAGTCACTGCTCCATTCATTCACTGCTGGAATGTTCCCGCTAATTCACCAATGTACGAGAACTGAGTTGAATGATTAGAGCCCCTTTATAAAGGCGAGCTGAATGAATGGGGGATTAATTCATTTGACCGCTATAAGAACTGCGATTGTGTGTGGGAAGCGATATTATTCGAGAAGTAGAAAATTGATTTTCGTAATAGTGAAGTGATTTAAATGACAATTGCGATAGGAATTTTTGGACAAGTGGAAGTTTTAATTTTGAAAGTGAAAATTAAAATTGTGAAATAATTAATAAGTGATTGTGCATTTGTTTGTAATTAAATAAACTCTTTTAACTTAAATTAAATGACATTGTGTTTTCACTTTCCCGGAACATTAAAATTATTGGCCGCGAACCAAAACACGCGACAATATATATATATATATATATATATATATATATATATATATATATATATATATATATATATATATATATATATGAAGTATCCAATCGAGGAATTCACCTCAAATTAGAAAACAATACCGACTCTAAAGGCGCTGTTAGTGATGTTACATGGTGATTTCTTCTTCTTCTTCGTAGCACTACAGTCTCCGGGCATTCGCTACCTGTAAATTCCGCCTCCAACTGTCTCGGTCCATTGACCACGTCCTCCAGTTTCGAAATCCAAGCAGCGATAACCTGTCTTCGTCGACCTAGTCAGACCAGCGTTTCCTCGGTTTCCCCCCTGGTCTCCTGCTTCCAGTTCTCTCAACGAATACCTTTTTGGGTATCCGTTGTTCGTCCATATGATTCATGTATCCAGCCCATTGGAGCTTCCGCAATCGTTGAGAACCCCGGTTCGTCAAAAATTTCATACAGCTCATGGTTGTATCGAATTCGCCATTCATCTCCGTCTAGCTTCGCTCCGATTTTTTGCCTCAGGACCCGTCGCTCAAAATTGTTCAATATATTTGCGGATGCTTGGTTTAGGGTCAATGTTTCACACTCATAACATAACACAGGTCTTATCACAGATTTGTATACTTGGAGCTTTATTTTCCTGTGTACGAGTATGTAGCTGGTCTTCAAGATCGTCAAAACTGAATAAAATATTTTATTTGCGAGCTGTATTCTTCGGCGTATTCCATCTTTTTCATTACCCGTTTGCGTTATTTTGGCGGATAAATACACAAATTCGCTCACATTTTCGATACTGTATTACCAAGTGCATATTTTGTGTATTTGAGGTATTTTCCTCTACTGCGTCATGATCTTTCTTTTATTCTCATCGATTTGTAACCCTATGAGTTTTGCTTCGCCTCGAGTTTCAGTAAGATTTGTTGTTAATGGCCGTGACAAAATGTCGATATCGTCTGCATAGGCTACTACTATGCTCGATTTGTATAGTAATGTATCCCGTGTATTGACATGTAGCTTCCTTATGACGTACTCCAAAGCCAAATTAAACAGCAATGGGGCCAGCCCATCTCCCTGCTTTAGTCCGATATTTGTGTCAAAGGTATCGGTGAGTTGGCTATCGATGCGGACGTAGGAAGTCGTCGATCTCATTGTAATTTTGGTAAGACGGGCTAATTTGGCTGGGATACCAAAGCAAACCATTATTTGGTACAGTACGTTACGATCAATATTATCGTATGCTTGCTTAAAGTCAATGAAAATTTGGTTTACGTCTATGTTAAACTCCCAGCATTTATCAAGTACCTGGTTGACTGTAAAGAATTGGTCTACCTTCAATCTACTTGCTCTAAAACGACCTTGACACACCCTAATAATACTGTATGCATATGATCCGATTTTATTTTCTAAAATGTTGGAAAATATTTTGTACGCCGTACAAAGCAGTGATATGCCTCTTTAATTTTCACACCGTAGCTTGTCACCTTTTTTGGGAACAGGGAATACATGGTGATTTAGTACCACAAAATTCATTTCATCCTTCGTAGGTCACTTTGAAGTCGGGTTTCTATGTTTTCCATTAAATAAACAAAAATTTTCAAATGAAACCGAAATTTTTTCGAAAATAAGATTTAGCGGCCCCAGATCACGTTGCACTGTGTTGATAAAAAAACACTTCGGACTGCAGTATTTTTCAATTTTCTGAATGAAATTTTATCGTTTTACCTTATTTATTTCTTTCCGCGAATTCAAAACAACCCAATATCCAATATTCATGAACGTTATTTAAAAATTTCGTTGGACCCGACCCGTAATATTCAAAAATTTCCGCGGCGACTCTCGTTGCACACGCTTCAAATTAAATTGTTTACAAAGTAAATACACTGTAGTGTTGTCAGGATGTTTATAAGTCGGTAAAGGACTGCAGCGATGGTCTGCTGCTTCAGCGAGCGAAGATATTAGTGCTCGCCGGAATTGGCCTTGTCTGAGGATGCGTGAATGCGCTTGCAGGCTAGCCTCACGGTGTCGTGGCTCGGGTTCCTTTTTTCCCCAGCACAAGGGCCCACCACACTCGATCGAACCGATAAAAGGTGTCGACGGCCGAGGCAACCTCCCGAAGGGATGAACTATGAAATTGACGCAGATGCTCGATTAATGCGCGCGGGAAGAGAGACGATTTTGTCCTTACACCGAGGACTTACGACCCGCAACTAAGAGTGGGGCAATCCCCCCTCCCCCACTTCTGGACCAAGATCCACTGTAGACGTGGCCATTAATTTTAAAACTACATTAAAAATTCACATAAAACAATTTAGATGAACATTTCCTGTAAATATAAAATAAAATGTTTTAGATTTATATTAAAATTTTGTATGATCGAATCATAAAAAAATTTAATATAAATAAAAAACTACTCTACCCAGCAGGACCCCCTGGAACTTCAAAGAAGGAAGGAGCTACAGCCCCATGGCTAGCTCAGAAGAGGAGTGTCCAGTCACGTTGGCGGGTCCCATACTCGGTCGAATGATCGGAAATAAGAAGATCGAAGTTTATCTTTCAACAATTCATACTATTTTTTTTATTTATTCTCATTTGATTTCTCTTAAAAAGATGTATAGCTAATTCATTTCAAACATTTTGCACAAAGTGTAACCATCAACTTTCAGTTTTGACGATCTTGAAGACCAAAGCTCCAAGTATACAAATCTGTGATAAGAGCTGTGTTATACTATGGGTGCGGATGCTTGGGTTAGGTATGACCCTAACCCAAGCATCCGCAAATATATTGAACGCCTCTGAGCTAACGGGTCCTGAGGCGAATAATCAGAGCGAAGCCAGACGGGGACCAGTGGCGAATTCGATACAACCATGAGTTGTATGAAATTATTGACGAGCCGGAGATCTCAACGATTGTAAGACTGCGGAAGCTGCAATGGGCTGGCCACATGAATCGTATGAACGAACAACGGATACCCAAAAAAAATATTCGTTGGGAGAACTGAAGGCCGGAGGCCAGTGGGTAAACTGAGGAAACGCTGGTCTGATTCGGTCGATGAAGACAGTTCATTGCTGCTCGGATTTGAAAATTGGAGGACGCGGTCAATAGACCGAGTCAGTTGGAGGCGCTATTTGCAGGAAGCGAAGGCCCGAGAGGGGCTGTAGTGCTAGGAAGAAGAAGAAGAAGAACTATTACCCTTGCTTAGTTTGACACAACTGTTGAATGTATTAACTCATAATTAATTAATCTTTACGATTGAAATAAACCGTAGGGTGTGTATTACAATATGAATTTTAAAAGTATCCGAAATTATTACTAAGTTTCAACGAGATTAGAGTATACTGATTACATAAATAGTGGATCTGTAATTTTCAACGACTTTGTTTTCCGATTTTCAAAAAAAAAGTGTCGATTAATAACATGAGCTCCATTATCGCTTTCGTCTTGATTCGTACGATTTCTAAGAAATTATATTTTCAATATTTAAAAATCTAAGGCGATTTGAGCATTAGAAAATGATCAATGAAATTCATGTTCATAATTTGCTTGATAATTTTTTATAGTTATCCGGCATTTCATTCTAATTTTTAATTATAAATGTACACATATGTTTCACGGGCCTTTGTTCAACACTGACATGAAAGAAGGATAAGGGATAGACGTTACAAAGACGGGCTGAGGAGTGGTTGCTTTGATGGACGTGTTTCATTTCATACTTAATACGAATATTCGATGATTTCAGAAGGAAAAAATTTCTGAGAATTTACAAATGCGAGCGGATAATTTTCGAAATATCCTGTAAACTTCCTTCTGAGAAGTAACTAATTCAAAATGAAAAGTCCTCTTGTCCGTTTTTTTCATAATTTTTGTATCCAAATATGTATTAAACAACTCATTCACTGCCTTTCTACATACAATCACAACTGCAAGCTAAACTATAGTTCATGCAATTTACCCGGTAGAACAGAAACACTGCTTGCCGGTTAGCATCAATTAATTTTGCTTCGCGGATGGTGGTTCAATTTTAGGCCGATGCAATTTCGATAGTTCACCAGCTTCCAAAACGTGTATCTGAAATTTATTATTATATGCTACGGGAAATACAAATGTGTTCATTGTTTTTTTCAACCGCTTAATGTTATGGGGTGTTACGTCGCCTAATTCTATACTGGTCCTTGTCATTTGCTGCGCTTTTGAACACAACTATGGATTCTGAATCGGAAAAAACATCTAATTTGTCACTTGCAAATTTGATCAAATAACGTAACTTATACAACTCGACTAACTGCTTGCGTCCCTCGTGGGTCTGCCCTATATCAACATGTGCTCGAATGGGGCCTACATGGCAACTGGCTTACTAAGAAAGCATAGCATCTCGACCACGTTGATCCAATGGCGTCGTGGCCTGTGCATCCAAGTACCGTGGAAGACCATCAAAACTTCCAAGCATGCAAACTTTAGAAAATTTGGGAGATATTAAACAATCCGAGCTTCTAGAAAAAATATTACCTATTGCGGAACACACCTTCTAAAATATTTACCCCCGAAAACGCTGCTTATGAATTGCAATTAATTCGCACGAACGGAGGTTAAATCATTGATTTTAGGACAGAGAGTCTCCAACCGGTAGCTTCATCCCGTTTTGACAACATATCACTAACACAAACACACGCCATGCCATATTTCTATAGGCCGTCTTTTCTTTACAACACGGCCGACGTCGAGTATGGTTAAATGGCAAAGATTTACTTACAACTCTGCCGACGTCAAGTGGTAAGTAAGTAGCAGATATCCGTCATCCAACACTTGCCAGGTGGTCGAAATTCTGTAGGAATAACCGGTATCTGCCGGGTACTACTCCGCGTGATCGCCGGTTATGACGAATGTTTGTGGAATAATATTGCCGGCCAAATCCCTATGTTATACGCGTTGCGGATGAATTTTGCGGGTGCATTGGCTGATTTATCTAGTAGTTCGCGGGGCGAACTGCTCGATTAATACAACATTCTGGACAAAACGCAAACACGAAACCACAAAACGAGTTGATTCAAAGTTAATTTGATTGAACCACCCTCGAATTAAGTTCTTAATCAAAATATTTTCACCAATTTATTCCGCTATGTTAATATTCAATGATTGGACATGAAACGTATTTCACTCTGGTAAATCATCAAACCTATCGGTAACGCCACTTCTTTTACACGGCACAAAAAAAAAATACAGACCAGTTTTACTTTTCTATAATAAAATATCGCGTCATTCTGGACTACGTAAAATATCCACTTAAATTGATGAGTGTTCTCGTAATTTCACTTTGTAATTCACTCGCGTTTACTTTCGGTAAAGTAGTTTTTCATTTAAAATTTGCCAATTTTTCAATGCGAAATTCGTATTTTGACGAAGGATATGTCAACTGACAGCTCCACGCCGCCAGCTGATACTTCCGATTCGAAAACAGGGGTGCCCACGCATGGATCGAATACTTTTGAAAATATGGCGCAAGCATGATTTTGTTGACATTTGTTGAAAAGGGTGGAGGTTTGCGGATAGATAACAATACCTTGTGTAGCAAACGAGAAATAATAACTTATGTCGATATTTGAACGTGCTAAGAAATAACTTGAATTTGCATTTCGTAATTGAGTCTGACAATTGAAAAATTTTACGCATTCCTTTAACATCAGCTGAAAAATGCGAAAGCTTTCGAAAATGAATGTATACGTACACGGAAGGTTTGATTGCATTAAGCGACTTCAACGCTTTCCATGGGAAATGAAAGCTCGCCGTCTCCTGTATGTACCTCTATGCCTAAAGCGAAATAAAATTGTCGACTTTTAAACAAATATATATCTAAATGAAATGTCGGACCTGAAATTTATGTTTCGTAAGGTATATATTTAATTTTTCAGAAAATCAGAGTATTTAATGACAAAGACAACCTCGGCCGAGTTTATTATATTATTAACAGTTTAAATCATTTCTTCTCTATTTTAAATTATGTTATTTTGAAGTTATAACGGAATCAGGCTTAAATCAAGGGGATGGACTTGCCCCGATCCTCTTTAATATTGCGCTGGAAAACGTCTTCAGGAAGACATCAGCAGAAACCTCGTGGAAATTGGGCGAGAGCCGCAGGTAAATGGTGCGCCTAGATGCTGGAATTTAACCTGCAAAGAGACTGCAAGAAGCGAAGAAAACGGAGCTATTGTCCAGGGTGGTGGAGATCCAGACCGTGTCAGGAGCCAAGAGTGAAAGCCCATTAAACTGAGGGGGCCAACTTCGTCGGGTGGACGTTGGCTAGGAGGATCGACGTGCCCAGCACCCCCATCACCGTATCAAGACTACATCGCGGAGACGCAGACTTATGCCTTCCGGGTCAAGTTGCCGAAGAATAGATAACAAGCGACACTGGTGCAACCCGATCGATTATCCGACCAGACCTAGTGAGGCCCCAACTACTTCACAAGGGCAGAGTTCATGGAAATGCTGACGCCCTATCTCGTCATCCATGTCCAGCTAACTGCAAGCATATATATATATATATATATATATATATATATATATATATATATATATATATATATATATATATATATATATATATATATATGTATATATATATATATATATATATTTATATATATATATATATATATATATATATATATATATTTATATATTTATATATATATATATATATATATATATATATATATATATATATATATATATATTATATATATATATATATATATATATATATATATATTTATATTTGTGTGTATATATATATATATATATATATATATATATATATATATATATATATATATATATATATATCTTCTAAGTATTAAACAGTTGAATAGCTAAACACTAACATCTGCAATGTCCGGTTCCAAACAGTCACAGCACTCCTCCGAAAGTTTTTCTTCATTTTCAACCAAAGTTTCTGCCTCGTCAATGTTGATGAGAATATTTTGGTACCATTCTAGTGCAGGTATTTTCATCCATGTTTTGCCATATTGCTTGTTCAAAAGATTCTCCACATCCTTTTTTTAGCAGGTTTGATGGAGCAGCAAACTTGCCTTTTGACAGGCATGGTTATAGGCGTTTGCTTCTTTTTAATAAAGACTGAAATTTCTTATACGAATCCAGATTGTAATTTGAAAGAGCTATGACTTTTACATCAATTCGTATTCCTGTGTCTTTTCTCTGTATTATTTTTTTCTTTTGGCGAATATGGTCAAGATTTTTCAATGGGGTGGATAAGCTTTTAATATAAAGCTGCCAATCTTTTCCTAAATTTTGAACTTTGCCTTGTTTTGAAAAGGTATCATAATACTCTTCTTTCGTAGTAAAAAACTGCCTTTTTTCGCAAATCCTTTGTGATACGTCCAAAAATTTTATCTGGAGGCAGAAAACTATGGCCTCTAACTGGAAACATAAGCGGTATTTTTGGGTGCCCTGTACAAAACCAAAACCTCCTTACATATTTCGGATCAAAACTAAGTATTTACAATGTGATCTGTATCAAAAGACTATATTTTCTTCAGTCTGCATCAAAACTCAGTATTTACAATTTTGAAATGCCTTTTACTTCTTAGATATGCAGGATAAAAAAAAGTTACTTGCTCATATTGCCTTTATTTCCCATTAGATACCGAACCTATATCCTGTTTTCCATAGATAAAATTGCTTCACCAGGTAGAAGTTTTTTATTCTTTCTGAAAAATAGTTTATGATGTTAATACTGAGTTTTGATCAGACACTCCTCATATGTATGCATATATCTGTGACTGTGGCTTGTAAATGAATGGACGAAATGACATAAACAAACAAGTGACGGATTAGCCTCTTGATATGAGTCATGTTCTTTTTCCAGTGGCACCACCTACAGCTACAGTAGTTGCTTCCTGGTTGGGAATTAGGTAGACCTCGGGCCACTTGCTGAAATAATCGGCTACAACCAGCGTGTATCGATTTCCCCATTCAGCTTCAGGAAAGGGTCCTGCGATGTCAACAGCAATCCTTTCAAACGGTATCCCCACGTTATAGGTTTGCATTTGTCCTCTCAGTCGTCGCTTTGGACCTTTGACGGAAGCGCAAATTGTGCATCTGCGACACCAGTCCTCT
>OZ017740.1:196692135-196700236 GCA_963969285.1 Odontomyia ornata | reverse complement strand
TATATATATATATATATATATATATATATCTATATATATATATATATATATATTATATTATATATATATATATATATATATATATATATATATATATATATATATATATATATATATATATATATATATATATATATATATATATAATATATATATATATAATATATATATATATATAATATATATATATATATATATATATATATATATATATATATATATATATATATATATATATATATATATATATATATATATACTAGTCAAAGTCAAAGTCAAAAGCGCTTTATTTAATACTAATCGTTATAAATTTTAAAAGAATATAAAGCAAAATCCAAACAATAACAATAAAAAACTTCATGGCCCAAATGGCTCTCTAAATTTGTACGTTATCATTAAACACATTTAAAAAAAAAAAAAAAAAAACTAGCAAATTCAAATCAATGAAGATTGTTACATATTTTTAAAATTCAATTGGAAAAAGGAGAAAAAACCAACCAACACTATTCTAAAATTATTTATCGTCTTAACACTACAGTGAACTTTGATCCTACACCTAATATGTTTTAACTTAATTCTAATAAATGCAATCAAAAACTTTATCTTATACTAAAAAAATATATAACTATGTTCCTAACCTAACCTGTTTATTATATTAGGTTAGAGATAAAGTAAAACTTATCTCTAACCTAATATAATAAACATAATATAAACCTAACCTATCCCTAATTTTTAACAAAAATAAACAACACTAAATGTAGCAATAATGAGCTGAAACTCAAAAACTAAACAACGAAAAACACCAAACTGAAAATACACACGAATAATTTAGACATTATCATTCAGCCACCAATACCTAGATTGCCCCGTCTCAACTCGATCAGCCTCAACGAATCTAGCAAATGAGTATCTCCAAAAAGTAAGGTAGCATTTGAATTTAAACTGCGCGCCGGCGAAAGATTTGGGGAATTATTTTTTTTAGGTTGGTAGTACTGTCAGTGACATCTATGTCAAATTTACATGTCAAAATATTCATTAGTGTTTGAGATACGCGTCGTTTTGTGAGCTGCTAAGAGTGAGTTTTTCGTTTTTTGCGATGTCGAAATTTGTTGAATTTGCATCAAATTTTGTTTGCGGAATCAATTTTCTGCTGCGGATACATTGAGGCTGGTGCAGAAAGCCTTTGGTGATGAGGCTATGTCTAAAAACAAATGTTTACAAGTGGTATAGTGAGTTCCAAGCCGGCCGTGAATGTGTCGAAGACGAAGAGCGTCCTGGGCGACCATCAACCTCACCTCTTCTTCAATTATGGTGGTGTTGTGCATTATGAATTCCTTCCGCCGGGCCAAACACTAAGCAAGGAATATTATTTGAAGGTTATGCGTCGTTTGCGTAACGCTATCCGCCTAAAAAGGTCGGAATTGTGGAAAGACAACTCTTGCTTTTTACACCACGATAATGCACACTCCCATACTGCATTCGTAATTCGTGATCATTTCGCCAAAAACTCAACCCATATTGTTCCGCAACCACCGTATTCGCCTGATCTGGCGCTGTGCGACTTCTGGCTGTTCAGCAAGCTCAAAAGACCCGCAGGGGGAATGCCGGTCGACAAGAGCTCTCTTGGAGGCTAGCATTCTTTGGGGAGTTCCGCCCCCACGTACCCGAGGAAACTCCGCAGGGGGAATGCCGGTCGACAAGACCACTCTTGGAGGCTAGCATTCTTTGGGGAGTTCCGCCCCCACGTACCCGAGGAAATTCCCGCAGGGAGAAAGCCGGTCGACAAGAACATTCTTGGAGGCTAGCATTCTTTGGGGAGTGCCGCCCCCACGGACCCGAGGATATGGGGGTTGCCGTGAGGTTCCCTCCTGGGATGACAGGTAACGACCCTTATTGTATCTGGACTACGCTTTGGACAACGAACTGGAATTGACGCTTTGGCTGGCGGATGTGATGGTTTGGACCTAGTTGATTTGCACAGTAGCGCCGAGGTGAAACTCGTGTGTGAACGGCTCCAATTCAACTATCATACCGTCTCCGTCCCGGTAAAACCTTGGCAGGCCTCGGAGTACGTTCGAAGTTCGCACCATTGGGTTGGTGGTGTAGGTTCGGTTGAGACGGACTCCCGATTAGCGCTGGTCTGGCTCTGAGCACTTGTCCCCATAAGGGCTTGTACCAACCCTCGCATGGCCTCCCTGCTCTGCAAAGATAACCATGGGACCAAAAAGGCGACTACACACACGAACGGAGATAGCGGCTCCGAGGGGGGACCCAATAAAATGGAGCAAACAAATGAAACCACAAGCAAACAGGACGCTAGCACGGAGAACCCTTTCAGGCAAAAACCGCTGTTGGCAAGAACACCGATTAAACAAGACACCAATTGCGGGGGGAGGCAGCAAACCCCAGAAACACTGTCAAAGTCAACATCACAGGTTAAATCATCGGAGACAGACCACAGACGGACTAACGAACGAAAGAAGGCAGAGTGCGTTGTGCAACCTGGCATCATTGCGGCCTTTGGGCGCAGTAGAAGGACTATGCGCACCCCGGAGCGCCCAGTGCAAGACGTACACAATCCGGATCAAGCTGCGACACCAACAGAGGCCAGTGTAAGACTGGGGGAGGGAGAAGTTTTGCCGTTGGCCGACGCCACTTCAAAAGCGACCCAAGCGATAGAAGCAAAAGGGCTAGGAAACGGGGGCCTCTCCCAAGAGGTGGCGCCAAATAACACAATCGCCCTTGACCGCGCCGAAGAGGAGCGGCTTACTCGGAAAGCGGGGAATATCGTCAAACAACTGAGGGCTGCCTGCGAAGTGCAGAAAAACATAGGCAAGAGTGTCAAGAATGGCATTCTTGAACTGGAGGAGCTTTTTGGCCGCATAACGCACTACAGGCGGAGGTGGCTTGCAACCGAAAAGCACCAAAAAGACACGCTCTCCCTCGAGGCATCAGTGGGTCCTAGCAGCAGCAAAAGAATGGCCGGTAGCCCAATTGAAGGCGACTGTGAGAAAAGGAGGAAGGACGAGACCATAAACGAAGTTGACACTCCAGGCGAGGAGTTTCATGTGGTGCGAAACAAGGCAGCGAAAAAAGCGGCCAAAAAGCTACTACTAGAAAAAACAGACAAAGAGCTCAACCACGAACAGAACAAAGAACCCCTCGATATACCGCAGAAAACAAAAAGCCAACCGCGGCGCAAACCCTTGCGAGAGGCACTGCTTATTAAACCCACTAAGGGCCGAACCTACGCAGATGTCCTCCGTGAAATTAAAGGAACGGTCAAGCCAGACGACACCAAAACTGCCATCAAAGCAGTTCGACCAACCCGGACCGGTGGTTTGCTGGTGGAATTCGGGCCAGAGGCCACAAACAAAGATGCATTCCGTGACGCGGTTCAAAAGGTTCTTGGAGATGCGGCAACGGTTGCCTCGCTCGAACCAATGGCCACCCTGGAAATCAGGGACCTCGACTGCGTCACGGACAAAGCTGAAGTAGAGGATGCCATTAGGAGGGAGTTCCCCAGCTTAAGTGAAGTCAAGGCAAGATTCACACGTGAAAACACAAGGGGGCAACGCATGGCTATTGTCGAACTAGCTGATAAAGACGCCCAGCAAATCCTGGCGAAGGGCAAAATTAAGATAGGTTGGGTGATCTGCAGGATACGGAGAAGAGCGATCCCTATCCGCTGCTTCAGATGCCTCGAATACGGACACACCGCGTATGGTTGTAGGGGACCCGACAGGAGATCTCTGTGCTACAAATGTGGTGAAACGGGGCACAAAAGGAAGGAGTGCACGAACGAGGCAAAATGCATTCTTTGCAAGGATGCTAAGCTAGCACCCGGCGACGTCAAACATGAGCCGGGGACAGGGAGATGCTGGGTTTTCAAGGAGGCCCTAACTAAAGCCAAATTGATACTCCAATGATCCGTATCCTGCAGGTCAATTTGCACCGAAGCACAAACGCCCAGGACCTACTTGAGCAGTTTGCGAGGGATAAGAAAGCTGACCTCCTGTTGCTGAGCGAGCAACATCATAACAAGGACTCGCAAGCATGGTACCCTGACAAAACTGGTACCTCGGCCATCTGGGTTCGAGACAGCGCCCGCCTTCAGGTGCAGGGCCATGGACGCGGGGATGGTTTTGTGTGGGTGCGGTGTTCAGGGCTAACATATTTCAGTGTTTATCTGACGCCTAACGAGGCAATGCGATCTTTTCGAACCAAACTCGATGCCCTGGAGGACGCTGTCTCGAACACAGAGGGCCACATGCTGGTCGGGGGAGACTTCAACGCTAGAGCCATCGAATGGGGTATGCCACAATCCGACCCAAGGGGAAAGCAAATCTTGGACATGGCGGCCAGAACAGCGCTTTTTGTCCTAAATACTGGTAACACCCCTACTTTCCGCCGCTGGGGTTGCGTAGGAACCATACCCGATGTGACACTCGCTTCGGAGTCCCTGGTACCTAGAGTACACAACTGGCGAGTACTAGAGGACTACTCGGCTAGTGATCACCAGTATGTAGCGGTTGAGGTTCACGACGGTGCCACTCTACGTGCATATGCCCAAACTTCAATCCTCGGATGGAGGACTGGGAGGATGGACGTCGAGAGGTTCACTGACGCGCTTACGGCAGGCGCACCGTTGCTGGGAGCTCCGCCAGGGAGTGGAGGGCCTACAGCCAAGGACTTGGTGAACTCAACTATGAGTACCATCATAGCTGCTTGCGAGTCTTCCATGCCCCGTCGGAGACCCCGACATGGTAAGCCTCCAGTATATTGGTGGTCAAATGAGATCGCCGAACAAAGAAGCGAGTGTCACAAACTTCGGCGAGAGGCCCAGCGGGCGCGAACACGGGAGGAGGCAGACACTAAGCTAGCAGCATACAGGTCCGGCAGGAAATATCTTCGCAGGCTTATTAACAAGAGCAAGGCCCGATGCTGGCAAGACCTCATGGACGATGTAAATAGGGATCCGTGGGGCCTTGGCTACAAGCTGGTCATGGGGAAACTTGGTGCCCTACGGAAGCCTTGTATACATGACGCGGAAAAGATGGACGCGATAGTGCGGGGACTCTTCCCCGCCCATCCCGTCCGTGTTGACGCTGTCCATGGTGAAACAGCAGTCGAGTGCCCACTCTTCACACAGCTGGAACTGGAGGAGGCAGTCCTCTCCCTGAAAGCGAGGAAGGCTCCAGGTCCAGATGGTGTTCCAGCTGAGGTTTTGCAGCTCGTCTATCACCATTGTCCTGACTTGCTGCTCAGCACATTCAACGCTTGCCTACGGGACGGGGTTTTCCCGGTACGATAGAAGGTGGCGAGGCTCGTGCTGGTCAGCAAGGGGAAGGGAAATCCCGAATCGCCGTCTGCATACCGCCCGTTATGCATGCTAGACACGGCTGGGAAAGTGCTAGAGAAACTCATCAAGGGAAGACTCACTGACGCGATTCGTGATGCTGGGGACCTATCTCCTCGGCAGTACGGCTTTAGAGCAGGACGTTCTACCATTGATGCGATTGCAGAGGTGGTGAACGCGGTCCAAAAGGCAGAGGCATATAGTCGCACCAAGCGACGGATCGTCCTGTTGGTGACACTCGACGTCAGGAATGCCTTCAACTCCGCTAGATGGGTGGATATTCTGGATACGCTGGAAAACTCTTTTCAAGTTCCAGAATATCTAATGCGGCTTTTGAGGAACTACCTTAAGGACCGAAGCCTGCTCTACGACACGACACAGGGCCAACGAAGGATGGAAATTACATCGGGTGTTGCCCAGGGATCTATCCTTGGTCCGGACCTGTGGAACGTGTCTTACGACGGGCTACTGAGACTTGAGATGCCAGATGAGTCGCGCTTGGTCGGCTATGCGGATGATGTTGCGGCCCTGGTCGCCGGACGCACCGTTGAACAAGCGCAACTTAGGCTAGGTATGCTAATGCGCCGAGTGAGGGACTGGATGACTGCTCGCGGGCTCAGTTTAGCACTGGAGAAAACCGAAGTGGTCATCTTGAAAAAAAAGAGAATCCCTAGAGTAAGGATGATCAGTATTGGAGATATACAGATCGAATCGAAGCCAGCGGTGAAGTACCTGGGGCTACTGATCGACTCGAAGATGAGTTTCTCTGAGCAAATCAGGGCAACGGCTGAGAAGGCTGCTTCGGGAATATCGGCCCTGAGTCGACTTATGGCCAACGTAGGGGGACCCAGCCCATCAAGAAGACGCCTCTTGATGAGTGCTGTAGGGTCAGTGCTACTGTACGGAGCAGAGGTATGGGGCGACGCTCTCAGCAAGGAGGTATACCAAAACGATTGGCACAGGTACAGAGAAGAGGAGCACTGAGAATTGCATCTTCGTATCCAACAGTCTCCGACTCGGCGGTGAGAGTGATTGCAGGCGTGATACCTGTCGCCCTCCTTGCTAGAGAGCGCCGCGCTATTTACCTGCGCCGAAACGAGGATGCGAGGGAGATCGTTGTCCGCGAGGAGAGACAACGCTCGCTCAACGATTGGCAGCAGTCTTGGAGGAATTGCACGAAGGGAAGGTGGACTGCGCGCCTCATCCCGGATGTGAGACCGTGGCTAAATCGAAGGCATGGTGAGACTGACTTCTATCTGACCCAGCTTTTGAGCGGGCACGGGTGTTTTCAGTCTTACCTGCACAAGATCGGCAAGTCACGGTCTCCCGATTGTCGATTTTGCCCAGGAGAGGAGGACAATGCCTGTCACACATTTTTTGCGTGTACCAAATGGGCCAGGCTGCGAAGGGAACTCTACAGGGAGATGGGAGAGCTCACCCCGGATAATATAGTTGCGGTGATGCTCGAATCGGTTGACAAATGGAACCAGGTGGCACATTATGCTCGGGCAGTCCTAAAATATAAAAGGGACTCACAGCAGCCGGAGGCACTGGGGCTGGGGGATCGCTCTTCTGGCAATTCCTCTTCCCCCCTCCCCTCCCGCTAGGAAAGGGACTCCCCAGCTTGAAGGCGCCCCACGGCGTAACAAAACGAGACCTGGCCCGAAGTAATGTGTCAAACGGTTCCAGGCTAGGTTCTCAGATTGACAGGGGAGGTGTTTAGTGGGTAGTCCAAAGGTATCCTCCATGGGAGTCCCACACTGCCAGACTCGGCGGGCATAAATGCCTTCACCTCCCTACCACAAAAAAAAAAAAAAAGCTCAAAAGACCGCTCCGGGACACCGTTTAGATACGATAGAGGAGATTCAAGCCGCAGCGAAGACGGAACTGAAGGCCATCCCGGAAACGACGCGTATCTCAAACACTAATAAATATTTTGATATGTAAATTTGACATAGATGTCACTGATAGTACTACTAACCTAAAAAAAAAAAATAATTCTCCAAATCCTTCGACGCGCGCAGTATTTTTTGGTCACAGTAGTATAGCATTCGATTTCCATATAACTTACAAGGTTTAAGGACCTTTTTTAGGACTAATTAAATATTTCATTTCGTTTAGTTTAAGGGGACCCATACGATTTTATTGGGGAAAATGTGAAATTCGAATATAATACTACTATTAACAAAGTTGAGTTGTTGTACTCATAAACAACTATCTCCATAATTTTTTTCTGAATTTTCAGATTCCATCGCGAGGGTGGGGGTACACAAATTTTTCATATATTTTTCCCCCCCTGTGCCCCCTTCTTATCAAGACCTTTCATTTGATACCCATATCGGCTACCTTTGATGAAATTTTTGTTTCGGGGGGCACTCCCCTGGGGAGACCACCCTTAAATATCTTATAAAATTTTTTTTAATGTTGAATTTCGAAGGGGGCGCCACTTTGCATCTCCATACAAAATCAGATGTTTCTAGCTTAAGTAGTTTGCGAGAAAAAGTGCTGTGATACACGGACGGACGGACAGACAGACAGACAGGACACGATTTTAGGAGGGGTTTGTAAAATTATTTTACAAAACCCTAAAAGAGCTCAATACTTTTTAGACTTACCAATATATATATATATATATATATATATATATATATATATATATATATATATATATATATATGTATATATATATATATATATATATATATATATATATATATATATATATATATAGATATATATATA
>OZ017740.1:196669635-196687135 GCA_963969285.1 Odontomyia ornata | reverse complement strand
TATTAAAAATTGCATATCGCTAAAATATAGCGACTGGAGGATATAGCCTGCACAATGAAACAAATGACAACGACCAGCCCCTGATTGACTTTGGATGTAGCAGAAATCTAGTCATACGTTCGACTTGCTTCCCACATCGACGCATGCATAAGATTACCTGGGTATCACCGGATGGCAACACACAAAACCAAATCAACCATGTTCTGATCCAACAACGTTGGCCCTCGAGCATATTTGACGTCCGTACAAACTGATGAACCATTTGTAACTCGGATCATTATTTGATCAAATTGACCTATCGATGTCGTATGTCGAAGGAATATTCGGCGAAGCTCAGCCCGCTACAAAAATTTGGCATCGAAAGACTCCAAACGACGTCTGTTGCCAACAAATTCACGGAGACCCTCAACGTCCAGCTGGCTCCCATCCTATCAGACGCATCGCTGAAAACAAGCAACGAGTTCTGGATGAAAGTGAAAGTGGCTATTAAGACCGTCGTAGAACAGACGATCGGAGAATAAGCACGGCGCAAGATAAATGATTGGTTCGATGATGAGTGCCAGAAAGATTTAAGACAAAACGAATCACGCATACAAAGAATACGTAGGTAGGAAAACCAGCCCGAAGAGAGAACACTATGAAAATCTCAGAAGGGTAGCGAATAGGATAATTCAAATTAAGAAAAGAAAATACTATGACGACCAATTGAGAAGTATCGATGTAAGTTTAGCGAGCAACAACACAAGACAAGCATACAAAGTAGTGAAATGCCTGAAACGTGGTTATCAGCCCAAAACTACGCTCTGTCGTGATGAAATCGGCAATATCAAAGATGGGCATCATATTTCAAGAACCTCCTTAATCCTCCGTACAGCTCCAGAACATCGGAGCCTATAGATGTCTGCGGAGAGCTTCCATTGGCCCCACCAACTCTGGATGAAGTGTGTTCTATGTTATCATCAATGCCGAAAAGAATAATAAAGCGCCGGGCATCGATGAGATTCCAGTGGAGCTCATCAAATATGGTGGCAGTAGTGTTCAAAAAGCTATTCACAAAGTTACACAGTCACAAAGAGACATTCAATTATATTCCCTATCCACAAAAAAGATGACAAGCGGTAGTGCGAAAACTATAGAGGCATATCACTACTTTGTACGGCGTATACACTTTGTACGATCATACACCACATATATCACTACTTTGTACGATCATACACCAACAGTATTAATGGGGTGTATCAAGGTGGTTTCAGAGCAATTAGAGATCGACAATAGACCAATTGATCACTGTCAAACAGGTACTTGAAAAATGCTGGGAATTTAATATAGATGTACACCAAATTTTCGTTGACTTTAAGCAAGTATACGATTGTATTGATCGTAACGTACTGTATCAAATAATGCTTTGCTTTGGCGTCCCAGTCAAATTAGTCCGTCTTACCAAAATGACGCCGACGACCTCCGAAGTCCGCATCAATAACTAACTCACCGATGCCTTTGACCCAAATATCGGACGAAATCAGGGAGATGGGCTGACCCCATTACTATTCAATTTGGCTCTGGAGTACGCCATAAGAAAGCTACCTGTTGATACACGACGTACATTACTATACAAGTCGAGCCAAGTAGTAGCCTATGCGGACATCAACATTTTGTCACGGTCATTAACAACTGCCAAAGAATCCTTCTTGAAAGTCGACAGCGAATCAAAGCTAGTAGGGCTACAAACCAATAAAAATAAAACTAAGCTCATGACACAGTCGAGGAAAAATACCTGAAGTACACAAAACATCACACTTGGCGAATACAGTATCGAAAATGTGAGCGGATTCGCGCATTTAGACGCCTAAATAACGAGAACCAGTAATGAAAGAGACGAAATAGGCCGACGAATACAGCTCACAAATAAAATGTTTTACGCAGTTTTGACGATCTTGAAGACTACATACACAGGAAAACAAAGCTCCAAGTATACAAATCTGTGATAAGACCTGTGTTATGCTATGCGTGTGAAACATGGACCCTAACCCAAGCATCCGCAAATATATTGAACGCCTTTGAGCGTCGGGTCCTGAGGCGAATCATCGGAGCGAAGCTAGACGGGGACCTATGGCGAATTCGATACAATCATGAGCTGTACGAGTATGAAATATTTGACGAGCCGGAGACCTCAACGATTGTAAGACTGCGGAAGCTGCAATGAGCTGGCCATGTGAATCGTATGGACGAACAACTGATAGCCAAAAAGGTATTCGCTGGGAGAACTGAAGGCCGGAGACCAAGAGGAAATCGAGAAAACGCTAGTCGGATTCAGTCGACGAAGACAGTTCATCGCTGCCCGTATTTGAAACACAACGGATATCCAAAAAGTTATTCGTTGAGAGAACGGAAGGCCGGAGACCAGTGGGAGAACTGAGGAAACGCTGGTCTGACTCAGTCGACAAAGACAGTACATCGCTCCTAGGATTTGAAAATTGGAGGACGCGGTCAATGGACCGAGACAGTTGGAGGCGCTATTTGCAGGAAGCGAAGGCCTGAAAGGGGCTGTAGTGCTACGAAGAAGAAGAAGATAATATACAACGAAAGTGTCTTTTGAGCTTACAACTAATATGCAATACGTGTTAAACTTATCAGGAAACGCATGAAAATTATATTGAGATTTCGTCACTTATCAGATGCTAACTCTGACTTCGGTGGATTTGTATGATTTCAATTCGATGTTCTGTAACGGTATAACATAAGCAAAAACAAGTTATATCGAATGAATATTTTTCGATCTTTTTATGTGAGAGTCATGTAGCGCTTATTAGGCGGAAGGTCATTAGCTGGGCTTACTAAACCCTCACAGCTAATAGAGGAACTATATAAAGTGAATCTTATGTGAAGATGGATTCGCCGTTCAGGCTTGATTTTAAATCGGAAACTTTTACGTCAACGTCTTCTAAAAATATTTGTGTCCCGTTCTCAGGGTTCGGTAGATAGACCAATTCAAATTGAGTTCCAATCAGAGCACATTCAATCATATTTCCTTGAGTATCTGGAGTCTTATTTTTAATTTTAATACCAGCTGTATCTAGAAGATCTATCTCACTGACTATAAGATTCGACACATTCACTCGAGACTTCTTACGAAACATACTATTTACTTTTGTAAACACGCCATCTGGATCGTGTGGGCAAATACCCCCGGTTGCTGGTTTCACTCCTGTAGTATGAGCGGATTAAGTTTCGTTCATTATTTAGGTGTAATTTCAACAAGGCCAATGAGAGATAGTTGTAGTCCAGAAATTGCCGATAAATATTGTTGACGCGTGTGGGTAGAAGGTTTTTCAATTTATTTAACGTTATGATGGTTGGAGTTTCATAGCCTTGCATATTGTTTCGATGTTTTATCTTGGGAATAACTTTCTCAATGGTTTCCAAAGTCAGCTACTCTAACTTCGACAAAAAGAGATATCTATTTCATCATTAGTTAGATTTCTGTCATTAAGAACCATTGGGGTAATTAATTTTACTATCAAGTTGTTCTCAAATACCGCACGCACCCTATAGATCTATATATATATATATATATATATATATATATATATATATATATATATATGTATATATATATATATATATATATATATATATATATATATATATATATATATATACATATATTTTCCGTAGCACTACAGCCCCTTTCGGTCCTTCGCAAAGAGGTACTTAGAGTATCTCATTGTCATGATCGAATGTATCGCGGCACTCCACAAGATGATACGATCATTATTACGTTTTGGCCGTTTGTCCGTCCACCCAGCTGCGATACGTTCTGATTTTAAACCAGCACGTATCATAACTGAACAGGCTTACAGTCCGGCCGAAAAATCACTCGAACTGAATCTCGTTGACGCCAACGAAGCTCCAACCAGAGACCTTCGGCTTACGGGCTTAGTGCTCAAACCTCGCGGACTTCATATATACATACATATATATATATATATATATATATATATATATATATATATATATATATATATATATATAGACATTTAACATCTATTTATAAATACATATATATATATATATATATATATATATATATATATATATATATATATATATATATATATATATATATATATTATTTATAAATACATACATATATGTATATATATATATATATATATATATATATATATATATATATATATATATATAGACATATGCATATATATATATATATATATATATATATATATATATATATATATATGTATATGTATATATATATATATATATATATATATATATATATATATATATATATATATATGTATATATATATATATATATATATATATATATATATATATATATATATATATATATATATATATATATATATATATATATGTAGGAACGATATCGGATAAAACATTTGAATATTTTTGTGATTGACTGTATTAGCAGTGACGTTTCATAATGGACCTACTTTCTGTTGGAAATGTACTTGAGAGAGAAGTGACTTGACGGGAGTCTCTCGCTGATACGCGTCACGGAAAATATGTTTAAATTATTCCTTGAAGTTTCTGCCTATTTGTTTTAATAAAACGTTTAAAACCCACAAGTGGCGCATTTCTTTATTTGCTCCTTCCATTCGGATCCCTACAAGTGGGGGCTCAACCGGGATTCGCCAAAAAATGGAGTAACTATTGAAATGAAAATAGAAGTAAAAGTAGACGAAAGTTCTAGACGGTGAAAGATTTCGTGTCCATACGTGTTCGATAGACGGCGACGCGTTCAAGGACAAGTAGACGGTTTTGGTGCAAGAAGATTTCGTGTCCATACGTGTTCGATAGACGGCGACGCGTTCAAGGACAAGTAGACGGTTTTGGTGCAAGAAGATTTCGTGTCCACACGTGTTCGATAGACGGCGACGCGTTCAAGGACAAGTAGACGGTTTTGGTGCAAGAAGATTTCGTGTCCATACGTGTTCGATAGACGGCGACGCGTTCAAGGACAAGTAGACGGTTTTGGTGCAAGAAGATTTCGTGTCCATACGTGTTCGATAGACGGCGACGCGTTCAAGGACAAGTAGACGGTTTTGGTGCAAGAAGATTCCGTGTCTATACGTGTTCGGTTGACGACGACGCGATCAAGACGAAAACAAAGAGTAAATTGTTCGGAAGATTATTATTTAATATGCCGGATGAAGAAAGCGAAGTACCAACGGGAAGTAAAGCGGTGCTACGCGAACGACTGAGGAGCTCAGTGGCCGTTGCTAAGATGGATATTGATTCGTTGACTGTGGAAGAAATCAGGGAACGATTGCGTACTTTGGAGTTGCCAGTCAGCGGAAAAAAGGCAGTTTTACGTGAACGATTACGTGCTGCGACGATGTCAGAGAACGAGGACGACGAGGAAGAGGAAGTGGCTGCAAGTGAAATTGACCGAACGCCCTCTGAATGTAGTGCGGTGTCTTTTAGGCAAACAATGTTGTCATATCGCGATGTTGAAGACTCGCTGGAAACATTTAGTGGCGATAAATACCAAAATATTGAAAGATGGTTAAAAAACTTTCAAGAAACCGCGGAAATGTATGGGTGGAATGATATGCAACGAGTAGTGTACGCGAAGAAATTGTTACGTGGATCAGCGAAATTGTTTGTCGGTTTTGAGTGCTCCGCAAAATCATGGGATCAATTACATAGCTCGCTGTGTGTGGAATTCGGACAGATAGCTAATAGCAAAGACATTCACAAACAATTGACTGAAATTCGAAAGTTGCCGAGTGAAAGTTCGAACGAATATGTTTATCGTGTCTTAGATATCGCGAGTCACGCCGAGATCGAGTTGGAGGCCAAGATACAATACATCATTGACGGTATTCCAGACGATGAGCGTAATAAAACAATTTTATATGGTGCGAGCTCGATAAAGGAATTACGACACAAATTAATTCAATTCGAGGCTATAAAATCGCGAATAAAATCAAAGTATCCTTTACGTGAAAAAAATATACCGGATACTAAGTCTGGCAAACGCTGTTTTAACTGTGGAAATTCCAATCATCTCGGTAAAGACTGTCCTGATAAAAGGAAGGGGAAAAATATGCAAAAGAACAATTCGTGCAGTGCAATTCGTGCAGTTTTTGATTCGGGTAGTGATCTCCATTTAATAAAACGCAGTATCTATGACGGACTAGACGCTCCATGTCTTGAGAAAAATTATGTTAGATTTGGTGGCATTGGCTCTGGCAGTCAGCAAACTCTTGGTCATTTTACCACGACGGTTACAATAGACGGTGTTCGTTTAACCCTTACGATTCATGTAGTGCCGGATTCTACTTTCCCATATAACTTGTTGCTTGGTGGTGAATTATCGGAGTTCGTAGAAATAACAATAAAAAATCGGAGTGCTACTGTAAGAATTGTAGGCGAAAATAACTCCGAAGCAGCTCAACAATCAACAAAGAATGAGAAGGATATAATAATCGACAACGCCAATCAATAACCGGAAGAAGTCATCAGTCAACAAGGAGCGAATGACGAAAGCGTTTACGATCACTTGAAAACTTTAAGTGTCAGCCCAGATCCAGACGAGTGTGAAGTTGACCTGTGCCATATCAATGACTCATCTATAAAAGCGGAAGTCAAAAATCTCATCGAAGCGTATATACCAAACAAAATAAAAGAGACAGGAATCGAGATGCGCTTGGTTCTTAACGACGAAGTTCCGATTCACCAAGGTCCGCGACGACTGTCGGACCAACAACGGAAGGTTGTAGCAGACATAGTCAATGATTGGATGAGAGAGGGTATCGTGCGATATAGCTCTTCGCCATATGCATCTCCCATCGTGTTGGTTGAGAAGAAGAACGGAGACGCCAGATTATGCGTGGATTACAGAATGTTGAACAAGAAAATTATTCGCGACCCATATCCGCTTCCGCTAATAGAAGACCAGCTAGACCGATTACAAGACTCGACGGTTTTCACCACGCTCGATTTGAAAAACGCATTTTTCCACGTACCTGTAGAGAAGGAGAGTGTGAAATACACAGCCTTTGTGACACCTGACGGACAATTTGAATTTCTTCGAGTACCTTTTGGTCTGAGTAATTCACCAGCTGTTTTCCAAAGGCATGTTAAAACTATTTATCGGGAATTGATTGCGAAAGGCGTCGTTTTGACCTACTTGGATGACATTATTATCCCGGCACGGAGTGAAGCAGAAAGTCTAGAAAAACTGAGAAAAGTTTTAGAAATCTCGAGTGATTTCGGCGTCATGATAAACTGGAGTAAGTGTGATTTCATGGCCAAACGAGTCGAATACTTAGGGTACATCCTTGAAAATGGTACAATCAAACCATCACCGAAGAAGACGACAGCAGTCTCGATGTTCCCAACGCCTAAAACCGTTAAGGACGTTCGAAGCTTTTTAGGTTTGACGGGTGCATTCCGCAAATTCATAGCCAACTATGCAGTAATTGCGCGACCTATATCCAATTTATTGAAAAATGGAGTCTCTTTCGAGTTTGGCGTGGAGCAAAAGAACGCGTTCGAGCAGTTGAAAACTGCACTGATAACAAACCCAGTTTTGAGGTTGTATAAGACGGGAGCACCAACAGAACTACACACCGACGCATCTAAGGACGGATTAGGTGCGATTCTTATGCAGAAAGATTCGGAAGATGGAATGATGCATCCTATTCATTATGCCAGCTGGAAGACGACCCCAACTCAATCAAGATATACTAGCTACGAATTGGAAATTCTGGCAATAGTGCAAGCATTGAAGAAATTCCGTGTATATCTGCTGAGCGCACAATTTAAAATAGTGACGGATTGTCAAGCATTCGCAAGAACGATGGCGAAAAAAGATTTGTGTCTTCGAGTTTCACGTTGGGCAATGTTATTGGAGGAGTTCGACTACATTGTGGAGCATCGGTCGGGATCATTAATGAAGTATGTAGATGCATTAAGCAGATATCCTGCAGACGTATGTGTTCTTCAGCGAATGGACAACATCATTCTGGAACAGATTAAAAATGAGCAACGTAACGACGAACAGCTGATTAAAATATTGGAAGATGGCAATAACAAGAAGACGCTCGAATTCACGTTGAAAGGGAATGTTTTATATCGTGAGATGGACGGAAAGACTCTGTTAGTTGTACCAAATACGATGCAGCACGACATTATCAGGCGTTGCCACGAACAAGGACATTTTGGTTGGAAGAAAACCGAGTATATAGTGCTACAAGAATATTGGTTCCCTCAGATGCGCAAAAAAATCGAGAAGTTTATAACAAACTGCGTAAACTGTATTCTTGCGGAACGAAAGCAAGGCAAGATGGAAGGATTTTTGAACACCATCGACAAAGGCGATAAACCGCTGCAGACATACCATATTGACCATCTAGGACCAACGCCGTCGACGAAGAAGAGCTATAACCATTTGTTTGTAATCGTTGACGCTTTCTCCAAATTTGTTTGGCTGTATCCGACCAAATCAACTACCGCCGATGAAGTAATTGGTAGGTTGCAGAGGCAATCCACTATTTTTGGAAATCCTAGACGAATAATTTCCGATCGAGGGGCATCTTTCACATCAAAAGCGTTCGAGGAATACTGTCGCCAAGAGGGAATTCACCATGTGCGAACGACAACGGGAGTTCGTCGCGGAAACGGTCAGATTGAGCGAATCAATCGAATTGTAATACCGATTCTTACGAAATTATCCACTGATAATCCTGCGACATGGTATAAACATGTAGAAAAAGTTCAGCAGCAGATCAACGCGGCCTACAGTAGAAGTATTGGTATGAGTCCTTTTGAAGTAATGTTTGGACAGACAATGCATCTAAGTAACAACGATGAACTACGAGCTGCTATTGACGAGGAAATCATGAACTGTTTCCAGGACCATCGATCGGCTCTCCGGCAAGAAGCGCTTCAAAACATTTCGAAAATCCAACAGGAAAACAGGCGTAATTACAACCAGAGGCGTAAGGCGGCACGAAAGTATAAAGACAGAGACTTAGTTGCCATACGAAGAACTCAATTCGGAGCTGGTTTGAAGGTGCATTCCAAGTTTCTCGGACCATACAAAGTAACCGCCGTTCTAAAGAAAGATCGTTATCGGGTGAAAAAGGTCGGCGAGCACGAAGGGCCGAATGAGACGGGGACCTCAGCTGACAACCTAAAGCCCTATCCGACGTCGAACGATTCCATTGCTGACGGGTTTCGCGGATTCGAAGACAGCAGCATCGAGGGCGATGCATAGGTCAGGACGGCCGATCTGTAGGAACGATATCGGATAAAACATTTGAATATTTTTGTGATTGACTGTATTAGCAGTGACGTTTCATAATGGACCTACTTTCTGTTGGAAATGTACTTGAGAGAGAAGTGACTTGACGGGAGTCTCTCGCTGATACGCGTCACGGAAAATATGTTTAAATTATTCCTTGAAGTTTCTGCCTATTTGTTTTAATAAAACGTTTAAAACCCACAAGTGGCGCATTTCTTTATTTGCTCCTTCCATTCGGATCCCTACATATATATATATATATATATATATATATATATATATATATATATATATATATATATATATCTATGTATATACATAAGCATATACATATATATATATATATATATATATATATATATATATATATATATATATATATATATATATATATACATATATCGGGGGTTGGAAATACATGAAAAATGTGTTTCCTCCCTCGCGAATGGACACCCGTGATCTAAAAAATCTGAAAAAATTATCAAGCGAGATATTTATAGGTATAACTTTAACAAATGCCTCAGAAGTCAAAATTCTTTCAACTTTTTTAATAATAGTATGGTCCTCGAACATGACGTCTTTCTTGATTTTATTCGTTGCTGGTTACTGCATTTTGTAAGTTGAGTACAAAACCCTTCTGACATGAGCATAGGTCTGTCTACCCAACTTGTTTTATATTTCGGGGAAGAACCTTAACTTTTGGTGACAAATTTGTGCTGTTCGCGTGCTTTACTTCACCAAATGTCGTTTTAAGTACATTTGTTCTAATTAATATTAAAAATAAAGACGTAATAGAAAATAGTTTCACTATGGGAAAGCAAACATCGCCTGATACTCGGAAAATTATAATAGAAAAAGGTAAATCCTTGCATGAAATTGGCGAAAATCGTGGGCAGAAACCACTGCACAGTAAAAAAAAATATTGATAAGTATGCCAAACATCATCTCGTTGAAGATTTACCGAGATATGGATGCCCAAAGTGGCTTAGTGGTACTGAAGTTAGAGCTGTAGTAAAAGAAGAAGGGCATATCCAGCCTCAAGTGCAGTTAAATTGTCAGAAGACATAACGCAGAGATCGGGCAAACCAGTAATTGCGAGTACAGTCAGGAGAGTTCTTCATAAAAATGGTCTACATGGAAGAATACCACGGAAAAAGCCATACATATCCAAGGCGAATCAGATCAAGCGTATGGACTTTGCTAGAAAATACAAAAATGAGGCTCCATCTTTTCGGGAAAACGTATTATATACAGATGAGAGCAAATTCGAAATTTTCGGCGCGAAAAGGCCCCCAAAAATATGGCATGCTAAGAATGAAGCCTTCAAAAATAAGTGTGTTACCAACACTGTTAAGCACGTTGGCGGTTCAGTTATGGTATGGGGTGTGTGGCGGCAACTGGTGTTGGTAATCTTATTTTTGTTGACTCAACAATGGACAAAATGGATTACTTAGCCATTTTGAGGGACAATGTTGCCCCTGGCGTCGAAAAATTAGGTTTGTCTGGAAATTGGATCTTTCAACAGGGCAACGATCCAGAGCATACGTCCAAAATTGTGAAAGAGTGGCTACTGTACCGGACTCCTAAGACACTTGATCATCCGCCGCAGTCCCCAGATCTTAGCCCGATCGAGCATCTGTGGGAACCTATGACAGAAAAGTGAAGTCATTTCAAGCAAAGCCGACTTAAAGAAGGTTATAAAGGAAGAATGGAGCCAAATCTCTCCCGATGTTACAAAACAACTTGTCGCATCTTAAGTCCAAAGGAAAACAAACGAAATATTGAAAAATTAAAAAAAATCGACTTTTTCTACAAAGTTCTGTTATGTGTTGTTTGCTGTTTACTTTTTTTTGACGCGTGGAAATTGGTCTTTTTTTGGTTAAAGAGAATTTATCTTTGTTGTGTATAACTTTTGTTTAATGTTTATGTTGTGTTCAGTTCTTATTAAATAAGTCTTTGATTCCTTATACATATTTTTGATTTTGTGTTAATTACCTTGTTTTAATAAAATTCTTAATACAAGTATCTAAGGTGTTTACTTTCTTTTGACGCTCACTGTATATATATATATTTATTAGATACGCATACATATACATATATATATATATATATATATATATATATATATATATATATATATATATATATATATATTGGATAGTCTGAAAAGTATTGACCCTTTTAAGGGCTTGTACTAAAATACAAAACCCTATTGCAATCACGACCTGTGTCCGTCTGTCCGTCCGTCTGTATGTCACAGCACTTTTTCTCCGAAACTATGGAAGCTACAGCAATGAAACTTTGTGAAAAGGTCAGAAGTGGTGAGATCTTGAAAGTTTTAGGTGAAAAATTTTTTCAAAGGAGTTTAAGGGGGTCTCCCCGTATAGAGAGGTGACCCCTTAAAAAAATTTTTTCACCACTGGTAGTCGAGTAGGGTGTCGCTGGAAAGGTCTCAATGAGATCTTTTCAAAACAAGTCTTGAAATTGCCTTTTCAGAACCGAGGGGGGCTGGGGAAGGGGAAATGTACGAACTTTGAATCGCTGATTACAGTACAGGGGAGTGGCCCCTGAAAAAACATTTCATCAAAGGTAGCCGATATGAGTATCAAATGCAAGTTCTTCATAAGAGCTTTTCAAAACAGTTCTTAAACTGACAGTTTTTGCTTCAGCGGGGGCACAGGGGGGGAAATACATGAAAAATTTGTTCCCTCCCTCGCGAATGAACACCTGTGATCTAAAAAATCTGAAAAAATTATCAAGGGAGATATTTATGAGTATAACAATAAAAAATACCTCAGAAGTCAAAATTCGTTCAACTTTGTTAAAATAGTATGATCTTCGAATTTCACATTTTCTCAAAAAAAAATCATCTTTGACATGTTTCCTGATTTTATTCGTTGCTGGTGACTGCATTTTGTAAGTTGTGTACAAAAGCCTTCTGACATGAGCGTAGGTCTGTCTATCCAACTTGTTTGTCACTACTTTCGTTCTGCCCGCAACCAGTCCTTGTCAGGACCACACACCTTGTCAAAGAGTAAAGTTCCGTCGGCGAACGTGAAGGAGCTAGTCCTTGTTAGGACAAGGTCGCTCAATGTGCAGGCCCTCAAGGGGATAGAACGAGAGGGCCCAGACCAAAGTGGTGACCCCGATTCGGACACAGCGGAATAAGCTGCAAGCATGGTCCTTGGACGGGATGACGATGACCCGCGCATCGCCACACAAAGTGGCGCGGAATTCCGTCCACAGCCAAGCGACCAGTCGACGACTCCTGAGGTCAGCGCCGTCAGCCAGTGCAAGCTGCCCCCCTTCTGGCGAGCCAATCCGGAGCTGTGGTTTTTTCAGATCGAGTCCCAATTCGAGGTTCACAAGGTCATACGGGACTCACTGAAATACCACCTGACAGTCTCCGCACTCGACCACGACACCATCGCTGACGTGGCTGATATCATCCGCGCACCGCCTGAGGCCGACAGATACAAGCTGCTAAAATCTACTATCGTCTCTCGCCTCACCGACTCCCCCGACGCCCAGCTGCATAAGCTCGTCACGGGCGTCGAGCTCGGGGACAGACGACAATCGCAGCTTCTACGCCACATGCGCTCACTAGCCGGCACACGCGTCAGCGACGATGTACTGCGAATCAGATGGCTGGACCTGCTGCCGCAACAGACGCGGCGCATGCTGCTTCTGATTAAGAATCAGACGCTGGAGGAACTCGCTGCGGTCGCAGACGAAGCTCACGACATGGGCCCCGCAATAATGGCCTCATCGTTCGAACCAACCTCGCGGACTACAACCCCCTCAACTGGCTCTTCCGACCAAATTGCCATCGAACTGGCGGCCTTACGCCTAGCCATAGCCCAATTAACCAGCCTGACTCGAGAGATGCTGCAAAAACCACGCGCTAACAACAGCCATCAGCACAGACGCTCCTCATCCCGAGGAGGCCAAAGGACACGTTCTACCACCCCAGGCTCTGCAGCCCGCTCGGGACTTTGCTTTTACCACAACAAATTCGGTACGTTAGCAAATCCCTGCAGGCCGCCGTGCACATTTCCAGCTCAACCCTCATCCAACTACTCGGAAAACTAAGCTCGCCGGCGGCGCATTCTGCGGACACCGCCGGCGACACATCAGAGAAGCGCCTGTACGTCATCGACCGCTACAGCAAGAAACGCTTTCTGGTAGATTCCGGTTCCGTCGTGTCGATCATCCCAAAGCACTTCTGCGCCGAGCCTCTCAAGGGGCAGCCAAACCTTACGCTACAGGCAGCCAATGGCACCCCCATCATCACCTTCGGCATCCAAAATCTTACGCTGGAGTTTGGGTTACGTCGACCATTTCACTGGCCGTTCGTCATAGCGGATGTCCAGACGGCCATCTTAGGTGCAGACGCGCTTAAACACCACGCGCTTCTGATCGATCTACGGAACCGGCGCCTCTTAGATGACTGCACCAACGTCTCAACTAGCTGTTTTCTTGGCCCGGCGCCACCGGTGCACAGCATTTACATCAGCACCACGGCAGAACCACCGGCCTCGGTACCCTCCATCGGTGACCCATACAGGGCTGTCATCGATATGTACAAGCGCTCAGCTATCCAGCCTGGCGAGTTGGCCTCAATCGCCGACCTCCCCGTGCACCACGTAATCATCACACACGGCCCACCCGTCTTCGCACGACCACGCCGCCTCGCAGGGGAGCGTCTCAGCGCCGCAAAAGCCGAATTTGATCTCCTTTTAGCCCGAGGCGTTGTTCGACCATCAGCCAGCCAATGGGCCAGTCCTCTACATATGGTCCCCAAAAGCGGAGGCCGTTGGCGAGCTACTGGCGATTACCGGCAACTTAACGCCCGCACACAGCCGGTTCGCTATCCACTGCCGATTATTGAGGATCTCATTCAGGAAGCCAGAGGCTCAATTTTCTCGGTCATCGACCTCCAGCGCGCCTTTTACCAAATCCCGGTCGCACCCAAGGACGTCTGTAAAACGGCAGTGACCACACTATTTGGCCTGTTCGAGTTCGTTGGTATGCCATTGGGCCTACGCAACGCAGCCCAGACTATGCAGCGAACCCTCAACCACCTGCTAAGAGGCTTCGTTTTCACTCGAGTCTACCAAGACGACATCTTGGTATTCTCTGCCGACCACGACCACCACCAGCGTCACCTCAAGCAGCTCCTATCTGCGCTGCAAAATGCGAAGCTCCAGGTCAATTGGGAGAAGTGCCAAATCGGACTGGCCGAGGTGATCTTTGCCGGTTACCAAATCAGCAAAACAGGTTTTCGACCACCGGCTCCCAAGACACAGGCCATCCTAGATTACTCTAAGCCAACCGACTCCTCGCAGTTAAGACGGTTCCTTGGAATGCTGAACTTTTACAGACGCTGCATGCCTCACGCCGCCAAGTCGCAAGCGCCACTGTCGGAGCTCCTGAAAGGCAGCACAAAGAAAAAGGCACCTCTCAGCTGGACACCTGAAGCTGAAGCTGCCTTCGAACTGTGCAAAAAATAGTATTGCCAAGGCAGCCACATCAGCCTTCCTCACGCCTTCACGCCCGCTAGCTCTACGTACTGACGCCCCCAACACCGTCATCGGAGCGGTCTTAGACCAATAACGAGAAGACGGCACATGGGTACCCCTCGGTTTTTTCTCGAGGAAGCTATCCGAGACTGAGCAGCGTTACTCAACGTATGACCGAGAACTTCTGGCTGTCTTCGCCGCCATCAGACACTTCCAACGAATGCTGGAGGGAAGAAACTTCGTCATTTTCACCGACCACCGACCCCTCACCTTCGCTCTAACGCAGCGTTCGGACAAAGCCTCACCTCGCCAATTGAGACAGCTGGATTTCATCGGCCAGTTCGACACGCGGCTCGCGTACACGCCAGGTCCTGAAAACATTGTCGCCGACGCGCTCTCACGGGTGGAGACTGTCACCTTACCTACCACCTTCTCCGCGCGTGCCATCAGCGAAGCCCAGGCTACAGACACGCAGCTGCCTCACCTCCTCAGGAACTCCCGCCTAGGACTCCGCCAGCTAACATTAGAAGGCCACATGATGTACGTCGTTGAATCCAACGGTACGATCAAACCTTTCCTGCCAGTTGTGCTCCGCCGTCAAGCCTTCGACATGTTCCATCGGCTCTCACACCCTAGTGGGCGCGCCACCGCAAAAAGCGTCGCTCTCCGATTTTTCTGGCCTAGCCTGCGCAAGGACGTGTTTCGTTGGGCCAAACAATGCGTACCGTGCCAACGAGCTAAGGTCCATCGCCACAACCGCGCCGAGCTAGGAAATTTCAAGACGCCGGACGGGCGGTTTGACCACATCCACATCGACTTAATCAAACTCCCGCTTTGCGAAGGCTACGAGAACTGCCTGACAATTATCGACCGCTACACACACTGGCCACAGGCAATACCAGTGCGTGACTGCAAGGCCAATACCATCGCCAGAGCCCTTTTCGACGGTTGGATCACCATATTTGGCACGCCACTACAACTGACGTCGGATCAAGGCCGCCAGTTCGAAGCCGACCTCCTAAACCAGCTCAGCCGACTCCTAGGCATCACACACATTCACACCACACCATATCATCCTCAAGCAAACGGCATGGTAGAACGCATGCACCGCACCCTTAAAACGGCATTAAAATGTGTCCCCGAAACGCCATGGTTGCAGGCACTTCCGGCTATTCTGTTGGGCATGCGCACCACGTTCAAGGAAGACCTGCAAGCCTCTCCAGCGGAAATGGTCTTCGGTGCATCACCACGGATCCCGGGCGAATTTTTCACGCCCCAAACAACGTCAGCCAGCGATCCGCAAGACTTCGTCGCCGAATTACGCCGCCTCTTCAGGGGAATTCATCCAGTTCCGCCAGCTAGGCATACTACGCACCACCCCTTCGTTTTTAAGGATTTGAGTAGCTGCGAGTACGTATTTCGGCGCATCGACGCGATCAAGAGGCCACTCGACCAGCCATACTCCGGGCCCAATCGAGTAATTGAAAGGGTCAACGAGCGCACCTACGTCGTGGATGTTAACGGCGTCGCCAAAACCCTTTCCACCGACCACCTCAAGCCAGCCTACCTAGAGCAGTCCGAAGACCAGCCATCAACTCCATCACCGGCATCGCCACAGCTACCGCCTACTACCACGAAGAAATCAGTCACTTTCTCACTCCCTTCAGCTACCGCAAAGCTCACTGGGGAGGGAGTGACTGTGGCGGCACGGGACGCCCCAACTACAACATCTTCCTCGCGCCGCAAGCAGATCCTGCTCCCGCGGCAGATTTTCGCAGCGCATCACGGCTGAGCAGCATCCGCAATATCGCTGCCAGAAAATAGAAAATAGCTCGTGCCGTTCTTTCAGATTCTCATGATCGGATATGAAGGCACGAGCTCAACGCAAAAAGTCTCTTCGTACTGCGCTGCAGTCAAGCTACGCTTTAAAATAGTGATTATCATTCTTGTCTTTTAAAGTAGAATTCTTGTGTCTTGTTCTATCTTGTCCGCGCCTTGACTAAATTTAGCTTATAACGTCTACAAGTTGTACTATCTCGCATTTAGTGTTTAGCATAATACATGAGTCAAACGATAACACTCGTTTTTTATTTCATGTCGTTTAGTTGTCTTTCTCTCCTTGGTTGAAGCGCTTCTACTTTCGTTCTGCCCGCAACCAGTCCTTGTCAGGACCACACACCTTGTCAAAGAGTAAAGTTCCGTCGGCGAACGTGAAGGAGCTAGTCCTTGTTAGGACAAGCTCGCTCAGTGTGCAGGCCCTCAAGGGGATAGAACGAGAGGGCCCAGACCAAATATATATATATATATATATATATATATATATATATATATATATATATATATATATATATATATATATATATATATATATATATATATATATATATATATATATATATATATATATATATATATATATATATATATATATATATATATATATATATATATATATATATATATATATATATATATATATATATATATATATATATATATATATATATATATATATATATATATATATATATATATATATATATATATATATATATATATATATATATATATATATATATATATATATATATATATATATATATATATATATATATATATATATATATATATATATATATATATATATATATATATATATATATATATATATATAT
>OZ017740.1:196657135-196659635 GCA_963969285.1 Odontomyia ornata | reverse complement strand
CTCCAATACGCGTTGGTCTACTAAACTCCTAGATGGTGCATTGAAATTTCACTTAACTGTAGACCTAACTATGCTTAATATCAATTTTCGTTGGATTTCATTCTTTTTTTGACAATATTTGCCGCTTGACTCTTACTAATATGAAAATGCGCTGCTAATTCACGTACGGAACAGTTTTTCTCGTTTTCCCAATTAACGGTGTTTTTTTCGTCGTGAAGCGTCAATAATTTTTTCGGTGCCATAGCACTACTTATGTTAGTAGCTTCTAAAATGTGTCCAATTGTATATGTCGATAGAAAATCTAAACATTACATTTTTCTCCAAACATACCTTCAACGATTAGCAAAACCATCACTTTACATTACCGACAATACGAGTACTAGTCTACTGATCAAAATGCATTGTCACACGTGTTTGATGAGTTGAAAATGATGTTCATAGAATAGAGACAATTAAAAAAAGGGACGTGTTGCACTTTCTGGCCTTGAACTTAAAATTGCGAACCAGTTATTAGAGCTTTCGTAGTGAGAATTGTGAAAAATGTATATCCGTGTCCGGATAATAGAGCCGCCGGTTAATGGAGTGTCATTTGTTTGAAAACAGGATCATAAATTAAATGGGGCTAGAAAAATTATATTATTATATTTTATTCTCTAAAGTTCCTTTTTTTTTTTGTTTATTTTAATTCGCACTCGAGTCTATACATATATATTCGTAATTATAACTGCATTTCGATTCGATTGTTTTGAGTAATGTATTCACTTTTTTATCATAATTTATTTCTTGTTGTATGTTCATGGTTCAAAGATCGAAAAGAAATCGTCGAATCAGATTTTCTTCATTTAGTTGCTTATTGCAATTATTTTTGCTTTTACATTTTATTACTTACGATTATATTTTGCCTAGTAAATATTAGCTATTCTTTACTTCGTTCTTGTAAACACAATGCTCAAGCAGGTGGTGTAGATGTATATGTAAGTTTTCCATCTGAGTATTATGTTTAAAAGAACCTTAAAACCTCATTTAAAACGCACACAGGTTCATCATATACTCTTAAAAAAAATCGTGTTTCATAGTTCAGTGTTGCTCCTCCTTGTTATTTTGTGTTGTAACTTAAATATTACATTATCATTACAATTACTTTAATTTATTGACAAGAACTAGTTTATAGTTAATAGGTTTCTGTTTTTTGTTTTGCTTTCACCTTTTTGTTGTTTCCTTCAAACTAATTTTTTTATTTTTACTTTATACATGTACGAACAATAGGGTTACAAGTCTTCATCGTTATATTTTCTCTTAATTTGCGATTTATATTTATTTTCTCAATTTTTTACTCATTTTTTTTTGTTCGACTTTGTCTTTTCTCCGGTGATAATTTTCATAATTACTTTTCCTCTCTTTACTGTACCCAATGGAAGTGGAAAAATTGTTAATGGTGTATTTGAAAACTAAAAAAATGAGTAAAACAACATATAACTGCAATCAATGCTTTCTTATAAGGCCTCTGTACCGCATACATTCTTATAAAGAAAATTATATGTAACAATGCTTTCTGTCTGTCTCGTAAATAATTTTAATTTACTTAAGATGAATTGGAACTTTGTTGCCTTTGCTTTCTCTTTATAAATCCCGTGTTTTTTTTGCTTTTTCAAGATTTCCCCAATATCGTTTATATTGAGGTTATGAATATTTTTGTTTATTTTGTTATTTTTGATTTAATCATAGTAGTACCTTCAGATTGGATCGGATTTAACTTAATGCAACTTACTCACTGTAATATGGCCTTGTAGATACGGGGTTTACAAGCAAGCACAATGTTTCCAGCTCTTTGAGGTGCGTGAGTGGTTCCAAATCGCTCAATTCCTGAATATTGCTTCCAGCAAGAACTTCTGACTCCAAATTGGGGATACATTCATGCAAGCAATCGCCCATTCGTATTATCCGGTTGTTGTTTAATGTGGGCACTTTAATCTAGGCAAATACGGACATCCATCACGTTTGCGTAGATCATAATTAGAGAAGTCTATTGTATCGAATTGGTCCAGTGTAGCTCCCAAATTTTCTATTGGCGGTGTTTTGTATCCTCGTAGATCTGGTTCCGTTCTCTGCATGGATTGATTGATGATATCCGCGGTTAGTCAATTCCAATTTCTGATACATTTACTACTTTTGCATAGTCGATGGATATCTGTGATGACCAATTTGTGGGAAAGTTCTTCTTCCTGTTAATTTTAAACCTTTTTGCTGCTTGTTGGCACCCTCTGGGACTTCGTCCTGAGTGACGGGCACTACTTCCACACTTTCCTCCCATGTGGCTGTCAAATCTTCTTGACATCCCACGACAAAATTGACGTGGGATGTGCGCTCGTCGCAACCAACTTGAAATGACAAGCCACCTGGCAGCAAAGTGTGTTAGTCGTAGTGGCCAGCGGCGTCGCATGATTCATTATAAGTTGTATACGGAGCGTACACTATATATATATATATATATATATATATA
>OZ017740.1:196637135-196652135 GCA_963969285.1 Odontomyia ornata | reverse complement strand
ATTAATACGATAGATTTTTCGTTTTGTTTTACATGAATTTAAATTTAATGATTATAGTTGAAGTAATACCAAAAAATTTTATCACTATAGGTTTTTTAAATAAAAATATCAAACAATTTTCATGATATATATCACTGTACCTTGACTTTTGTGGAAGACTGTATATATATATATATATATATATATATATATATATATATATATATATATGTATGTATATATGTACATATATATGTATATACCCATTTTTATATATATATAGATATATATATATATATATATATATATATATATATATATATATATATATATATATATATATATATATATGTACATATATATGTCTATACCCATATATATATATATATATATATATATATATATATATATATATATATATATATAAATATATCTATATATATATATATATATGTCTATACCCATATATATATATATATATATATATATATATATATATATATATATATATATATATATATATATATATATATATATATATATATATATATATATATATATATATGGGTATAGACATATATATGTACATATATATATATATATATATATATATATATATATATATATATATATATATATATATACGTATGTATATATATATATATATATATATATATACGTATATATATATATATATATATATATATATATATATATATATATATATATATATATATATATATACGTATGTATATATATATATATATATATATATATATATATATATATATATATATATGTTCACATATATGTCTATACCCATACATATATATATATACATATGTATATATATATTTGTATATATTGTATATCTATATATATATATATATATATATATATATATATATATATATATATATATATAGGAGTACACACACACACACACACACACACACACACACACACACACACACATATATATATATATATATATATATATATATATATATATATATATATATATATATATATATGTATATACAAGGTACCCGGAAATTGTAATTTAAATTCCCCGGGTAAATGATATTCAAGAGATGAATTTTGTTAAGTTGGTAGGACTTCCCGCAGGGGGGATGCCGGTCGACAAGAGCACTCTTGGAGGCTAGCATTCTTTGGGGAGTTCCGCCCCCACGTATCCGAGGAAACTCCGCAGGGGGAATGCCGGTCGACAAGACCACTCTTGGAGGCTAGCATTCTTTGGGGAGTTGCGCCCCCACGTACCCGAGGAAATTCCCGCAGGGAGAAAGCCGGTCGACAAGAACATTCTTGGAGGGTAGCATTCTTTGGGGAGTGCCGCCCCCACGGACCCGAGGATATGGGGGGTGCCGTGAGGTTCCCTCTTGGGATGACAGGTAACGACTCGTACTGTATCTGGACTATGCTATGGACAACGAACTGGAATTGACGCTTTGGGCTGGCGGATGTGATGGTTTGGACCTAGTTGCTTTGCACAGTAGCGCCGAGGTGAAACTCGTGTGTGAACGGCTCCAATTCAACTAATACCGTCTCCGTCCCGGTAAAACCTTGGCAGGCCTCGGAGTACGTTCGAAGTTCGCACCATTGGGTTGGTGGTGTAGGTTCGGTTGAGACGGACTCCCGATTAGCGCTGGTCTGGCTCTGAGCACTTGTCCCCATAAGGGCTTGTGCCAACCCTCGCATGGCCTCCCTGCTCTGCAAAGATAACCATGGGACCAAAAAGGCGACTACACACACGAACGGAGATAGCGGCTCCGAGGGGGGACCCAATAAAATGGAGCAAATAAAATCAACAGATCAAAAACATCCAACAAATGAAACCACAAGCAAACAGGACGCTAGCACGGAGAACCCTTTCAGGCAAAAACCGCTGTTGGCAAGAACACCGATAAAACAAGTCACCGATTGCGGGGGGAGGCAGCAAACCCCAGAAACACTGTCAAAGTCAACATCACAGGTTAAATCATCGGAGACAGACCACAGACGGACTAACGAACGAAAGAAGGCAGAGTGCGTTGTGCAACCTGGCATCATTGCGGCCTTTGGGCGCAGTAGAAGGACTATGCGCACCCCGGAGCGTCCAGTGCAAGACGTACACAACCCGGAGCAAGCTGCGACACCAACAGAGGCTAGTGTAAGACTGGGGGAGGGAGAAGTTTTGCCGTTGGCCGACGCCACTTCAAACGCGACCCAAGCGATAGAAGCAAAAGGGCTAGGAAGCGGGGGCCTCTCCCAAGAGGTGGCGCCAAATAACACAATCGCCCTTGACCGCGCCGAAGAGGAGCGGCTTACTCGGAAAGCGGGGAATATCGTCAAACAACTGAGGGCTGCCTGCGAAGTGCAGAAAAACATAGGCAAGAGTGTCAAGAATGGCATTCTTGAACTGGAGGAGCTTCTTGGCCGCATAACGCACTACAGGCGGAGGTGGCTTGCAACCGAAAAGCACCAAAAAGACACACTCTCCCTCGAGGCATCAGTGGGTCCTAGCAGCAGCAAAAGAATGGCCGGTAGCCCAATTGAAGGCGACCGTGAGAAAAGGAGGAAGGACGAGACCATAAACGAAGTTGACACTCCAGGCGAGGACTTTCATGTGGTGCGAAACAAGGCAGCGAAAAAAGCGGCCAAAAAGCTACTCCTAGAAAAAACAGACAAAGAGCTCAACCACGAAAAGAACAAAGAACCCCCCGATATACCGCAGAAAACAAAAAGCAAACCGCGGCGCAAACCCTTGCGAGAGGCACTGCTTTATTAAACCAACTAAGGGCCGAACCTACGCAGATGTCCTCCGTGAAATTAAAGGAGCGGTCAAGCCAGACGACACCAAAACTGCCATCAAAGCAGTTCGACCAACCCGGACCGGTGGCTTGCTGGTGGAATTCGGGCCAGAGGCCACAAACAAAGATGCATTCCGTGACGCGGTTCAAAAGGTTCTTGGAGATGCGGCAACGGTTGCCTCGCTCGAATCAATGGCCACCCTGGAAATCAGGGACCTCGACTGCGTCACGGACAAAGCTGAAGTAGAGGATGCCATTAGGAGGGAGTTCCCCAGCTTAAGTGAAGTCAAGGCAAGATTGACACGTGAAAACACAAGGGGGCAACGCATGGCTATTGTCGAACTAGCTGATAAAGACGCCCAGCAAATCCTGGCGAAGGGCAAAATTAAGATAGGTTGGGTGATCTGCAGGATACGGAGAAGAGCGATCCCTATCCGCTGCTTCAGATGCCTCGAATACGGACACACCGCGTATGGCTGTAGGGGACCCGACAGGAGATCTCTGTGCTACAAATGTGGTGAAACGGGGCACAAAAGGAAGGAGTGCACGAACGAGGCAAAATGCATTCTTTGCAAGGATGCTAAGCTAGCACCCGGCGACGTCAAACATGAGCCGGGGACAGGGAGATGCTGGGTTTTCAAGGAGGCCCTAACTAAAGCCAAATCGATACTCAAATGATCCGTATCCTGCAGGTCAATTTGCACCGAAGCACAAACGCCCAGGACCTACTTGAGCAGTTTGCGAGGGATAAGAAAGCTGACCTCCTGTTGCTGAGCGAGCAACATCATAACAAGGACTCGCAAGCGTGGTACCCTGACAAATCTAGTACCTCGGCCATCTGGGTTCGAGACAGCGCCCGCCTTCAGGTGCAGGGCCATGGACGCGGGGATGGTTTTGTGTGGGTGCGGTGTTCAGGGCTAACATATTTCAGTGTTTATCTGACGCCTAACGAGGCAATGCGATCTTTTCGAACCAAACTCGATGCCCTGGAGGACGCTGTCTCGAACACAGAGGGCCACATGCTGGTCGGGGGAGACTTCAACGCTAGAGCCATTGAATGGGGTATGCCACAATCCGACCCAAGGGGAAAGCAAATCTTGGACATGGCGGCCAGAACAGCGCTTTTGGTCCTAAATACTGGTAACACCCCTACTTTCCGCCGCTGGGGTTGCGTAGGAACCATACCCGATGTGACACTCGCTTCGGAGTCCCTGGTACCCAGAGTACTCAACTGGCGAGTACTAGAGGACTACTCGGCTAGTGATCACCAGTATATAGCTGTTGAGATTCACGACAGTGCCACTCTGCGTGCATATGCCCAAACTTCAATCCTCGGATGGAGGACTGGGAGGATGGACGTTGAGAGTTTTGCTGACGCGCTTACGGCAGGCGCACCGTTGCTGGGAGCTCCGCCAGGGAGTGGAGGGCCTACAGCCAAGGACTTGGTGAACTCAACTATGAGTACCATCATAGCTGCTTGCGAGTCTTCCATGCCCCGTCGGAGACCCCGACATGGTAAGCCTCCAGTATACTGGTGGTCAAACGAGATCGCCGAACAAAGAAGCGAGTGTCACAAACTTCGGCGAGAGGCCCAGCGGGCGCGAACACGGGAGGAGGCAGACACTAGGCTAGCAGCATACAGGTCCGGCAGGAAATATCTTCGCAGGCTTATTAACAAGAGCAAGGCCCGATGCTGGCAAGACCTCGTGGACGATGTAAATAGGAATCCGTGGGGCCTTGGCTACAAGCTGGTCATGGGGAAACTTGGTGCCCTACGGAAGCCTTGTATACATGACGCGGAAAAGATGGACGCGATAGTGCGGGGACTCTTCCCCGCCCATCCCGTCCGTGTTGATGCTGTCCATGGTGAAACCGCAGTAGAGTGCCCACTCTTCACACAGCTGGAACTGGAGGAGGCAGTCCTCTCCCTGAAAGCGAGGAAGGCTCCAGGTCCAGATGGTGTTCCAGCTGAGGTTTTGCAGCTCGTCTATCACCATTGTCCTGACTTGCTGCTCAGCACATTCAACGCTTGCCTACGGGACGGGGTTTTCCCGGTACGATGGAAGGTGGCGAGGCTCGTGCTGGTCAGCAAGGGGAAGGGAAATCCCGAATCGCCGTCTGCATACCGCCCGTTATGCATGCTAGACACGGCTGGGAAAGTGCTAGAGAAACTCATCAAGGGAAGACTCACTGACGCGATTCGTGCTGCTGGGGACCTATCTCCTCGGCAGTACGGCTTTAGAGCAGGACGTTCTACCATTGATGCGATTGCAGAGGTGGTGAACGCGGTCCAAAAGGCAGAGGCATATAGTCGCACCAAGCGACGGATCGTCCTGTTGGTGACACTCAACGTCAGGAATGCCTTCAACTCCGCTAGATGGGTGGATATTCTGGACACGCTGGAAAACTCTTTTCAAGTTCCAGAATATCTAATGCGGCTTTTGAGGAACTACCTAAAGGACCGAAGCCTGCTCTACGACACGACACAGGGCCAACGAAGGATGGAAATTACATCGGGTGTTGCCCAGGGATCTATCCTTGGTCCGGACCTGTGGAACGTGTCTTACGACGGGCTACTGAGACTTGAGATGCCAGATAAGTCGCGCTTGGTCGGCTATGCGGATGATGTTGCGGCTCTGGTCGCCGGACGCACCGTTGAACAAGCGCAACTTAGGCTAGGTATGCTAATGCGCCGAGTGAGGGACTGGATGACTGCTCGCGGGCTCAGTTTAGCACTGGAGAAAACCGAAGTGGTCATCTTGACAAAAAAGAGAATCCCTAGAGTAAGGATGATCAGTATTGGAGATATACAGATCGAATCGAAGCCAGCGGTGAAGTACCTGGGGCTACTGATCGACTGGAAGATGAGTTTCTCTGAGCAAATCAGGGCAACGGCTGAGAAGGCTGCTTCGGGAATATCGGCCCTGAGTCGACTTATGGCCAACGTAGGGGGACCCAGCCCATCAAGAAGACGCCTCTTGATGAGTGCTGTAGGGTCAGTCCTACTGTACGGAGCAGAGGTATGGGGCGACGCTCTCAGCAAGGAGGTATACCGAAAACGATTGGCACAGGTACAGAGAAGAGGAGCACTGAGAATTGCATCTTCGTATCCAACAGTCTCCGACTCGGCGGTGAGAGTGATTGCAGGCGTGATACCTGTCGCCCTCCTTGCTAGAGAGCGCCGCGCTATTTACCTGCGCCGAAACGAGGATGCGAGGGAGATGGTCGTCCGCGAGGAGAGACAACGCTCGCTCAACGATTGGCAGCAGTCTTGGAGGAATTGCACGAAGAGAAGGTGGACTGCGCGCCTCATCCCGGATGTGAGACCGTGGCTTCTATCTGACCCAGCTTTTGAGCGGGCACGGGTGTTTTCAGTCTTACCTGCACAAGATCGGCAAGTCACGGTCTCCCGATTGTCAGTTTTGCCCAGGAGAGGAGGACAATGCCTGTCACACATTTTTTGCGTGTACCAAATGGGCCAGGCTGCGAAGGGAACTCTACAGGGAGACGGGAGAGCTCACCCCGGATAATATAGTTGCGGTGATGCTCGAATCGGTTGACAAATGGAACCAGGTGGCACATTATGCTCGGGCAGTCCTAAAATATAAAAGGGACTCACAGCAGCCGGAGGCACTGGGGCTGGGGGATCGCTCTTCTGGCAATTCCTCTTCGTCTCTTCCCTCCCGCTAGGAAAGGGACTCCCCAGCTTGAAGGCGCCCCACGGTGTAACAAAACGAGACCTGGCCCGAAGTAATGTGTCAAACGGTTCCAGGCTAGGTTCTCAGATTGACAGGGGAGGTGTTTAGTGGGTAGTCCAAAGGTATCCTCCATGGGAGTCCCACAATGCCAGCCTTCACCTCCCTACCACAAAAAAAAAAGGACTTTTCATAATTACTATGCCAAATATGACCGCGATCTGTCAACCAGTTTGTTTACAACAGCTGCTTAAGTCGGTATACCTCAGTAATGCGTTGCGATTTTTGTGATTTTTTTATTTAGACCGAATTTAAAGCCAAAAAGGCAATAAATACCATCCATATATATATATATATATATATATATATATATATATATATATATATATATATATATATATATATATATATATAATATATATATATATATATATATATATATATATATATATATATATATATATATATATATATATCTATATATATATATATATATATATATATATATATATCTATATATATATATATATATATATATATATATATATATATATATATATATATATATATATATATATACATACATATATACAAGGTGCCTTCCAAAATAAACGAGACTTTTGTCATAAAATTTTTTTGGTGGCGCTATCTGTGAATGCGATAATGAGTTCGCAAGTTACATCCCTCTCTGACTTCCAGTGGAAGTTTGGTGACATTCGGTTCAGAAGAAGCGAAGTTATTGCGTCTAAAGTGACAGTATGTTTGTGTCATCGGTACAAAAATGAGTTTTAAACAAGGAGCTAATATCAAATTTTGTTTTAAAGTCGGTAAAAGGTTTACCGAAACATTTGCATTAGTTTATGGCGATGATTGTCTATCTCGTGCCAGAGTTCATGAGTGGTTTACACGTTTCAGATATGGTCGTGAGGACATAAATGACGATGAACCTACGGGTCGTCCAAACTCAGTGATCACCGAAAACTCAAAAATGAGCCGAAATCATCGTTGAAATTCGTGGAATCGGAGTCGAATATCTCAAAAACATCGATTTATCGCATTTTAACCAACCATTTGGGCTTACGGAAGGTCTGTGCACGTTTTGTTCCGCACAAGTTAACTGATGACCAAAAATTGCTCAGAATTCAGCATTCGAAAGACATCATTAAAGAGGCGAGAAAAGACGAGAACTTCCTTTACAACTTTGTAACTGGTGATGAAACGTGGTGTCCCCAATGTGAACCCGAAACCAAGCGTCAAAGTGCCGAATGGAAGAACCCAGACGAGCCACCACCCAAAAATCAAGTCGATCCTCATTTGTTCTTACGATTCCAAGGGAATTGCCCACAAGCATGTCGTGCCAACGGGCCAAACCGTCAATGCGATTTTCTAACTTGGCGTTTTGAAGCGTTTGTTGCATCGAATTCGGCCTGAATACCGCGTAGGCGGAAGCTGGCGCTTATTGTATGATAATGCACCATCTCATCGATCCACTCTTGTGACTGATTTTTTGACTAGAAATCGCATTTTAATCATCAATCACTCGTCGTATTCGCCTGATATGGTTCCCTGTGACTTCTACCTATTCGGAAAATCGCATTTGGCCATGAAAAGACAACGCTTTGCGTCTGTAGAGAGAGTCCATAAGGCTTGTACCAACAACCTGAAGGACATTCCGGTCAATGACCTGAAACACTCTTTCGAAAAGCTTTTAGATCGCGCAAAACAGTGCATCGAGGCCGGAGGAGACTATTTTGAATAAATAAACTCGAATTTATCAGAACAAAGCTCCTGTCGTTTCTATTTTAGCTCAGTCTCGTTTATTTTTAACGCACCTGGCATATACTCGTACATATATATATATATATATATATATATATATATATATATATATATATATATATATATATATATATATATATATATATATGTATATATATATATACATATTTATATATATATATATTTATATGCATATATATATATATATATATATATATATATATATATATATATATATATATATATGTATATATATATATACATATTTATATATATATATATTTATATGCATATATATATATATATATATATATATATATATATATATATATATATATATATATATATATATATATATATATATATATATGTATATGCAAGGTGCGTTCAAAAATACACGAGACTGAGCCAAAATAGAAACGACAGGAGCTTTGTTCTGATAAATTCGAGTTTATTTATTCAAAATAGTCTCCTCCGGCCTCGATGCACTGTTTTGCGCGATCTAAAAGCTCGAAAGAGTGTTTCAGGTCACTGACCGGAATGTCCTTCAGGTTGTTGGTACAAGCCTTATGGATGCCCTCTACGAACGCAAAGCGTTTTCCTTTCATGGCCAAATGCAGTTTTCCGAATAGGTAGAAGTTACAGGGAACCATATCAGGCGATTTCTAGTCAAAAAATCAGTCACAAGAGTGGATCGATGAGATGGTGCATTATCATACAATAAGCGCCAGCATCCTCCTTCGCGGTATTCAGGCCGAATTTGATGCAACAAACGCTTCAAAACGCCAAGATAGAAAATCGCATTGACGGTTTGGCCCGTTGGCACGATTTGCTTGTGGGCAATTCCCTTGGAAGCGTAAAAACAAATGAGGATCGACTTGATTTTTGGGTGGTGGCTCGTCTGGGTTCTTCCATTCGGCACTTTGACGCTTGGTTTCGGGTTCACATTGGGAACACCACGTTTCATCACCAGTTACAATGTTGTAAAGGAAGTTCTCGTCTTTTCTCGCCCCTTTAATGATGTCTTTTGAATGTTGAATTATGAGCAATTTTTGGTCATCAGTTAACTTGTGCGGAACAAAACGTGCACAGACCTTCCGTAAGCCCAAATGGTTGGTTAAAATGCGATAAACCGATGTTTTAGAGATATTCGACTCTGATTCCACGAATTTCAAAAATGATTTCGGCTCATTTTTGATAAATTCACGCACAATTTCGATCGAGTTTTCGGTGATCACTGAGTTTGGGCGACCCGTAGGTTCATCGTCATTTATGTCCTCACGACCATATCTGAAACGTGTAAACCACTCATGAACTCTGGCACGAGATAGACAATCATCGCCATAAACTAATGCAAATGTTTCGGTAAACCTTTTACCGACTTTAAAACAAAATTTGATATTAGCTCCTTGTTTAAAACTCATTTTTGTACCGATGACACAAACATACTGTCACTTTAGACGCAATAACTTCGCTTCTACTGAACCGAATGTCACCAAACTTTCACTGGAAGTCAGGGAGGGATGTAACTTGCGAACTCATTCATTCACAGATAGCACCACAAAAAAAATTTTATTACAAAAGTCTCGTTTATTTTGGAAGGCACCTTGTATATATATGTGTATATATATATATATATATATATATATATATATATATATATATATATATATACATATATATATATATATATATATATATATATATATATATATATATATATATATATATATACATATATCCATACATGCATATATATGGATGGTTTTTGTTGTCTTTTTGGCTTTAAATTCGGTCTAAATAAAAAAAATCACAAAAATCGCAACGCATTACTGAGGTATACCGACTTAAGCAGCTGTTGTAAACAAACTGGTTGACAGATCGCGGTCATATTTGGCATAGTAATTAAGGGCAGTCCTACCAACTTACAAAATAATTTTTTTTTAAATATCATTTACCCGGGGAGTTTAAATTACAATTTCCGGGTACTTTGTATATATATATATATATATATATATATATATATATATATATATATATATATATATTACCGCGTGTTTTTGGTTCGCGGCCAATAATTTGAATGTTCTGGAAAAGTGAAAACGCAATGTCTTTTAAATTAAATTAAAAGAGTTTATTTAATTCGTCAAAAATGCACAATCACTTCACTCACAATTTCACAACTTTAATTTTCACTATTAAAATTCAACCTTTCACTTGTCCATAAATTTCTATCGCAATTGTCTACTTAAAATCACTTCACACTCAAACAATCAATATCGCCTGTACTTCGCGTATCGCAGTTTTCTATCGCGGTTGTAATGAATGATCCCCCATTCATTCAGCTCGCGTTTATATAGGGTCTCTAATCATTCAACTCAGTTCTCGTACATTGGTGAATTAGCGGGAACATTCCAGCAGTGAATGAATGGAGCAGTGACTCACTTTCAGATGTTGATAATGCTTGTTGGGTTCTCGTGGTTTCGAGTAAATTCATTTGTGAGGTTCTTAATGGTTGTGGAAACAATTGCGACACTAGCTCGCAGAATTATTTGTACATGTAACACTGCCCCCACCTCAGTTCTTTTCGCCCCGAAAAGATGTGTCGCTATTTCTAGTCAATTCTCCCTGGGTGTAATATGGGGCAAGACGGTCCAGATGCACGATTTTCATTTTGGCTCTGGGCTTACGGTGTTCCTGGTCTTTATGCGGTCAGTAGCCGATTCGAGGTGTTTTCGCACTATTCGATGTATCTGGTTCACCCGTTGTTTTAGCTCACTTGCGTACTCCGAGATCGTTTGGGGCTTCTCAGGGGGTGTTCCGAACTTTATATCGGCTGGCAGACGAATAGTCTTTCCAAAAATGACTTTGGCTGGGGCTTGGCCCGTCGATGCATGTTCGGCAGCTCTGCACGCCATCAAAAAGAGTGGGATATGTCGGTCCCAGTCCCTTTGTTCTCGTCAACCATCTTGGCCAGGTGTTTATTTAGCGTGCCGTTGAACCGTTCGACCATTCCATCGGATTGGGGATGCAGCGGTGTTGTCCTCGTTTTCCGTATTCCCAGTAGTTCACACATTTCGCCAAAAACTAGTGACTCAAAGTTTTGGCCTTGATCTGAATGTAATTCGCAAGGTACGCCGTACCTACTGACCCAATTTAAAACTAGCTGTTCAGCTACGGTAGTTGCTTCCTGCTTGGGAATGGGGTAGACCTCGGGCCACTTGCTGAAATAATCGGCTACAACCAGCGTATATCGATTTCCCTAATCGGATTCAGGGAAGGGTCCTGCGATGTCAACAGCAATCCTTTCGAATGGCACGCCTACGTTATAGGTTTGCATTTGTCCTCTCAGTCGTCGCTTTGGGCCTTTGACGGAAGCGCAAATTGTGCATCTGCGACACCAGTCCTCTACGTCTTCTCGAGGGTGGAGCTAGTAAAACCTTTCCCGCAATTTCGCTAAGGTCTTGTTAACACCAAGGTGGCCTCCCGAGGATCCTTCATGCATTTCTTTAATCACATCGGGGATTCGGCTTTTGGGTAGTATAGTTTGCATCCTATAGGAGCTGCCATCCGCCGTTTCCAATTTCCGCGTGAGTACGCCACCCTCCACCTAAAGGGAGTTCCATTGTGCCCAATAGCTTTTCAGGGTTGCGCCATGCGTTCAAACGTCTTTCCACTCAGGTTGCCCAGTCGTCTCCTTCCATACAAGCAATGGTTCGATGTCTTCATCGGCTAACTGGGCGTTTCGAATCTCCTACGATGACCAACCTTCATCGAATTCGGCCGTTATCAATCGCAGATCAACGAGCGGTTCCTTTTCCTCAATCCGTCGGTAATGCTTGTAGTTAGCTGGACATGGACGGCGGGATAGGGCGTCAGCATTTCCATGAACTCCGCCCTTCCGATGAACAATTTCGTAGTCGTATGACTGCAATCTTTCGATCCATCTCGCAACCTGTCCCTCGGGGTTTTTGAAGTTGAGCAGCCATCTCAGTGATGCATGGTCCGTTCGAAGAACAAATTTCTGGCCATATAGGTACTTGTGGAACTGCTTGGTGGCCTCTATTATAGCCAATAGCTCCTTCCTGGTCACGCAGTAGTTCCTCTCACTTTTTGAAAGAATTCGACTATAATACGAGAGGACTCTTTCTTCGCCATCGATCTGCTGGGAGAGTACAGCTCCAATATCGCCGTTGCTTGCATCGGTGTCAACTACAAACATTTTTCCGGGTTTCGGATGCGCCAGCACGGGTGATTCACACAGCTTTTCCTTCAGGGTCTCAAAGGCTGTCTGGCATTGTTCGTTCCAGACATACGGACGATTTTTCTCGGTTAGCTGATGGAGACACTTAGCTATTTTGGCAAAGTTTTTGATGAATCTTCGATAGTAGGTTGCCAGACCCAGAAAACTTCGTAGTTGGCGCTTGTTGTTTGGTGTTGGCCAGCTTTTCACGGCTTCAATTTTCTCAGGGTCTGTTTTGACCCCTTCTGCTGATACGACGTGTCCCAGGTATTTTAATTCTTCTAAGTTCCGCAAATGCTCTTCGAACGTTCTCCCGATGACAATGATGTCATCTAGGTACACCAAGCAGGTTTTCCAGGTGAGGCCACGTAGCACGTACTCCATCAGGCGTTCGAAAGTGGCTGGGGCATTGCAAAGCCCAAACGGCATCACCACAAATTGCCACAATCCGGTCCCAACTGAAAATGCGGTCTTCTCTCGGTCCTTCTTGTCGATTTCTACCTGCCAGTAGCCACTCTTGAGATCGAGTGTAGAAAACCATTTTGCGTCGGCTAAAGTGTCCATGATGTCATCGATGCGTGGGAGCGGGTAACTATCTTTCTTAGTGACGTCGTTAAGCTGCCTATAGTCGACACAAAAACGAGTGCTACCATGCTTTTTCTTTACTAGAACTACAGGCGCGGCCCATGGACTGACAGAAGGTTCAATAACGCCTTGTTTTTCCATGCCCGAGATCAGCGCGCTCACTTCTCCTTGTTTGGCTATAGGGACCGTGAGTTACCAGACTCGTTCGGCCTTGGTCATCCGGGCTTGTTGAGAAGATGTCACTGTACTTGGTGACCAGATCAGAGGCTCGTTTGAATAGCTGCACTGGCAATTTGACCTGCTTCAATATTGCAGACGTGGATTCCCGGGCTTTGTCTGTGTCTTGCCTCCTTTTGCAATGATGGTCGTGAGTAGCTTCCAAAGAGGTGATGGTGGAAACGGGCTGGCAGCTGCCGATGACTTCTCCCGCTTTGATGCTCGTGGTTGAGTCTGCGGTGTTAAGGACTCTCACCGGCACATATCCGTTCCTTAAAGATCTTACAAGGCTTCGTCCTACAATCAAACTGCGCAATGCGGACGTCTTCGTTGGCTCTATCAGATAAGATCGGTGGTCTCCAGAATCACCATCAAGCTTGGCCCATACAATGCTTTCGGAAGAATTCGGTACATCAGTGTCAGTACATACCACTACATTCATCTTGGGAATTTGGACGCTGGGATCCTCCATCAGTACTTCGACATTCTGCCATTTCAATACACGTTTGCCCAAATCCAACGTGATTCCATGTGGTCGCAGAAAATCCATTCCGAGAATGCAGTCATCCATAATATTCGCAACCAGAAAATTGTGTCGGAACACAAGGTCTCCCAACTGTATCTGGAGGTTGACCTCTCCATGAACAGGTGCAGTTTCTCCCGTAGCTGTCCGTAGTGAGAAAATTCTGCCCTTGTGAAGTTGTTGCTGTCTAACTAGGTCTTGTCGGATAATCGATCGGGTTGCACCAGTGTCGATTGTTATGGTGCAGTTTTCTCCGTTAACTTGACCCGGAAGGCATAAGTCCGCTTCTCCACGATGCAGTCTTGACACGGTGATGGTGGTGCTGGGGACGTCGATCCTCCTAGCCAACCTCTGCCCCTCGAAGTTGACTCTTACATGTTTCCCGACCCCTCTGTTTGAAGGGCTTCCATTCTGGGCTCCTGACTCGGTCTGGATCTCCTCTTAGCTGCACACCCTGGACAATAGCTCGGTTTTCTTCGCTTCTTGCAGTCTCTTTGTAGGTGCCCCTTCTCTCCGCAATTCCAGCATCTAGGCGCACCATTTACATGCGGGTCTCGCTCAATTTCGACGCGCTCACACCTGCACTCGTCTGTCACTACCTCACGAACCCGGGCAGTGGTACGAGTCACGTTCAGACTGTAAGCCAATGCGTCCTTAACCGTTTGCTTTTGGGCTAAACGCACGGCTTGTTGCAATTCCGGGTCTTTTAGTGCGCTGATGAATGCTTCTGTTGCTGCATCATCTCGATGTTCCTGGTCGTACGCTGGGTAAGCCAAAAGTGCTAGTCGCTCAATGTCTTGGGCTAGCTGCTGTAGGGTTTCACCAGACTTCTGCATCCGATGCCTTAGCTGTGACCGATAAATCTGCTTTAGATGATCGTCTCCATAACGCATGTCGAGCGCATTCATTATAGCATTCGGGTTTGAGTGCAATTCATGGGGGATCGTCTGCAAAAGCTCGGCAGCTGGGCCTCTTAGAGCAAGAATTAATGCAGTTGCTCGTTCCTGCTCATTCCAGTGATTTGCCGTTGCGGCAGCTTTAAACTGGGTCTTGTAAATACTCCAGACCGTTTGCCCATCGAATATTGGTGCTTGCACATTTCTGGATGTGCTTTGCGCTGCGGTTATAAGCGGGGCTGGTGAAATAGTTACTACTGCCTTCGCTGCTTCC
>OZ017740.1:196629635-196632135 GCA_963969285.1 Odontomyia ornata | reverse complement strand
ATTCAGCTCGCCTTTATATAGGGTCTCTAATCATTCAACTCAGTTCTCGTACATTGGTGAATTGGCGGGAACATTCCAGCAGTGAATGAATGGAGCAGTGACTCACTTTCAGATGTTGATCATGCTTGTTGGGTTCTCGTAGTTTCGAGTAAATTCATTTGTTGATGTTCTTAATGGTTGTGAAAACAATTGCGACAGTAGCTCGCAGAATTATTTGTACATGTAACACTGCCCCCACCTCAGTTCATTTCGCCCCGAAAAGATGTGTCGCTATTTGTAGTCAATTCTCCCTGGGTGTAATATGGGGCAAGACGGTCCAGATGCACGATTTTCATTTTAGCTCTCGGCTTACGATGTTCCTGTATTCGGTTTACGACGTCGTTGATTCGCTTTGTAACTTGGTATGGTCCCTCCCAATTATGTTGCAACTTTGGAGACCTACCCTTTCGCCGTTGCGGGTTATATAGCCACACCAAGTCATCTTGCTGGAGGTCAGTAGAATTAGCCTTTAGATCATACCTGGTCTTCATGCGGTCAGTAGCCGATTCGAGGTGTTTTCGCACTGTCCGATGTATCTGGTTCAACCGTTGTCTTAGCTCACTTGCGTACTCCGAGATGGTTTGGGGTTTCTCGGGGGGTGTTCCGAACTTTATGTCAGCTGGCAGACGAATAGTCTTTCCAAAAATGACTTTGGCTGGGGCTTGGCCCGTCGATGCATGTTCGGCAGCTCTGTACGCCATCAAAAATAGTGGAATGTGTCGGTCCCAGTCCCTTTGGTTCTCGTCAACCATCTTGGCCAGGTGTTTATTGAGAGTGCCGTTGAACCGTTCGACCATTCCATCGGATTGGGGATGCAGTGGTGTTGTCCTCGTTTTCCGTATTCCCAGCAGTTCGCACATTTCGCTAAAAACTAGTGATTCGAAGTTTCGACCTTGATCTGAATGTAGTTCACAAGGTACGCCGTACCTACTGACCCAATTTAACACTAGCTGTTCGGCTACAGTAGTTGCTTCCTGGTTGGGAATGGGGTAGACCTCGGGCCACTTGCTGAAATAATCGGCTACAACCAGTGTGTATCGATTTCCCCATTCAGATTCAGGAAAGGTTACTGCGATGCGAACAGCAATCCTTTCAAATGGTACCCCCACGTTATAGGTTTGCATTTGTCCTCATTTGTCCTCTCAGTCGTCGCTTTGGACCTTTGACGGAAGCGCAAATTGTGCATCTGCGACACCAGTCCTCTACGTCTTCTCGAGCGTGGAGCCAGTAAAACCTTTCCCGCAATTTCGCTAAGGTCTTGTTAACACCAAGGTGGCCTCCCGAGGATCCTTCATGCATTTCTTTAATCACATCGTGGATTCGGCTTTTGGGTAGTATAGTTTGCATCCTAAAGGAGCTGCCATCCACCGTTTCCCATTTCCGCTTGAGTACGCCACCCTCCACCTGAAGGGAGTTCCATTGTGCCCAATAGCTTTTCAGGGTTGCGCCATGCATCGAAATGTCCTTCCACTCCGGTCGCCCAGTCGTCTCCTTCCATACGAGCAATGGTCCGATGTCTTCATCGGCTAACTGGGCATTTCGAATCTCCTCCGACGACCAACCTTCATCGAATTCGGCCGTTATCAGTCGCAGATCAACGAGCGGTTCCTTTTCCTCAATCCGTCGGCAATGCTTGCAGTTAGCTGGACATGGACGGCGGGATAGGACGTCAGCATTTCCATGAACTCCGCCCTTCCGATGAACAATTTCGTAGTCGTATGACTGCAATCTTTCGATCCATCTTGCAACTTGTCCCTCGGGGTTTTTGAAGTTGAGCAGCCATCTCAGTGATGCATGGTCCGTTCGAAGAACAAATTTCTGGCCATATAGATACTTGTGGAAATGCTTGGTGGCCTCTATTATAGCCAATAGCTCCTTCCTGGTCACGCAGTAGTTCCTCTCACTTTTTGAGAGAACTCGACTGTAATACGAGGGGACTCTTTCTTCGCCATTGATCTGCTGGGAGAGTACAGCTCCAATACCGCCGTTGCTTGCATCGGTGTCAACTACAAACATTTTTCCTTCAGGGTCTCAAAGGCTGTCTGGCATTGTTCATTCCAGACATACGGACGATTTTTCTCGGTTAGCTGATGGAGACACTTAGCTATTTTGGCAAAGTCTTTGACGAATCTTCAATAGTAGGTTGCCAGACCCAGAAAACTTCGTAGTTGGCGCTTGTTGTTTGGTGTTGGCCAGCTTTTCACGGCTTCAAGGTTCAATAACGCCTTGTTTTTCCATGTCCGAGATCAGCGCGCTCACTTCTCCTTGTTTGGCTATAGGGAGACGTCTCGGTGCTTGTCGAATCGGCTTGGCTCCCTGTGTATCTATGACGTGAGTTACCAGACTCGTTCGGCCTTGGTCATCCGGGCTTGTTGAGAAGATGTCACTGTACTTGGTGACCAGATCAGAGGCTCGTTTGAATAGTTGCACTGGCAATTTGACTTGCTTCAATATTGCAGAC
>OZ017740.1:196607135-196619635 GCA_963969285.1 Odontomyia ornata | reverse complement strand
GAACATAATGTGCCACCTGGTTCCATTTGTCAACCGATGCGAGCATCACCGCGACTATATTATCCGGGGTGAGCTCTCCCGTCTCCCTGTAGATGGCCCTTCGTAGCCTGTCCCATGTTATGCACGCAAAACATGTGTGGCAGGCATTGTCTTCCTCTCCTGGGCAATACCGGCAATCGGGGGACCGTGACTTACCAATCTTGTGCAGGTAAGACTGAAAACAACTTTGCCCGCTCAAAAGCTGGGTCAGATACAAGTCAGTCTCACCATGCCTTCTCTGTACCTATGTCAGGCGTTTTCGGTAAACCTCCTTACTGAGATCGTCGCCCCATACCTCTGCTCCGTACAATAGCACTGACCCTACAGCGCTCATCAAGAGGCGTCTTCTTGATGGGCTGGGTCCCCTTACGTTGGCCATAAGTCGACTCAGAGCCGATACTCCTGAGTCAGCCTTCTCAGCCGTTACCCTGATTTGCTCAGAGAAATTCATCTTCGAGTCGATCAGTAACCCCAGATACTACACCGCTGGCTTCTATTCGATTTTTATGTCTCCAATACTGATCATCCTTACTCTAGGGATTCTCTTTTTTGTCAAGATGACCACTTCGGTTTTCTCCAGTGCTGAACTAATCCCGCGAGCAGTCATCCAGTCTCTCACTCGGCGCATTAGCATACCCAGCCTAAGTTGCGCTAGTTCAACGGTGCGTCCAGCGACCAGAGCCGCCACATCATCCTCATAGCCGATCAAGCGCGACACATTTGGCATCTCAAATCTCAGTAGCCCGTTGTAAGACACGTTCCACAGGTCTGGACCAAGGATAGATCCCTGGGCAACACCCGATGTAATTTCCATCCTTCGTAGGCCCTGTGTCATGTCGTAGAGCAGGCTTCGGGCTTTTAGGTAGTCCCTCAAAAGTCGCATTTGATATTCTGGAACTTGAAAAGGATTTTCCAGCGTATCCAGAATATCCACCCATCTAGCAGAGTTGAAGGCGTTCCTTACGTCGAGTGTCACCAACAGGACGATTCGTCGCTTGGTGCGACTATGCGCCTCTGCCTTTTGGACCGCGCTCACCACCTCTGCGATCGCATCGATAGTAGAACCCCCTGCTCCAAAGCTGTACTGCCGAGGAGATAAGTCCCAAGCAACACGAATCGCGTCAGTGAGTCTTCCCTTGATGAGTTTCTTTAGCACTTTCCCAGCCGTGTCTAGCATGCATAACGGGCGGTATGCAGACGGCGATTCGGGATTTCCCTTCCCCTTGCTGATCAGCACGAGCCTCACCACCTTCCATCGTACCGGGAAAACCCCGTCCCGTAGGCAAGCATTGAATTTGCTGAGCAGCAAGTCGGGACAATGGTGATAGACAAGCCGCAATACCTCAGCCGGAACACCATCTGGACCTGGAGCCTTCCTCGCTTTCAATGAAAGGATTGCCTCCTCCAGTTCCGGCTGTGTGAAGAGTGGACACTCGACTGCTGTTTCACCATGGACAGCGTCAACGCGGATGGGATGGGCGGGGAAGAGTCCCCGCACTATCTCATCCATCTTTTCCGCATCATGTATGCAAGTCTTCCGTAGGGCACCAAGGATCCTTGTTCATTGTCCGGATCCTTGTTCATTGTCCACTAGGTCTTGCTAGCAGCGAGCTTTGCTATTGTTGATCAATTTGCGAAGGCCTTTCCTGGCCGACTTATATGCTGCCACCCGGTTGCATGCTTCGTCACGGTTCCGCGCCCGTTGAGCCTCACGTCAAAGCTTGTTACACTCCCTTCGTTTTTCAGCGATTTTAGTTGACTACCAGTATACTGGGGGTTTGCCGTGGCGGGGGTTTTCGACGGGGCATAGAAGCGCAGCAAGCAGTCGTAATGATGCTCATATTAGATTTCACCACGTCTTGAGCTGCCAGTTCCTCCATCCCCTCCGAAGCTCCCTGCAGCGGCTCACCAGCTGTGAGCACCTCGACGAACCTCTCGACGTCCATCCCTCCGATGTTCCATCCAGTTGTAGAAAGGCAAGAGCACGGACGTCGGGAGCTCAAGCAGAATGCACTGTTGATCACTGGCTGAGTAGTCCTCTAATAGTTTCGAATTGTGTATCATCCGTACTAAGGACTCCGAGGCGAATGTCACGTTCGGTATGGTTCCCTCACAGCCAATACGGCGGAAAGTCGGCGTATTTCCGGTATTTAGTACGACGATCGCCGTCCTGGCCGCCATTTCCAGGATTCGCTTTCTCCGCGGATCTGTTTGAGCATACCCCATTCGATTACTTTAGCGTTGAAGTCTCCCTCAACGAGCACGTTGCCTCTGCGTTCGAAACAGCGCCCTCCAGAGCATTAAGCTTGGCTTGAAAACCATCCCCCCATCCACAACTCTGTGCTTGGAAATCATTGTTCCGAACCCAGATGGCGGAAGTACCAGTTTCGTCAGGATACCTGATCCCAAGACGTGTCCAAAATCAGGTTTTGGATCAGCATCCTTGCTAAGAATACAGTGTGCCTCCTTCGTACACTCTTTTCTTTTATGTCCCATTTCACCGCATTTGTAACATAGGGATCTCCTATCGGGTCCTTTGCATACTTGTGTGGTGTGACCATAGCCAAGGCATTTGAAACATTGAAGAGGCGTTGCTCTTCGTCGTATCCTACAGACAACCCACCCTATTCGTACTTTGCCCTTGTTCAGGAATTGTTCGGCGTCCTTTTCGGTCAAGTCAACTATGGTCATGCGTTGTTCCCTGTTGTTTTCTGGTGTCAGTCTCGCTTTGATCCTTCCCACGCTAAGGAACTCCCTTTTGATGGCCTCTTCTATCTCGGCCAGATACGTCACGCAGTCAATGTCCGTATTTCGATCATTGCCATCGGCTCGGGCGGGGCTATAGTTGTGCTTTTGCCGAGGACTTTCTTTACTGCGTCACAGAATGCTTCTTTATTGCCGGCCTCTGCTCCGAATTCGACCAGTATGTGGGTACTACTTTAATGGTAGTATTGGTGTCTTCGGGCCTTACGTTTCCCCTGATGTCCCGCAGTACCTCCGCGTAGGATCGGCCATCTTGGGGTTTTACGAGCAGTGCCTGCTGCCGGGGTCTTCGTCGGGGCATCTGCCTCTCCTGTTTTGTATCAGGTCCTTTTCCTGATTGTGCGTCCGTGTGAACTTTACTTTCTGGTACTTTTTGAAGGAGTTTCTTTGCGGCTTTCTTCGCTCTTTTTGTAAGCTCTGTCTGGAACCCCTGATCTGGTGCTCCACGCCCATCAAGTGCCTGTTCCTTCCTTCTTTTATCCCGATCTGCTTCGATTTTTTCTGAATAAACTAACAACGTTTTGTGTTCAGAAAATGCTACGATTTTTTCTTAAGAAAATCGAAAATTTTGTTTTTCAAGACAACTTGGTCGACGTTTTTATAAGCGGATGCCTCTTATAACCGGACAAAATGTATGGTCCCTATGGTGTCCGATTTTGGAAGCGTGGACTATATATATAAATATATAAATATATTTATATATATATATATATATATATATATATATATACATATATATATATATATATATATATATATATATATATATATATATATATATATATATATATATATATATATATACATTGTCGCGGGCTATGGTTCGCGGCCAATAATTTTAATGTTCCGGGAAAGTGAAAACGCAATGTCTTTTTAATTAAATTAAAAGAGTTTATCTAATTACTAGAAAATGCACAATCACTTATTTAACTATTTCACAATTTTAATTTTCACTATTAAAATTCTACCTTCCACTTGTCCATAAATTTCTATCGCAATTGTCTTCTAAAATCACTTCACTATTACTTGATCGCTTTTCAATTCGCTTTCCACACACTATCGCAGTTTTTCTCGCGGTCGAATGAATGATCCCCCAATTCATTCAGCTCGACTTTATATAGGGTCTCTACCTATCCAACCCATTTCTCGTACATTGGCGAAGGTTCTGCCGAGAGGTACCTGGTAGATTCGAACAAATTAATAAATGGAGTGACGTCGCTTTCAGATGTTGATCATGCTTGGTGGGTTCTCGTGGTTTCGAGTAAATTCATTTTGTTGATGTTCTTAATGGTTGTGAAAACCATTGCGATAGTAGCTCGCAGAATTCTTTGTACATGTAACACTGCCCCCACCTCAGTTCTTTTCGCCCCGAAAAGATGTGTCGCCAGTTGTAGTCAATTCTCCCTGGATGTAATATGGGGCATGATGGTCCAGGTGCACGATTTTCATTTCGGCTCTCGGCTTACGATGTTCCTGTATTCGGTATACGACTTCGTTGATTCGCTTTGTAACTCAGTATGGTCCCTGCCAATTATGTTGCAATTTTGGAGACCTACCCTTTCGCCGTTGCGGGTTATATAGCCATACCAAGTCATCTTGCTGGAAGCCAGTAGAATTGGCCTTTAGATCATACCTGGTCTTCATGCGGTCAGTAGCCGAATCAAGGTGTTTTCACACTGTCCGATGTATCTGGTTCAACCGTTGTCTTAGCTCACTTGTGTACTCCGAGATGGTTTGGGGTTTCTCGGGGGGTGTTCCGAGCTTTATATCAGCTGGCAGACGAATAGTCTTTCCAAGAATGAATTTGGATGGGGCTTGGCCCATCAATGCATGTTCGGCAGCTCTGTACGCCATCAAAAATAGTGGAATGTGTCGGTCCCAGTCCCTTTGGTTCTCGTCAACCATCTTGGCCAGGTGATTATTGAGAGTGCCGTTGAAACGTTCGACCATTCCATCGGATTGGGGATGCAGCGGTGTTATCTTCGTTTTTCATATTCCCAGCAGCTCACACATTCCGCTAAAAACTAGTGATTCGAAGTTTCGACCTTGATCTGAATGTAGTTCACAAGGTACGCCGTACCTACTGACCCAATTTAACACTAGCTGTTCAGCTACAGTAGTTGCTTCCTGGTTGGGAATGGGGTAGACCTCGGGCCACTTGCTGAAATAATCGGTCACAACCAGCGTGTATCGATTTCCCCATTCGGATTCAGGAAAGGGTCCTGCGATGTCAACGGCAATCCTTTCAAATGGTACCCCAACGTTATAGGTTTGCATTTGTCCTCTCAGTCGTCGCTTAGGGCCTTTGACGGAAGCGCAAATTGTGCATCTGCGACGCCAGTCTTCTACATCTTCTCGAGCGTGGAGCCAGTAGAACCTTTCCCGCAATTTCGCTGTCTTGTTAACACCAAGGTGGCCTCCCGAGGATCCTTCGTGCACCTCCTTAACCACATGGTGGATTCGGCTTTTGGGAAGTATAGTTTGCATCTTATAGGAGCTGCCATCCGCCGTTTCCCATTTCCGCTTGAGTATGCCACCTCCACCTGAAGGGAGTTCCATTGTGCCCAAAAGCTTTTCAGGGTTGCGCCATGCATTGAAACGTCTTTCCACTCAGGTCGCCCAGTTGTCTCCTTCCATACGAGCAACGGTCCGATGCCTTCCTCGGCTAACTGGGCATTTCGAATCTCCTGCGATGAGCAACCTTCATCGAATTCGGCCGTTATCAATTGCTGATCAACGGGCAGTTCCTTTTCCGCAATCCGTAGGCAATGCTTGCAGTTAGCTGGACATGAATGACGAGATAGGGCGTTAGTGTGTCCATGAACTCTGCCCTTGTGAAGTAGTTGGGGCCTCACTAGGTCTGGTTGGATCGTCGATCGGGTTGCACCAGTGTCGCTTGTTATGGTGCAACGTTCTTCATCAACTTGACCAGGAAGGCATAAGTCTGCTTCTTCACGATGTTGCCATGACACGGTTATGGGGGTGCTGGGGATGTCGATCCTCCTAGCCAACGTCCGCCCCCCGAAGTTGGCTCCTCCAGTTTGATGGGCTTCTATTCTAGCCTCCTGACACGGTCTGGATCTTTACCATCCTGGACAATAGCTCCGTTTTCTTTGCTTCTTGCAGTCTCTTTGCAGGTGCCCCTTCTCACCGCAATCCCAGCATCTAGGCGCACCATTTACTTGCGGCTCTCGCTCCTTTTCCACGCGGTCACACCTGCACTCGTCTGCCACTACACTACACACTACTACGAACCCGGGAAGTGGTACGAGTCACATTTTTTACTGCCTCAAAGTTCAGACTATAAGCCAATGCATCCTTGACTGTTTGCTTTTAGGCTAATCGCACAGCTTGTTGCAATTCCGGATCCCTTAATGCGCTAATGAACGCTTCTGTTGCTGCGTCATCTCGATGTTCTGGGTCGTAAGCTGGATAAGCCAAAAGTGCCAGTCGCTCAATGTCTTGGGCTAGCTGCTGTAAGGTTTCGCCAGGCTTTTGCATCCGATGCCGTAGCTGTGCCCGATAAATCTGCTTCAGATGATCGCCTCCATAACGTATCTTGAGTGCATTCAGTATAGCAGCCGGGTTTGAGTGTAACTCAACGGGGATCGTCTGCAAAAGCTCGGCAGCTGGGCCTCTTAGGGCAAGAATCAATGCAGTTGCTCGTTCCTGCTCATTCCAGTGATTTATCCTAGCGGCGGCTTCAAACTGGATTTTCTAAATACTCCAGACCGTTTGCTCGTCGAATAGTGGTGCTTTCACATTTCTGGATGAGCTTTGCGCTGCGATTGTAAGTGGAGCTGGTGAGGTGGTTACTACTGCCTTCGCTGCTTCCAGTTCCTTTTTGATGTTTTCCATCTCATGGTTCATTCTCTCTTCGACCTGGCTGATCTCATAGTTGATTCTCTCCTCAACTTGGCTGACCTCCTCGACCTGGTAAACCTTTTCCTCACCGCATTTAATTTGGTTGTTCAGACCACCGAGCTCCGCTTTTATTTCGGTTGACTGTTTTTGCACTTCCTTGATTTCGATCGCTTGTTGGTCTAGCTTCGCAGCTAAATTGGATGACTGTTCATTTAGCTTCGCAGTTAAATTGGATGACTGTTGTCGCTGCTCTTGCTGCATCAGCATTAACATCTACATCAGCGCATCTTCTGGTTCCTTTGGTTTTGGTGTTTCTGCCTCTCCGCTAAGCTCCGCCATGGTAAATGCATTTAATGTTAGCTTAGTGGAATTTTTATTAATTCGGCTTATTTTTTTTCACCAGTTTCCACGTTACATTTCACTATTGTGCATTTTTAGAAAAATGTTTATAAGTTTTCACTTTCAAAGTTTTCTTTCTCACTTCTTGACACCACTGTCGCGTGTTATGGTTCGCGGCCAATAATTTTAATGTTCCGGGAAAGTGAAAACGCAATGTCTTTTAAATTAAATTAAAAGAGTTTATTTAATTACTAGAAAATGCACAATCACTTATTTAACTATTTCACAATTTTAATTTTCACTATTAAAATTCTACCTTCCACTTGTCCATAAATTTCTATCGCAATTGTCTTCTAAAATCACTTCACTATTACTTGATCGCTTTTCAATTCGCTTTCCACACACTATCGCAGTTTTTCTCGCGGTCGAATGAATGATCCCCCCATTCATTCAGCTCGCCTTTATATAGGGTCTCTACCTATTCAACCCATTTCTCGTACATTGGTCCTACTGTATCAGTCTGATACTTTGTCACTGATACATTACTGTACCTGATACACAAAACTGATACAAGCGAAATGTATCAGGTACAAAAAGTATCAACTATCAGTATCAATCGATTGAAACATTAACATGCACATTTGCTTGCAGTTCTAGGTAGGTTGTTGATGTAGCTCTCGCGGCGCTAGCGCTTTGGGTGCATCTTGTGTCTTCGTTCATGTATCATTTTGTGTACATTATGAAGCCATGGAACTGATACCGTGCATTTGATGTGAATTGTGTTGGGGAATGGGATTATCAATTTTAATAATGCTATTTATTCTTGACGGAGTGTTTCAAGAGTTGCAGGATAATTATTTAATCGTTGAGTAGGCATGCTGGTAAAAGTGTTAACTTCTTTTTCTTGAGGCGAGTATAAACATAAACGCAATTAAAAAAGTCTAGCTAAAAGTTTGATATTTTTACTAGAAACAAACTCCTTTAAAGATTCTATTTGTATGAAAATTTATCTTCTGAGTCTAACTCCAATAGATATTTTGTATTTAGGTACGAAATTAAGCCTTTCTTTCTGGTATTTTTGTTGCAGCTATGAAATAAGGTTTTTATGTTTTTTTTTTAATTTGATTCGGTACACACAACGGTGACATTCAAAGGTTTTGTAGAAGTTTGCTCTAATATTTCTTATTGTATTTTAAGAAGTTTTTATTTGAAAACCAATATCGATTCAATGAAAGTAATAACTTTGCATTTAAAGAAAGTTAATATATATGAATTGATTCGATAACTAGGATTTTGGTGAGCAAAAGGTAACGAAGGATGAAAAAATATATCTAGAGAGCTCTTGAAAGTTTGTATGTAACATCACAAGATAGACATGACTTTAATCTTAGTTTTGGGCAAATTAAACATTAAAGTCGTCGTCGCTGTAGCACTACAGTCCCTCTCAGGCCTTGGGGACTTAAATTGGTCAGAAATTTTTCATGATGGACTGTCACATGCGCATAATCTTTTCTATTTCAAAAAAAAAAACCTGAAACTAGAAAATTCCAATCATTTATCGATTTCAACGATCATGGCCATCTTAAGCAAAAGTGTGTTATTATAGTAAATAAAGAACAACATACATAGCTCAAAAAAAAAATTTAATAAAAGTGTGAATTTCTTACAAACATAATAACATTCAAATAAAACAAATTCTTATTTAAAAGAAAAACTAGTGTGACAAAAGTAACTTAATAATCATAAATATTCTGGAAACACAGTTAGGAGTCATTGTATTTTTAAAAAAAACTAACATTTTTACTTTGTCTGCCGATAATCTGGAACGACGCTCATTTAAAATATTTCCTGTTTTAGAGAAAACGCGCTCACAAGGAACAGAAGTGCTAACAGTAAAAAATTTTTCCCGAACAATTTTACTTAAATTTGGAAAGTTATAGCTTCGCTCCCTCCACCATTTTAATGGGTCTTCGCGTTCTAATAAGAGTGGTTCTTCAAGATAACGTTGAACTTCAGTTATGGCTCTTGAATGAAATGTTCCAGTAGAGTTGTAGCTTAAGGCTCTCCTTTTGAAATTTGTTAGAAACGATGCGGCTGGGTTTCCAGCTGGCGGTGATGTGTTCACTGTTGATTGTAGACTTTCATTATGACTCAAATAGTTTTTTTCGACTTGATCGCTGTCCTGTTCAATACGTTTGCAAACTAAATCAATTAAAACATCTTTTGTCCTCTCCATAGCTTCAATATTAGTGAAGGCTGCATTTTTGTATCTAGGATCCAAAACGTAGAAATAGTGAGAAACGATTTCTTTTCCAGGTCTGCAAAACGGTTTAATAGGCCATCCTTCAGATTGTGCACCAATTGACGACAGATAACATTATTGTATAGGTCATTAACTTCCATTGCTTCATAAGTGGTAAGAAGCCCGTCAACATAAACCATGATCGAAGATGCAGACGTGTATTTTTCCCCACTGATTATATCGGTGAGTTCCCTCATAGGCCTTAAAATGTCCCTGATTTTTGGCAAAATGGACCACTCTTCCGCATTCAATTTCACCAATTCTTTGTTAAGGAGTGCAACAGTTGTCCTTACAGATTTTTCCAGCTCTAAAAATCGATTGAGCATATCATAAGATGAATTACATCTTGTGGCAACATCCTGTATTAATTTTTTAGGCTCAAACCCATTTTGTTTTTGGACTTCAAATAGCTTTCTTGTCGACTGACTACTATATTTAAAATGTGACACAATTGCTTTGATTTTTTTCAAGAGTGTCGCCATTGCAAGTGGTTTTTCAACTGCAGTTTTGACAACTAAATTGATGGTATGAGCAAAGCATCCAAAATGCTCCCACTTTAAATGGTGTTTGACTGATATTTGCCGCGTTGTCTGAAATACAAAGCAAAATTTTTTTTGCAATCCCCATTCCAACATTATCCTTTTAAACTCGGTTGCCAGATTTTCACTGGTATGAGCAATTGGAAAAGAAGTGCATTCTAGGACATTCGACTTCAGCTCAAAGTTCGAGCTTATGTAATGTGATGTAACAGCCAGAAAACTTTCAACATTGATTGAAGTCCAACAGTCCGTCGTCAGTATTACGGATGATATCTCAGACTTATTGTTAATGTATAATTGCTTTAAATTATTTAAAGCTTCTTCATAAGCCGCAGGTATAAGTGTTTTGGAAATAGTTTTCCTAGTTGGCAATGAGTACGATGGATTCAACACATGAAATGCCTCCCGTAGACCTTCATCCTCTACAACACTAAACGGTTGTAAATCCTTGTAAAATATTTTCAGCACAGAGCTGTCGATTTTTTTCTTCTGCGTTGCGGATATCTTAGGCCTTAAAAATGAAGAAACCGTTGATTGGTTATTTATCCTTATAGTTGCTGTAGTTGACTCGTCACGCTGACATACATTTAAAATAGAATTTTTCATTTGGAACCGTTCTAACTTTTGCCCCTGGCTGTGCAACTGTCTTCAGAAGTTGAAATGTGGGTTGCTTTCTTTCCAAATGTTTTTTCAAGTTTGTAGAAGAATGCTTATAACTAAGCTTACACTTACATAGGTTACAAATCGCGAATTGACTGTCCACATCGACACTAAAAAAATTCCAAACTTCGGACGTTTTCTTTTTCTCCATTTCAAATTTTTAATCACTTACATAATTTGTACCTAGTCTTTTTTCTCACTTACACAATTTGTAGTCTTTCTGAATCAATCAAACAGATGTTATCATAACACTAATTGCGTGCGGAGATGACACTTTTCTGAAAAGAACCAAATCCATCATCCACATAATCGCTAACATAAACATAAACCCAACTACTATGCTGTTGATGTTGAGTTGATTCACACTACAGTATAGACCAAAACAATGTATCAGATGTGAAAAGTATCAGGTACAAAAAGTATCAGATAAAAGTATCAGGTACAATCATGTATCAGTATCAGATTGTATCTGATACAGAAATTTGATGTAACAACCCATCTCTAATATATATATATATATATATATATATATATATATATATATATATATATATATATATATATAAATAAATAAATATATATATATATATATATATATATATATATAAATATATATATATATATATATATATATATATATATATATATATATATATATAAATATATATATATATATATATATATATAAATATATATATATATATATATATATATATATATATATATATATATATATAATGTGTATATTTATATATATATATATACATATACATATATATATATACATACACACACACACACATATATATATATATATATATACATATATATATATATATATACATACACACACACACACATATATATATATATATATATATATATATATATATATATATATATATATATATATATATAAGGAGAAGTGGGAATTACGACTCCCTTTAATTGTATAAATTGGATATCCCAATGCTGGGAGTTCAACATAGACGTACACCAAATTTTCGTGGACTTCAAGCAAGCATACGACAGTATGGATCGTAACGTACTGTACCAAATAATGCTTTGCTTTGGCATCCCAGCCAAATTAGTCAGTCTTACCAAAATGATAACTACGTCGAAGACCTCCGTCCGCATCAATAACCAACTCACCGATGCCTTTGACACAAATATCGGACTAAAGCAGGGAGATGCGCTGGCCCCATTGCTATTCAATTTGGCTCTGGAGTACGTCATAAGGAGGCTACCTGTCGATACGCTAGGTACATTACTATACAAGTCAAGCCAAGTAGAAGCACCACATCAACTTTTTGTCACGGTCATTAACAACCGCCAAAGAACTTTTCCTGAAACTCGACAGCGAAGGAAAACTAGTAGGGCTTAAAATCAGTGAGAATGAAACAAAGCTCATGACGCAGTCGAGGAAAAATACCTTGAACACACAAAATATCACACTTGGCGAATACAGTATCGAAAATGTTAGCGAATTTGTGTGTTTAGGCACCAAAATAACGAAAACGGGCAATGAAAGAGACGGATTCAGTATGGACGATCTTGAAGACCAGCTGCATACACAGAAAACAAAGCTCCAAGTATACAAATCTGTGATAAGACCTTCGTTATGCTGTGGGTGTGAAACATGGACCCTAACCCAAGCATCCGCAAATATATTCAACGTCTTTGAGTGACGGGTCCTGAGGCGAATAATCGGAGCGAAGCTAGACGGGGACCAATGGCGAAGTCGATACAACCATGAGTTGTATGAAATTTTTGACGAACCGGAGGTCTCAACGATTATAAGACTGCGGAAGCTGCAATGGGCTGGCCACATGAATCGTACGGACGAACAACGGATACCCAAAAAGGTTTTCGTTGGGAGAACTGAAGACCGGAGACCAGGGGGGAAACCGAGGAAACGCTGGTCTGACTCGATTGACGAAGACAGTTCATCGCTGCTCGGATTCTGGAATTGGAGGATGCGGTCAATGGACCGA
>OZ017740.1:196597135-196602135 GCA_963969285.1 Odontomyia ornata | reverse complement strand
TTACAATTTCCGGGTACTTTGTTGTCGCAGTATATATATATATATATATATATATATATATATATATATATATATATATATATATATATATATATATATATATACATTGACGCGGGCTATGGTTCGTGGCCAATAATTTAATGTTCCGGGAAAGTGAAAACGCAATGTCTTTTAATTTAAATTAAAAGAGTTTATTCAATTACAAAAATGCACAATAATCAGTTTAACACTTTCACTAATTTTAATTTTCACTATTAAAAAAAATCTAACACTTGTCCATAAATTTCTTATCGCAATTGTCTTCTAAATCACTTCACTATTACGAAAATCACTTCCCACACACTATCGCAGTTCTTATCGCGGTCGAATGAATGATCCCCCCATTCATTCAGCTCGCCTTTATATAGGGTCTCTAATCATTCAACTCAGTTCTCGTACATTGGTGAATTGGCGGGAACATTCCAGCAGTGAATGAATGGAGCAGTGACTCACTTTCAGATGTTGATCATGCTTGTTGGGTTCTCGTAGTTTCGAGTAAATTCATTTGTTGATGTTCTTAATGGTTGTGAAAACAATTGCGACAGTAGCTCGCAGAATTATTTGTACATGTAACACTGCCCCCACCTCAGTTCTTTTCGCCCCGAAAAGATGTGTCGCTATTTGTAGTCAATTCTCCCTGGGTGTAATATGGGGCAAGACGGTCCAGATGCACGATTTTCATTTAAGCTCTCGGCTTACGATGTTCCTGTATTCGGTATACGACGTCGTTGATTCGCTTTGTAACTCGGTATGGTCCCTCCCAATTATGTTGCAACTTTGGAGACCTACCCTTTCGCCGTTGCGGGTTATAAAGCCACACCAAGTCATCTTGCTGGAAGCCAGTAGAATTAGCCTTTAGATCATACCTGGTCTTCATGCGGTCAGTAGCCGATTCGAGGTGTTTTCGCACTGTCCGATGTATCTGGTTCAACCGTTGTCTTAGATCACTTGCGTACTCCGAGATCGTTTGGGGTTTCTCAGGGGGTGTTCCGAACTTTATATCGGCTGGCAAACGAATAGTCTTTCCAAAAATGACTTTGGCTGGGGCTTGGCCCGTCGACGCATGTTCAGCGGCTCTATACGCCATTAAAAATAGTGGGATATGTCGGTCCCAGTCCCTTTGGTTCTCGTCAACCATTTTGGCCAGGTGTTTATTGAGCGTGCCGTTGAAACGTTCGACCATTCCATCGGATTAAGGATGCAGCGGTGTTGTCCTCGTTTTCCGTATTCCCAGCTGCTCGCACATTTCGCTAAAACTAGTGACTCAAAGTTTCGGCCTTGATCCGAATGTAGTTCACAAGGCACGCCGTACCTGCTGACCCAATTTAACACTAGCTGTTCGGCTACAGTAGTTGCTTCCTGGTTGGGAATGGGGTAGACCTCGGGCCATTTGCTGAAATAATCAGCTACAACCAGCGTGTATCGATTTCCCCATTCAGATTCAGGAAAGGGTCCAGCGATGTCAACAGTAATCCTTTCGAATGGCACGCCTACGTTATAGGTTTGCATTTGTCCTCTCAGTCGTCGCTTTGGGCCTTTGACGGAAGCGCAAATTGTGCATCCGCGACACCAGTCCTCTACGTCTTCTCGAGCGTGGAGCCAGTAGAATCTTTCCCGCAATTTCGCTAAGGTTTTGTTAACACCAAGATGGCCTCCCGAGGATCCTTCATGCATTTCCTTTACCACATCGTGGATTCGGCTTTTGGGTAGTATAGTTTGCATCCTATAGGAGCTGCCATCCGCCGTTTCCCATTTCCGCTTGAGTACACCACCCTCCACCTGAAGGGAGTTCCATTGTGCCCAATAGCTTTTCAGGGTTGCGCCATGCGTTGAAACGTCCTTCCACTCAGGTCGCCCAGTCGTCTCCTTCCATACGAGCAATGGTCCGATGTCTTCATCGGCTAGCTGGGCATTTCGAATCTCCTCCGATGACCAACCTTCATCGAATTCGGCCGTTATCAGTCGCAGATCAACGGGCGGTTCCTTTTCCTCAATCCGTCGGCAATGCTTGCAGTTAGCTGGACATGGGCGACGAGATAGGGTGTCAGCATTTCCATGAACTCCGCCCTTTCGATGAACAATTTCGTAGTCGTATGACTGCAATCTTTCGATCCATCTTGCAACTTGTCCCTCGGGGTTTTTGAAGTTAAGTAGCCATCTCAATGATGCATGGTCCGTTCGAAGAACAAATTTCTGGCCATATAGGTACTTGTGGAACTGCTTGGTGGCCTCTATTATAGCCAATAGCTCCTTCCTGGTCACACAGTAGTTCCTCTCACTTTTTGAAAGAACTCGACTGTAATACGAGAGGACTCTTTCTTCGCCATTGATCTGCTGGGAGAGTACAGCTCCAATACCGCCGTTGCTTGCATCGGTGTCAACCACAAACATTTTTCCGGGTTTCGGATACGCCAGTACGGGTGATTCACATAGCTTTTCCTTCAGGGTCTCAAAGGCTGTCTGGCATTGTTCATTCCAGACATACGGACGATTTTTCTCGGTTAGCTGATGGAGACACTTAGCTATTTTGGCAAAGTCTTTGACGAATCTTCGATAGTAGGTCGCCAGACCCAGGAAACTTCGTAGTTGGCGCTTGTTGTTTGGTGTTGGCCAGCTTTTCACGGCTTCAATCTTCTCAGGGTCTGTTTTGACCCCTTCTGCTGATACGACGTGTCCCAGGTATTTTACTTCAGCTGCGAAAAGGGTACACTTATCGGGACTAAGTTTCAAATTTGCCAGTCGCAGCCTGGAGAAAACCTTTTCTAAGTTCCGCAAATGCTCTTCGAACGTTCTCCCGATGACAATGATGTCATCTAGGTACACCAAGCAGGTTTTCCAGGTTAGACCACGTAGCACGTATTCCATCAAGCGTTCGAAAGTGGCTGGGGCATTGCAAAGCCCAAATGGCATCACCACAAATTGCCACAATCCGGTCCCAACTGAAAATGCGGTCTTCTCTCGGTCCTTCTTGTCGATTTCTACCTGCCAGTAGCCACTCTTGAGATCGAGTGTAGAAAACCATTTTGCGTCGGCTAAAGTGTCCATGATGTCATCGATGCGTGGGAGTGGGTAACTATCTTTCTTAGTGTCGTCGTTAAGCTGCCTATAGTCGACACAAAAGCGAGTGCTACCATCCTTTTTCTTTACTAGAACTACAGGCGCGGCCCATGGACTTACAGAAGGTTCGATAATGCCTTGTTTTTCCATGTCCGAGATCAGCGCGCTCACTTCTCCTTGTTTGGCTATAGGGAGACGTCTTGGTGCTTGTCGAATCGGCTTGGCTCCCTGTGTGTCTATGACGTGAGTTACCAAACTCGTTCGGCCTTGGTCATCCGGGCTTGTTGAGAAGATGTCACTGTACTTGGTGACCAGATCAGAGGCTCGTTTGAATAGCTGCACCGGCAATTTGACTTGCTTCAATATTGCAGACGTGGATTCCCGGGCTACGTCTTGCCTCCTTTTCCAATGATGGTTGTGAGTAGCTTCCAAAGAGGTGATGGTGGAAACAGGCTGGCAGCTGCCGATGACTTCTCCCGCTTTGATGCTCGTGGTTGAGTCTGCGGTGTTAAGGACTCTAACCGGCACATATCCGTTCCTTAAAGATCTTACAAGGCTTCGTGCTACAATCAAACTGCGCAATGCGGATGTCTTCGTTGGCTCTATCAGATAAGATCGGTGGTCTCCAGAATCACCATCAAGCTTGGCCCATACAATGCTTTCGGAAGAATTCGGTACATCAGTGTCAGTACATACCACTACATTCATCTTGGGGATTTGGACGCTGGGATCCTCCATCAGTACTTCGACATTCTGCCATTTCAATACACGTTGGCCCAAGTCCAACGTGATTCCATGTGGTCGCAGAAAATCCATTCCGAGAATGCAGTCATCCATAATGTTCGCGACCAGAAAATTATGTCGGAACACAAGGTCTCCCAACTGTATCTGGAGGTTGACCTCTCCATGGACAGGTGCAGTTTCTCCCGTAGCTGTCCGTAGTGAGAAAATTCTGCCCTTGTGAAGTTGTTGCTGTCTAACTAGGTCTGGTCGGATAATCGATCGGGTTGCACCAGTGTCGATTGTTATGGTGCAGTGTTCTCCGTCAATTTGACCCGGAAGGCATAAGTCTGCTTCTCCACGATGTAGTCTTGACACGGTGATGGTGGTGCTGGGGACGTCGATCCTCCTAGCCAACCTCTGCCCCACGAAGTTGGCTCTTACATGTTTCCCGACCCCTCTGTTTGAAAGGCTTCCATTCTGGGCTCCTGACTCGGTCTGGATCTCCTCCTAGCTGCACACCCTGGACAATAGCTCGGTTTTCTTCGCTTCTTGCAGTCTCTTTGCAAGTGCCCCTTCTCTCCGCAATTCCAGCATCTAGGCGCACCATTTACATGCGGGTCTCGCTCAATTTCCACGCGTTCACACCTGCACTCGTCTGTCACTACTTCACGAACCCGGGCAGTGGTACGAGTCACATTTTTCGCTGCCTCAAAGTTCAGACTGTAAGCCAATGCGTCCTTAACCGTTTGCTTTTGAGCTAAACGCACGGCTTGTTGCAATTCCGGGTCCTTTAGTGCGCTGATGAATGCCTCTGTCGCTGCATCATCTCGATGTTCTGGGTCGTAGGCTGGGTAAGCCAAAAGTGCTAGTCGCTCAATGTCTTGGGCTAACTGCTGTAGGGTCTCACCAGACTTCTGCACCCGATGCCTTAGCTGTGACCGATAAATCTGCTTTAGATGATCGTCTCCATAACGCATGTCGAGCGCATTCATTATAGCATTCGGGTTTGAGTGCAATTCATCGGGGATGGTCTGCAAAAGCTCGGCAGCTGGGCCTCTTAGAGCAAGAATCAATGCAGTTGCTCGTTCCTGGTCATTCCAGCGATTCGCCCTTGCGGCAGCTTCAAACTGGGTCTTGTAAATACTCCAGACCGTTTGCCCATCGAATATTGGTGCTTGGAC
>OZ017740.1:196504635-196587135 GCA_963969285.1 Odontomyia ornata | reverse complement strand
AAGGCTCGAGGTCCAGATGGTGTTCCAGCTGAGGTGTTGCGGCTCGTCTATCACCATTGTCCTGACTTGCTGCTCAGCACATTCAACGCTTGCCTACGGGACGGGGGTTTCCCGGTACGATGGAAGGTGGCGAGGCTCGTGCTGATCAGCAAGGGGAAGGGAAATCCCGAATCGCCGTCTGCATACCGCTCGTTATGCATGCTAGACACGGCTGGGAAAGTGCTAGAGAAACTCATCAAGGGAAGACTCACTGACGCGATTCGTGCTGCTGGGGACCTATCTCCTCGGCAGTACGGCTTTAGAGCAGGACGTTCTACCATTGATGCGATTGCAGAGGTGGTGAACGCGGTCCAAAAGGCAGAGGCATATAGTCGCATCAAGCGACGGATCGTCCTGTTGGTGACACTCGATGTCAGGAATGCCTTCAACTCCGCTAGATGGGTGGATATTCTGGACACGCTGGAAAACTCTTTTCAAGTTCCAGAATATCTAATGCGGCTTTTGAGGAACTACCTAAAGGACCGAAGCCTGCTCTACGACACGACACAGGGCTGTTATATTCTTTGCTCTCGAACCTGGGGTTCTGCCGGCCACTTCTGGGGAACCCTAGGGTGTTACCTTTTAGAAACACTCACCTTCGCACCTGAATTACTCTTGAAGCTGAAGACCCCTCTGAAAAATTGTAACAAAAACACCAAATGTTGCGTTTCTTTTTTCTACTTTATTTCTTCAGCAAGTCCTACTACAGGTTTTACTAAAGCAAGTTGTGTCGCTTCCACGTGCCTTGGTCCGATGACGTGCCTGGATCTCCTTCTGTATTCCCCGGCGCAGTTCCTTCGCTTTCGGTCGGAAGAAAGCCCGCTCAGTGGGTGTGACTGACAAGCGAGCTAGCCGCCTCAGCTTGCCAACTCCCGCCTCTTGCGTTCCCGCTGCCCTCCGCGCTGATGTTGTTGCTTGCGGGGATGGACGGTGGTGTTCAAGGGAGCCTTCAACCTCCTGAGGTACTCCTCTTTCGTTATGGGTCGGGGACCAGCTCGGGGCTCTTCCTGAAGCGCCTGATCTAGGGTCCTAACGGGTGCCTGACGGGGGTGGTTCGCTGGCCCGAGGTCCTTAATTATCCTGGAGGCTAGCGGGTAGAGCGGCACGCAGGTACTGGCGAGCTTGGGTCGCGATGACGGTCCACCAGGTGTTGAAGGGCACTTTTCACGCCGTCCTGAAGGGGCCACTGCGGCTGCTGGTTGTCCACCTCTTCGGGTTGCCTGCAAGAAGGAAAAATTATATTACTTATGGTGGCCACACAGCGCTTACACGCTAAAAGCCTTTGAGGAACATGGCGCTAAGAGCCAACACCTCACCATAAGTAATTCGTTGATTGACGTAAGTGGAAATCGTGTTAAAAACCGGAACTTGTACCGTGTTTTACTGTCGCAGCACGTATCACGACTGACTCACTAATGTTTGCCCAAGAACTTTAAATACCGTTCTCTCGTAAGCTTTTAGCCTCGATTCTCGCAAAAAGTGCTGAATAGCCGAACACGTGCGTTCTCGTTCCACGAAGCACTTTTCCTCCCCGCTCCGTTTCGCTTACGAATATGTGAAACTGGGGAAATTGAGCGAGAGAACGCTTTCGCTTAAGCTTTCGGCTTCTTGAGGCGAATTGATGGAGCTGGGGAAATTGAGCGAGAGAACGGTTTCGCCTGAACTTTCAATTTTCCCTTCAGCTGGGAGTACACCCGAAGCATGTCGGGTGGTGATCATTCGTGTGAAGCGAATTGTGTATTGATATTTGCTCGAGCTTTTGCTCGCTCATTAAACGACAAGTATATGCTTCGGTGATAGTGGCCTATGTGCATGCTTTTAAAAGTTGATTGGTGAAGCGCGAGTATATAGGCAGTGTCGCTCGCTTCGTAAATACGTAGGCGGTATTTACTCGCTCACAACATTTCTTCCGGCGCTTGAAAATTTGATTTATTTTACTTGGAGAGTACAATAAATCGTTGCTCTACTACGATTATCCGGATTAACCAAACATATCTCTAATTGATTCTTTGAGCCTTTGTTTTGTCGTACATTTGGGTTGTTAGCTGATTTTCTTTATATTTCCTTTTATGCAGGTCGGTTATACTTATATTTTGCGCTCTTACTGTGTGCTGTTATCCGCTGTACTTCTTGCTGATTACTGTTGATCGTTGTTCCGCTTGTAATGTGACGCCTACGCCCGGGAATCGAAGTGATTCCGATCCCGAACCCTTGCACTCGGCCAGATGGGTATGATCTCGAAATGCAAGCGGACTTCATCTTTCGTGCGGATATCTTGCGCAGAAGATATTTTTTTTTTCTCCAAATATTTAGATCTGTGGATTTAAATATTTGAAACCGAATATTGAACAGGGCCCCGACGCATTTCGAGACATATCCATTTGGGACTGCCCCTCCACCGTGGCCATCGAAAAACTATGCCACTGGCAACAAATGGAGATGCACATTGCCGCCATGTGGCGTTCCATTCCACACACATCTGTTTTGTCGGAGGAGAAAACCGGTGGAATTTGACAGCCACATGGCTAAGTGTGTCGGTAAATTCTTTTGCTAGCTACGGGAGGTGTGTCCATACTTTTAAGGTACGTAAGTGGCTCATTAAAAGATTTTCGCAAATATTAACTAATGCTCGTAGTAAACTAAAGTCGTCCTCCCATTCTAGTGACATATATAAAGCGCATTCAGCGTCAACACGGAGATACGCGCGCAATTAAACAATCAAGTTAGAACTCGCAAGTTTGGAATTCCATTTTCACCGTACCTTGCGGGCACTCCCAGTTGTTTGCGGCCTTTACGATTTTCTTTGGCGTTGTGGCTTGCAAAGTAGGCGAATTCGTTTTGCTCAATCTTCCGAACTGGACTCCAAGAACGAGCGTGTCGCCCAGCGCTTGCAGTCAACGATCAGCGCAACAAGAGAAATTCCAGCAGCAGCAGCGAGACAACACGCGAGATGCGTACAATTGTCAAAGAGTTTGCAGTCGGACGAATGCCGTGACTACTGTTTGGAGGTAAGCAAGTAAGTTTGACGGTGAAGGATCGGCAGTGCCCACGTCATTAATTTAACGGAATAAGTGCCAGAGCAAGATATGATTTGCATACCATCTCGCCATTAATTTCTTGCAACGTATTAAATCTAGCTTTGGAAGCTGTTCCCAAAAGTTAGAGTAGATGATAGCTGTTCCAGGAGATGGAACATCACAAATCGCGTGTGGTGGGTACAAGTAATCACCGTCATTTGCGTAGTTTCGAATAATATCTTAATATGAATTGGCGTGAATTCAACACAGTTCATGATGTTGCTTGATAGATACACGGTATTTTGTTTTCCTCATGTGAGCCAAAGATTTATCTGTACGAGTGAACATATAAAACTGGATATAAAAATTAAACAGATAACACCAGTATGTTGACGTAGCTTCACTATAAATATGACCTACTAACCCTATAATAATTGCCGTCTGGAACATTTTTGTATTTTCTTTCATCAGAAGTTTACTTCTCGTTAATACACAAAAAATGAAATGTTCAATAATCTAACAATCTACATAATATCAGTCAATTTTCGATTTTCAACTGTTACCCAGTAATTAACATATGGACTCAAATTTAAAGGATACAATTATGTATATTGTAATATTTAAAGTATAAATATTAACGTGGAGGCATCAAAATATTGAATAAATTTAATGCTGTATTTTTCTGCTGCATATAACATCCATCGATCCACACCTTATTCATTATAATGTAGCATTTGCAAATGAATTGATAAATATATACACGCGATTAGATATTAAAGTAAATTAGATAATGAAATTGTATTTTAGGTTCAATGGACGGAGTAAGATAGTTAAGAGATAATTGAACTAGTATGAAATTGCATGAGTGCGTAATATGTTTATATGTTTTATGTTTTTGAACGTCTACATTTTGATAGTTTTTGTTATTCGAGTGATTGGAGAAAATTTCAAAGATAAGCATAAATTAAAGGTCAAATGTTCTAACTTTCAAACTTTTAGTTTTGGTGTCTAGTTAATTGCATCTTACATAAATTGTCATTTCTATATTTATGGCCAATATAACGATTCGAAAATCAAACATAATAGAAACTGAAATTTAACTTCATATAAACGTAAAACATTTCCCCGTTTCGTCAAACGATTTCAACATTTATTGCATTTGAACTGCTTTGTACATTCGCCTGAATAACTCAAATGAATGATACTGTTTAGTGGTTGGTAAAAGATAATGAGAGTTAATTAATACATTCAAATTTTCACCTGAAATATCTTCTTCATCTTATGGTCCAGTACATTCTAAAAATGCCAAATTCACAGTTTTCATGTTTATACAGTTTTTATGTTGGCGGTCTCTGCTTGAGGTAAATTTATTTGATATAATAAAACCAAAAGCAAAGTTTATTTTCGAAATCCACATGATAATTTTTATTAAAATTTTTGACGTTTCGGTATGTACCTTTAGACAACTGAACGCCGCAACCCTCAAGAAAAATCATTGTATTGATTCCAAGTTTGAATTTGCTATCGTTTTATTTATATGTACATAGTTTGCTAAATGTACCAGGCTGTAGTGTTCTTAAATCCAAAGAGAATGTTAGAATATTTGACATGAAAAAAAAAAAGGATTTCTGTTAACTAATGTATGGCATAAATATTCCAAATGCACTGTAAAATTAAATAAAATACTTTGGGTCAGAAGAGCAAAATCAATATGATTCGACGATACTCTCGTTTCCATTGAGATATATTAGAAATTGTTTGGAATCATCAATATCGTTTCTCTTTAATTTGTCTTCAGTCAAATTACGGCTTGAAGGTAGAGGTTTTATAACATAGCTATTGTGCTTCTGTTAATCGAAATCTAATTGCTATATATATATTTTAAATTCATCGTACGAAAGTAGTATTATTCTCGAAATGTGTTCTCCACAGTAATATTGAACTGCATTGTCGGTTATGCTTATCTTATTTGACTTGTGGCACTCTTATAAAATTGAATATTGTATTTGAGCGTGAATTTACGCACAACAACACTCGTTGCTTCCTTTAATTTCATCTAAATTTATGAATATTTTTGTAATGAACGAATAGGGAGAAATAATTTTTCTTATTGTGATTGTAACAATTCTAGTGTTAACTGCGATAGACTCGTATTATCTTTAATAATTCTAATTGTAACATATGAATATTAAACATGATTTATTAAGGAAGCCATAAGCCTTTCCGTTCCGCATGCTCTTTCTTTTGCAGCGGAAGTGAAGACCGAGGGTAAGTATGTCCTGAAGAGGGTTAGGTTTTAATAATCTGCGGATGATTGATTTCTATTCGGTTACGGTCCGCGGTACCCTTGTTTGCGCTCGTTTTTTTCTTAGAGTAGGTTATTTTGGACTTGAGGTAGGTTAGCTTATTTTCTGGTACCGCGTCGGTGATTCGGTAACGCGCCTATGGGATTTTGTAGCGTTTTTGATTTGAGATCTGTGGAGAGATCACATCCAGAATTAACGTAACGTAGGTTTCCCGTTCTGGATGAGTAGTTGTTGACGCGTTTGGAAATCGGGCATGTGAACCGGTGGCTGAGTTAAGTAACTCGGACTTAGTCTGCTCGCGTAAGACCCGCGACCGAAACTCCTCTCCGAACTAGCTAGCCCACAAGCAGCCACCACGGAGTAGACTAAGTGTGACCGGACTTGTTGACTTGAAGGGTACAGTCCGTTGTCATTTCCAAGACTGCACGTCTCGAACCGATGAGAGGTCGGTTCTGATTGCGAACGAACGAGACGGAGTAGGAAACCGTTACAAATGGCGCCCAACGTGGGGCCCAAAACATCCTAAGGGGGAAAGAACTTCGCGTCTTCTGACGAGTTGGTCATTTACGGAGGATGTAAGGTACTTTGGTACTCGAGTCCCACTATCAGGAGCTGTGGAGTTGTGTGATACACACTAGCAGTCGCTTCACGTGAGTTGTATCTTCCGCTCTCCTTTGTTTGATTTTTTTTTCTCGCGACAGAATCCTTCCGATGTGTTGTCCCAGGTTAAACCCTGTAAGGACCTTCTATTTTCTTGATGGAATAGCCAGCCTGATGGGTTTACCTATCAGCATGGACTCTCAAGAAAATAGAAGGCTACCTTGCCTTTATGTCGTGGAAGGATTCTACTTATTTTGTATGCGTGATAGACGAGTGGTATCGGTTCAACGTTCGGTGGCGTATGCTGGAATTGCGAGGCCCGGAATGCTTCCACGCGTCGGGAATTTTGACCGCGTACAAAATCGTTACGGTAGCTCTACCACTTGTCTCGTCGAGTCATTTAACGTAGATTAGAAACGGTTTGTAACGTACGGGAAATGGGGAAAATAAAATAGTAAATCAATCTGAAGCACCCTTCTCTTGACAGACCACCATCAGTCATCATTTCTGCACGAAGGAGTTGGAGTTGCGGAACTGAAAGGCTGTCTTAAAATTTTTTTTGTGAGGAACATTTGAGCTCGCCACTTTCGGCCACGAAATTATTTTTAAGGTTTTTTTTTATATATATTAGGGTTAACCTTTCTTTTTTTTAGTAATAAACAACTTACTTCTACCACACACAAGACCGAACTAAAAATGGCAACGAAGCGGACTCCCGATAAGCGGTGGACCCGGCCCAAAACGATCCACCCCGCGAACTGCGGGATCTGTTTCGAGGACGTAGTGGAGGGGGTACACAGCGTGCGATTGGATTGTGGACATCTATTCCACCGTGCCTGTGTCCAACAGCTCCTCCTCACGTCCGACCTGTGTCCCTTATGCCGACGACCCATCGAGCGGACCGCCCTAGACGTCCCCCTCGGAACGCCCCTACCAACGCGTGGAGCAGTGGCGAAAGGAGTCCCAGAAGCCGAACCGGCACAACCACTTTTAGACCTGCAAGGAGCCGTAGGCGGTGAAGTCCCGGCCGCAAGTGTCGTGTCCGAGGTGACACCCATGCCGTCCGTCCACTCCATTGACACCCTCGTGGCGTTGATGAGGGATATGTCGGAGAGGATTGGCAACCTGGAGGGAAAGCTCCAGAATCTCCCTATGAGCCAACCACCCAGTCGCGTGAGAACTCCGCTTGGCTGGGAGCCCAATCCCAGTGTGGCGATGCCCCACTCCCGACAATCCGAGCAATGGGTCCCACCTCCAAGGAACTCGGGAATGGATCCCAGAGCTCCCGAATATAGACCACGACACAGCACCGGACCTCCGTTGGTACCTCTAGCCCCCGAGGCCGTTCAGTACAACAGGTCAACAGAGGATGTGATTCCCCCCGGGAACGCATTGACACCTTTTCGAGACCCGACGCCTCGTATCATGGAGAGTTGGCGCCTGAACTTTACAGGGTTCAACGATATGATATCGGCGGACCGGTTCCTTTTCCGGATTCAGGCGTTGGTATCCAGCACCCTGGGAGGTGATTCCTCGGCCTTCCTCCGGCATGCACATCTTTTGTTCAGCGGCGACGCTGCCGACTGGTACTGGAGCTTTAAAGAATCAACGTCACGTCCCACTTGGCACTCTTTCAGTGCAGCCTTCCGCAATCGATTTGAGGATGGCTTCACTGAGAGAGAGCTAAAGGAGCAAATAAAGAAACGGAAACAAGGCGCTCACGAACCGTTCGACCAGTACTACACAAGTATAGTGAGATTGAGCACTCGCTTGCGAACTACCATGCCCGAGGACGAACTGGTAGAAATTATCAGAGAGAATATGCGCTGGGATCTCCAGAACAGCCTTCTGCATTTTCCCATCAACACCATACAGGGATTGCGCCTCCATGCCCGTAGACAAGAACACTTGGATGAGCGGCGAGGTACCTTCTGCCCACAACCTCGCATAACGGGACCAAATCCCCGAAATCATCACACCGCGGAGTTGATGGCAGCGGACCACCTGCTTGCTGATCCAGTACCAGTACCGAGGAGCGGAGCACCACCTGAGCTTGAGGACCCAGCCTTGATGGATCGACCCTCCCTTGAAGCAATTACAAGCCCGACGGTCTGTTGGAACTGCCGACAACCGGGACATCGGTTCTATGCATGTCCAGCGGAGCCGACGCTTTTCTGCTACCGCTGCGGGAAGGTCGACACCTACGCCCCTGACTGTGCCAATTGCAAAGGGCGAAAAAACTTGCCACCGAGTGCCGCGACCACCCGTCGGCACTCCTAAACCCCGGACGAACCAATCTTGACCCTATCACTAGCTATGACCAAGCTCCCAACATGACTCCAACTCTGCTGACTCGCACCGCTAAACACAGTTCTCCCGAAGTTCCACAACCGACGCCGTCCTTCGCCGAGGCCAACGCGCAGGGAAATGATAGCGAGGCGAAAGTTCCTTGGCATGTAAAACCTTTTCATGTCAGGCTGCGGAATTACTTGGCTACTCGACAGCGCATCTTCCATGAGGAGTTGGCCACAAATGTCCCACCGCGAAGCAAGCGAGCCACGCGTCGGATGCGGAGCTTCTGGAGAAAAGTCAGGCAGTCGAGGAAGGTGCTGAAGCACATACACTTAGACGAATTATTGAGGGATGATGTTCGGCCATATGCGTCAGTACACCTCCTGCAAAAACGAGTGTCAGGCTTAGGCGATACGGGAGCTAGTGTGAATTGCATATCTGCCGATTTTGCAGGGGAGGTACTGGCAATGCACGCGGATCAAATTCGTCATTTCACCTCCTGGTTAAGCACGGCGGACGGAACTCGTCACTCTGTAGTGGGAAAAATTATGACGGATGTCACCTTTAAAGGAGTAACTAAACCCATGGAATTTTTCATCATACCTCAGTTAACCCAGAATCTTTATCTAGGAGTGGATTTCGTTCGAAAATTTAACTTGGCCCCGGCACTATTCTCCGGTACGACCCTGGAGTCCGTCACCACCGTTCCTGACCAATCTCAACCCTCTAACTTACTACGACATACACTGGATGTAAATCAGCAACTGCGTCTTGACTCGGCTATATCGGCTTTTCCATCGCATGAGAAGGAAGGTCTCGGGCGGACTGCCCTGGTGTTCCACACTATAGATGTGGGGGATGCTAAACCCATAAAACAGAGACATTTCACCATATCTCCGGCGAAGGAAAAATCGTTATATGCCGAAGTGGATCGAATGCTAGCATTAGGCGTAATCGAAGAATCACAGCGCGCGTGGGCTTCCCCAGTCACCTTAGTTGTCAAGCCGAACAAGGTCCGGTTATGCTTAGATGCCAGACGCTTGAACGCCGTCACAGTCAAGGACGCATACCCTCTACCGTTGATTGAAGGCATTTTGAGTCGGTTGCCTAAAGCCCACTTCATCACGAGCTTAGACCTCAAGGACGCCTTCTGGCAAATTCCTTTAGACCCCGGTTCAAAGGAGAAAACAGCCTTCACAGTCCCAGGTCGGCCCCTATACCAATTCGTGACCATGCCCTTCGGATTGTGCAATGCCCCCCAAACAATGACGCGCCTCATGGATAAGGTGATACCACCTCATTTGCGGCACCAAGTTTTCGTTTACTTGGACGATCTGTTGCTTATAACCGAGACCTTTGACGAACACATCGACCTGCTTCAGGAGGTGGCTCTACACATCCGGAGGGCAAGATTAACCATCAACATACGGAAGAGTCAGTTCGTGATGACGGAGGTGAAGTATTTAGGTCACATCATTGGGCATGGCCATATCAAGACCGATCCGGAAAAGACTCAAGCGATTGACGTTTTTCCATTACCCAAGACCACCAAACAATTACGCAGATTCTTAGGCTTATGCGGATGGTACCAGCGTTTTGTACGTGACTATGCCACCATAACCACTCCTTTGACCGACATGCTGCGTAAGGGACGTAAATTCGTCTGGGAAGAGCCCAGCTTGCGAGCCTTTGAAGATCTAAAGAAGAGTCTGACGACAGCCCCCGTACTGCACAGCCCGGACTTTGACAAACCGTTCTCGATCCATTGTGACGCGAGTCAACATGGGGTGGGAGCAGTCTTAGTCCAGGTTGCACAAGACGGCGAGGAGAGACCTATAGCCTTCATGTCTCACAAGTTGAACCCAGCCCAGCGAAATTACACGGTCTCCGAGCAGGAATGTCTAGCTGCGGTGTTGGCAGTGAAACGCTTCCGAGCCTATGTGGAGGGACACACCTTTGAAATCGTTACAGACCACGCGTCTCTGAAATGGCTAATGAGCCAGACTGATCTCAACGGCAGATTGGCCAGGTGGGCACTGAAACTACAGGCATTTGACTTCACAATTCGCCACCGAAAAGGAAGCCAGCATGCAGTCCCCGACACCCTATCCAGAATGTTCGCTCCTGAAGGAGCCGAGTTGGTCCAGGAGGACGACAGCCCCCAATTGATCGATCTGGACCATCCTAGCTTCAAGTCAGCCAGCTACACCCAACTGATTCACACTATCCAGAATCAACTGTCCCAGCTTCCTGAACTGCGGTTGACGGATGGATTTATTTATAAGCGGATGGGACACGCATCCGGAGACCCCATACAAGAAGAAGAACAGTGGAAGTTGTGGGTGCCCGAAGAATTAACCACTGATCTTATCAGACGGGCCCATGACCACCCATCTAGTGCGCACGGCGGATACAGTCGTACCCTTAGGCGGTTGAAAACCTGTTTCTTTTGGCCTAAGATGGCACAACAGATAAAAGCGTACGTAGTCTCTTGTGAGCTATGCAAGTGTACTAAAGCGCCCAACACCATTCTTCGGCCACCCATGGGTAAGGTTGAGGTCCCCGAACGTGTGTTCCAGCGCTTGTACATTGATCTTATCGGTCCTTACCCTCGATCTACTTCTGGTCACACGGGAGCTGTCGTGGTCCTGGACCAGCTCTCTAAATTCCCTATCATAGAACCACTACGTAACATGCACACTGGACCTATAATCAGCTTCTTGGAGAACCGAGTCTTTCACATGTTTGGAGTTCCGGAGAAACTTGTCTCCGACAATGGGGTCCAGTTCACCTCCAGCAAGTTCCGAGACCTAATGTCCAAATACGGCATCATCCACCAACGAACCGCCGTCTATTCACCACAAGCCAACGCATCCGAACGACTGAACCGTACGCTCATAGCGGCCATTCGCGCATATGTCCACCCGACGCAGAAGGACTGGGATCGCAAATTGTCCGCCATCACTAGTGCGCTGCGCTCGTCGTACCACGCCACTACCGGCATTTCGCCGTATTTCGCATTGTTCGGGCAGTACATGATCTGTCATGGGAGCGCTTACCGGCTATTGCGGCAACTGAAATCGCTAGAGGACCCAATCGTGGTTCTGGAACCGCACGAAAAGCTCCAACTTCTGCGAGAGCAACTGCGGGAGAAGATTGAAGAAAGTCGACGGATGGGAGAGGAGCGGTACAACTTGCGATCTCATCCTTCTGGCTTTAAGGCAGGCGACGAAATATATCGTCGAAACTTCCGGCAGAGCGATGCCACCCGACATTACAATGCCAAACTAGACAAGAAATTCGTGAAGTGTCGAGTCCTACAAGTAATAAGTCCTACCCGATACCTCATCGCGGACATGGCTGGTAAAACCCTGGGAATTTACCACGCAAAAGACCTTAGACGATGAAGTGCAACTATTTCACACGAAAAAACCTTGGCTTACCTAAATCTCTGCCTGGACGAAGACCTCCGAATAACACCTGACTCCCTACTGTATAGCCACTATCGAGTCTTCACGAACATGGTTGTAGCCTATTCCTCGAAATCGACCTTCGACCCGCCACGGCCCTAACCAAGACCTTTTTCGTAGGGGGCGGGATCGTAATTACTTCGATTTGGGGGGGGGGGGATGTGTAATGTGACGCCTACGCCCGGGAATCGAAGTGATTCCGATCCCGAACCCTTGCACTCGGCCAGATGGGTATGATCTCGAAATGCAAGCGGACTTCATCTTTCGTGCGGATATCTTGCGCAGAAGATATTTTTTTTTTCTCCAAATATTTAGATCTGTGGATTTAAATATTTGAAACCGAATATTGAACAGGGCCCCGACGCATTTCGAGACATATCCATTTGGGACTGCCCCTCCACCGTGGCCATCGAAAAACTATGCCACTGGCAACAAATGGAGATGCACATTGCCGCCATGTGGCGTTCCATTCCACACACATCTGTTTTGTCGGAGGAGAAAACCGGTGGAATTTGACAGCCACATGGCTAAGTGTGTCGGTAAATTCTTTTGCTAGCTACGGGAGGTGTGTCCATACTTTTAAGGTACGTAAGTGGCTCATTAAAAGATTTTCGCAAATATTAACTAATGCTCGTAGTAAACTAAAGTCGTCCTCCCATTCTAGTGACATATATAAAGCGCATTCAGCGTCAACACGGAGATACGCGCGCAATTAAACAATAAAGTTAGAACTCGCAAGTTTGGAATTCCATTTTCACCGTACCTTGCGGGCACTCCCAGTTGTTTGCGGCCTTTACGATTTTCTTTGGCGTTGTGGCTTGCAAAGTAGGCGAATTCGTTTTGCTCAATCTTCCGAACTGGACTCCAAGAACGAGCGCGTCGCCCAGCGCTTGCAGTCAACGATCAGCGCAACAAGAGAAATTCCAGCAGCAGCAGCGAGACAACACGCGAGATGCGTACAATTGTCAAAGAGTTTGCAGTCGGACGAATGCCGTGACTACTGTTTGGAGGTAAGCAAGTAAGTTTGACGGTGAAGGATCGGCAGTGCCCACGTCATTAATTTAACGGAATAAGTGCCAGAGCAAGATATGATTTGCATACCATCTCGCCATTAATTTCTTGCAACGTATTAAATCTAGCTTTGGAAGCTGTTCCCAAAAGTTAGATTAAATGATAGCTGTTCCAGGAGATGGAACATCACAAATCGCGTGTGGTGGGTACAAGTAATCACCGTCATTTGCGTAGTTTCGAATAATATCTTAATATGAATTGGCGTGAATTCAACACAGTTCATGATGTTGCTTGATAGATACACGGTATTTTGTTTTCCTCATGTGAGCCAAAGATTTATCTGTACGAGTGAACATATAAAACTGGATATAAAAATTAAACAGATAACACCAGTATGTTGACGTAGCTTCACTATAAATATGACCTACTAACCCTATAATAATTGCCGTCTGAAACATTTTTGTATTTTCTTTCATCAGAAGTTTACTTCTCGTTAATACACAAAAAATGAAATGTTCAATAATCTAACAATCTACATAATATCAGTCAATTTTCGATTTTCAACTGTTACCCAGTAATTAACATATGGACTCAAATTTAAAGGATACAATTATGTATATTGTAATATTTAAAGTATAAATATTAACGTGGAGGCATCAAAATATTGAATAAATTTAATGCTGTATTTTTCTGCTGCATATAACATCCATCGATCCACACCTTATTCATTATAATGTAGCATTTGCAAATGGATTGATAAATATATACACGCGATTAGATATTAAAGTAAATTAGATAATGAAATTGTATTTTAGGTTCAATGGACGGAGTAAGATAGTTAAGAGATAATTGAACTAGTATGAAATTGCATGAGTGCGTAATATGTTTATATGTTTTATGTTTTTGAACGTCTACATTTTGATTGTTTTTGTTATTCGAGTGATTGGAGAAAATTTCAAAGATAAGCATAAATTAAAGGTCAAATGTTCTAACTTTCAAACTTTTAGTTTTGGTGTCTAGTTAATTGCATCTTACATAAATTGTCATTTCTATATTTATGGCCAATATAACGATTCGAAAATCAAACATAATAGAAACTGAAATTTAACTTCATATAAACGTAAAACATTTCCCCGTTTCGTCAAACGATTTCAACATTTATTGCATTTGAACTGCTTTGTACATTCGCCTGAATAACTCAAATGAATGATACTGTTTAGTGGTTGGTAAAAGATAATGAGAGTTAATTAATACATTCAAATTTTCACCTGAAATATCTTCTTCATCTTATGGTCCAGTACATTCTAAAAATGCCAAATTCACAGTTTTCATGTTTATACAGTTTTTATGTTGGCGGTCTCTGCTTGAGGTAAATTTATTTGATATAATAAAACCAAAAGCAAAGTTTATTTTCGAAATCCACATGATAATTTTTATTAAAATTTTTGACGTTTCGGTATGTACCTTTAGACAACTGAACGCCGCAACCCTCAAGAAAAATCATTGTATTGATTCCAAGTTTGAATTTGCTATCGTTTTATTTATATGTACATAGTTTGCTAAATGTACCAGGCTGTAGTGTTCTTAAATCCAAAGAGAATGTTAGAATATTTGACATGAAAAAAAAAAGGATTTCTGTTAACTAATGTATGGCATAAATATTCCAAATGCACTGTAAAATTAAATAAAATACTTTGGGTCAGAAGAGCAAAATCAATATGATTCGACGATACTCTCGTTTCCATTGAGATATATTAGAAATTGTTTGGAATCATCAATATCGTTTCTCTTTAATTTGTCTTCAGTCAAATTACGGCTTGAAGGTAGAGGTTTTATAACACAGCTATTGTGCTTCTGTTAATCGAAATCTAATTGCTATATATATATTTTAAATTCATCGTACGAAAGTAGTATTATTCTCGAAATGTGTTCTCCACAGTAATATTGAACTGCATTGTCGGTTATGCTTATCTTATTTGACTTGTGGCACTCTTATAAAATTGAATATTGTATTTGAGCGTGAATTTACGCAAAACAACACTCGTTGCTTCCTTTAATTTCATCTAAATTTATGAATATTTTTGTAATGAACGAATAGGGAGAAATAATTTTTCTTATTGTGATTGTAACAATTCTAGTGTTAACTGCGATAGACTCGTATTATCTTTAATAATTCTAATTGTAACATATGAATATTAAACATGATTTATTAAGGAAGCCATAAGCCTTTCCGTTCCGCATGCTCTTTCTTTTGCAGCGGAAGTGAAGACCGAGGGTAAGTATGTCCTGAAGAGGGTTAGGTTTTAATAATCTGCGGATGATTGATTTCTATTCGGTTACGGTCCGCGGTACCCTTGTTTGCGCTCGTTTTTTTCTTAGAGTAGGTTATTTTGGACTTGAGGTAGGTTAGCTTATTTTCTGGTACCGCGTCGGTGATTCGGTAACGCGCCTATGGGATTTTGTAGCGTTTTTGATTTGAGATCTGTGGAGAGATCACATCCAGAATTAACGTAACGTAGGTTTCCCGTTCTGGATGAGTAGTTGTTGACGCGTTTGGAAATCGGGCATGTGAACCGGTGGCTGAGTTAAGTAACTCGGACTTAGTCTGCTCGCGTAAGACCCGCGACCGAAACTCCTCTCCGAACTAGCTAGCCCACAAGCAGCCACCACGGAGTAGACTAAGTGTGACCGGACTTGTTGACTTGAAGGGTACAGTCCGTTGTCATTTCCAAGACTGCACGTCTCGAACCGATGAGAGGTCGGTTCTGATTGCGAACGAACGAGACGGAGTAGGAAACCGTTACAAATGGCGCCCAACGTGGGGCCCAAAACATCCTAAGGGGGAAAGAACTTCGCGTCTTCTGACGAGTTGGTCATTTACGGAGGATGTAAGGTACTTTGGTACTCGAGTCCCACTATCAGGAGCTGTGGAGTTGTGTGATACACACTAGCAGTCGCTTCACGTGAGTTGTATCTTCCGCTCTCCTTTGTTTGATTTTTTTTTCTCGCGACAGAATCCTTCCGATGTGTTGTCCCAGGTTAAACCCTGTAAGGACCTTCTATTTTCTTGATGGAACAGCCAGCCTGATGGGTTTACCTATCAGCATGGACTCTCAAGAAAATAGAAGGCTACCTTGCCTTTATGTCGTGGAAGGATTCTACTTATTTTGTATGCGTGATAGACGAGTGGTATCGGTTCAACGTTCGGTGGCGTATGCTGGAATTGCGAGGCCCGGAATGCTTCCACGCGTCGGGAATTTTGACCGCGTACAAAATCGTTACGGTAGCTCTACCACTTGTCTCGTCGAGTCATTTAACGTAGATTAGAAACGGTTTGTAACGTACGGGAAATGGGGAAAATAAAATAGTAAATCAATCTGAAGCACCCTTCTCTTGACAGACCACCATCAGTCATCATTTCTGCACGAAGGAGTTGGAGTTGCGGAACTGAAAGGCTGTCTTAAAATTTTTTTTGTGAGGAACATTTGAGCTCGCCACTTTCGGCCACGAAATTATTTTTAAGGTTTTTTTTTATATATATTAGGGTTAACCTTTCTTTTTTTTAGTAATAAACAACTTACTTCTACCACACACAAGACCGAACCAAAAATGGCAACGAAGCGGACTCCCGATAAGCGGTGGACCCGGCCCAAAACGGTCCACCCCGCGAACTGCGGGATCTGTTTCGAGGACGTAGTGGAGGGGGTACACAGCGTGCGATTGGATTGTGGACATCTATTCCACCGTGCCTGTGTCCAACAGCTCCTCCTCACGTCCGAGCTGTGTCCCTTATGCCGACGACCCATCGAGCGGACCGCCCTAGACGTCCCCCTCGGAACGCCCCTACCAACGCGTGGAGCAGTGGCGAAAGGAGTCCCAGAAGCCGAACCGGCACAACCACTTTTAGACCTGCAAGGAGCCGTAGGCGGTGAAGTCCCGGCCGCAAGTGTCGTGTCCGAGGTGACACCCATGCCGTCCGTCCACTCCATTGACACCCTCGTGGCGTTGATGAGGGATATGTCGGAGAGGATTGGCAACCTGGAGGGAAAGCTCCAGAATCTCCCTATGAGCCAACCACCCAGTCGCGTGAGAACTCCGCTTGGCTGGGAGCCCAATCCCAGTGTGGCGATGCCCCACTCCCGACAATCCGAGCAATGGGTCCCACCTCCAAGGAACTCGGGAATGGATCCCAGAGCTCCCGAATATAGACCACGACACAGCACCGGACCTCCGTTGGTACCTCTAGCCCCCGAGGCCGTTCAGTACAACAGGTCAACAGAGGATGTGATTCCCCCCGGGAACGCATTGACACCTTTTCGAGACCCGACGCCTCGTATCATGGAGAGTTGGCGCCTGAACTTTACAGGGTTCAACGATATGATATCGGCGGACCGGTTCCTTTTCCGGATTCAGGCGTTGGTATCCAGCACCCTGGGAGGTGATTCCTCGGCCTTCCTCCGGCATGTACATCTTTTGTTCAGCGGCGACGCTGCCGACTGGTACTGGAGCTTTAAAGAATCAACGTCACGTCCCACTTGGCACTCTTTCAAAGCAGCCTTCCGCAATCGATTTGAGGATGGCTTCACTGAGAGAGAGCTAAAGGAGCAAATAAAGAAACGGAAACAAGGCGCTCACGAACCGTTCGACCAGTACTACACAAGTATAGTGAGATTGAGCACTCGCTTGCGAACTACCATGCCCGAGGACGAACTGGTAGAAATTATCAGAGAGAATATGCGCTGGGATCTCCAGAACAGCCTTCTGCATTTTCCCATCAACACCATACAGGGATTGCGCCTCCATGCCCGTAGACAAGAACACTTGGATGAGCGGCGAGGTACCTTCTGCCCACAACCTCGCATAACGGGACCAAATCCCCGAAATCATCACACCGCGGAGTTGATGGCAGCGGACCACCTGCTTGCTGATCCAGTACCAGTACCGAGGAGCGGAGCACCACCTGAGCTTGAGGACCCAGCCTTGATGGATCGACCCTCCCTTGAAGCAATTACAAGCCCGACGGTCTGTTGGAACTGCCGACAACCGGGACATCGGTTCTATGCATGTCCAGCGGAGCCGACGCTTTTCTGCTACCGCTGCGGGAAGGTCGACACCTACGCCCCTGACTGTGCCAATTGCAAAGGGCGAAAAAACTTGCCACCGAGTGCCGCGACCACCCGTCGGCACTCCTAAACCCCGGACGAACCAATCTTGACCCTATCACTAGCTATGACCAAGCTCCCAACATGACTCCAACTCTGCTGACTCGCACCGCTAAACACAGTTCTCCCGAAGTTCCACAACCGACGCCGTCCTTCGCCGAGGCCAACGCGCAGGGAAATGATAGCGAGGCGAAAGTTCCTTGGCATGTAAAACCTTTTCATGTCAGGCTGCGGAATTACTTGGCTACTCGACAGCGCATCTTCCATGAGGAGTTGGCCACAAATGTCCCACCGCGAAGCAAGCGAGCCACGCGTCGGATGCGGAGCTTCTGGAGAAAAGTCAGGCAGTCGAGGAAGGTGCTGAAGGACATACACTTAGACGAATTATTGAGGGATGATGTTCGGCCATATGCGTCAGTACACCTCCTGCAAAAACGAGTGTCAGGCTTAGTCGATACGGGAGCCAGTGTGAATTGCATATCTGCCGATTTTGCAGGGGAGGTACTGGCAATGCACGCGGATCAAATTCGTCATTTCACCTCCTGGTTAAGCACGGCGGACGGAACTCGTCACTCTGTAGTGGGAAAAATTATGACGGATGTCACCTTTAAAGGAGTAACTAAACCCATGGAATTTTTCATCATACCTCAGTTAACCCAGAATCTTTATCTAGGAGTGGATTTCGTTCGAAAATTTAACTTGGCCCCGGCACTATTCTCCGGTACGACCCTGGAGTCCGTCACCACCGTTCCTGACCAATCTCAACCCTCTAACTTACTACGACATACACTGGATGTAAATCAGCAACTGCGTCTTGACTCGGCTATATCGGCTTTTCCATCGCATGAGAAGGAAGGTCTCGGGCGGACTGCCCTGGTGTTCCACACTATAGATGTGGGGGATGCTAAACCCATAAAACAGAGACATTTCGCCATATCTCCGGCGAAGGAAAAATCGTTATATGCCGAAGTGGATCGAATGCTAGCATTAGGCGTAATCGAAGAATCACAGCGCGCGTGGGCTTCCCCAGTCACCTTAGTTGTCAAGCCGAACAAGGTCCGGTTATGCTTAGATGCCAGACGCTTGAACGCCGTCACAGTCAAGGACGCATACCCTCTACCGTTGATTGAAGGCATTTTGAGTCGGTTGCCTAAAGCCCATTTCATCACGAGCTTAGACCTCAAGGACGCCTTCTGGCAAATTCCTTTAGACCCCGGTTCAAAGGAGAAAACAGCCTTCACAGTCCCAGGTCGGCCCCTATACCAATTCGTGACCATGCCCTTCGGATTGTGCAATGCCCCCCAAACAATGACGCGCCTCATGGATAAGGTGATACCACCTCATTTGCGGCACCAAGTTTTCGTTTACTTGGACGATCTGTTGCTTATAACCGAGACCTTTGACGAACACATCGACCTGCTTCAGGAGGTGGCTCTACACATCCGGAGGGCAAGATTAACCATCAACATACGGAAGAGTCAGTTCGTGATGACGGAGGTGAAGTATTTAGGTCACATCATTGGGCATGGCCATATCAAGACCGATCCGGAAAAGACTCAAGCGATTGACGTTTTTCCATTACCCAAGACCACCAAACAATTACGCAGATTCTTAGGCTTATGCGGATGGTACCAGCGTTTTGTACGTGACTATGCCACCATAACCACTCCTTTGACCGACATGCTGCGTAAGGGACGTAAATTCGTCTGGGAAGAGCCCAGCTTGCGAGCCTTTGAAGAGCTAAAGAAGAGTCTGACGACAGCCCCCGTACTGCACAGCCCGGACTTTGACAAACCGTTCTCGATCCATTGTGACGCGAGTCAACATGGGGTGGGAGCAGTCTTAGTCCAGGTTGCACAAGACGGCGAGGAGAGACCTATAGCCTTCATGTCTCACAAGTTGAACCCAGCCCAGCGAAATTACACGGTCTCCGAGCAGGAATGTCTAGCTGCGGTGTTGGCAGTGAAACGCTTCCGAGCCTATGTGGAGGGACACACCTTTGAAATCGTTACAGACCACGCGTCTCTGAAATGGCTAATGAGCCAGACTGATCTCAACGGCAGATTGGCCAGGTGGGCACTGAAACTACAGGCATTTGACTTCACAATTCGCCACCGAAAAGGAAGCCAGCATGTAGTCCCCGACACCCTATCCAGAATGTTCGCCCCTGAAGGAGCCGAGTTGGTCCAGGAGGACGACAGCCCCCAATTGATCGATCTGGACCATCCTGCCTTCAAGTCAGCCAGCTACACCCAACTGATTCACACTATCCAGAATCAACTGTCCCAGCTTCCTGAACTGCGGTTGACGGATGGATTTATTTATAAGCGGATGGGACACGCATCCGGAGACCCCATACAAGAAGAAGAACAGTGGAAGTTGTGGGTGCCCGAAGAATTAACCACTGATCTTATCAGACGGGCCCATGACCACCCATCTAGTGCGCACGGCGGATACAGTCGTACCCTTAGGCGGTTGAAAACCTGTTTCTTTTGGCCTAAGATGGCACAACAGATAAAAGCGTACGTAGCCTCTTGTGAGCTATGCAAGTGTACTAAAGCGCCCAACACCATTCTTCGGCCACCCATGGGTAAGGTTGAGGTCCCCGAACGTGTGTTCCAGCGCTTGTACATTGATCTTATCGGTCCTTACCCTCGATCTACTTCTGGTCACACGGGAGCTGTCGTGGTCCTGGACCAGCTCTCTAAATTCCCTATCATAGAACCACTACGTAACATGCACACTGGACCTATAATCAGCTTCTTGGAGAACCGAGTCTTTCACATGTTTGGAGTTCCGGAGAAACTTGTCTCCGACAATGGGGTCCAGTTCACCTCCAGCAAGTTCCGAGACCTAATGTCCAAATACGGCATCATCCACCAACGAACCGCCGTCTATTCACCACAAGCCAACGCATCCGAACGACTGAACCGTACGCTCATAGCGGCCATTCGCGCATATGTCCACCCGACGCAGAAGGACTGGGATCGCAAATTGTCCGCCATCACTAGTGCGCTGCGCTCGTCGTACCACGCCACTACCGGCATTTCGCCGTATTTCGCATTGTTCGGGCAGTACATGATCTGTCATGGGAGCGCTTACCGGCTATTGCGGCAACTGAAATCGCTAGAGGACCCAATCGTGGTTCTGGAACCGCACGAAAAGCTCCAACTTCTGCGAGAGCAACTGCGGGAGAAGATTGAAGAAAGTCGACGGATGGGAGAGGAGCGGTACAACTTGCGATCTCATCCTTCTGGCTTTAAGGCAGGCGACGAAATATATCGTCGAAACTTCCGGCAGAGCGATGCCACCCGACATTACAATGCCAAACTAGACAAGAAATTCGTGAAGTGTCGAGTCCTACAAGTAATAAGTCCTACCCGATACCTCATCGCGGACATGGCTGGTAAAACCCTGGGAATTTACCACGCAAAAGACCTTAGACGATGAAGTGCAACTATTTCACACGAAAAAACCTTGGCTTACCTAAATCTCTGCCTGGACGAAGACCTCCGAATAACACCTGACTCCCTACTGTATAGCCACTATCGAGTCTTCACGAACATGGTTGTAGCCTATTCCTCGAAATCGACCTTCGACCCGCCACGGCCCTAACCAAGACCTTTTTCGTAGGGGGCGGGATCGTAATTACTTCGATTTGGGGGGGGGGGATGTGTAATGTGACGCCTACGCCCGGGAATCGAAGTGATTCCGATCCCGAACCCTTGCACTCGGCCAGATGGGTATGATCTCGAAATGCAAGCGGACTTCATCTTTCGTGCGGATATCTTGCGCAGAAGATATTTTTTTTTTCTCCAAATATTTAGATCTGTGGATTTAAATATTTGAAACCGAATATTGAACAGGGCCCCGACGCATTTCGAGACATATCCATTTGGGACTGCCCCTCCACCGTGGCCATCGAAAAACTATGCCACTGGCAACAAATGGAGATGCACATTGCCGCCATGTGGCGTTCCATTCCACACACATCTGTTTTGTCGGAGGAGAAAACCGGTGGAATTTGACAGCCACATGGCTAAGTGTGTCGGTAAATTCTTTTGCTAGCTACGGGAGGTGTGTCCATACTTTTAAGGTACGTAAGTGGCTCATTAAAAGATTTTCGCAAATATTAACTAATGCTCGTAGTAAACTAAAGTCGTCCTCCCATTCTAGTGACATATATAAAGCGCATTCAGCGTCAACACGGAGATACGCGCGCAATTAAACAATAAAGTTAGAACTCGCAAGTTTGGAATTCCATTTTCACCGTACCTTGCGGGCACTCCCAGTTGTTTGCGGCCTTTACGATTTTCTTTGGCGTTGTGGCTTGCAAAGTAGGCGAATTCGTTTTGCTCAATCTTCCGAACTGGACTCCAAGAACGAGCGCGTCGCCCAGCGCTTGCAGTCAACGATCAGCGCAACAAGAGAAATTCCAGCAGCAGCAGCGAGACAACACGCGAGATGCGTACAATTGTCAAAGAGTTTGCAGTCGGACGAATGCCGTGACTACTGTTTGGAGGTAAGCAAGTAAGTTTGACGGTGAAGGATCGGCAGTGCCCACGTCATTAATTTAACGGAATAAGTGCCAGAGCAAGATATGATTTGCATACCATCTCGCCATTAATTTCTTGCAACGTATTAAATCTAGCTTTGGAAGCTGTTCCCAAAAGTTAGAGTAGATGATAGCTGTTCCAGGAGATGGAACATCACAAATCGCGTGTGGTGGGTACAAGTAATCACCGTCATTTGCGTAGTTTCGAATAATATCTTAATATGAATTGGCGTGAATTCAACACAGTTCATGATGTTGCTTGATAGATACACGGTATTTTGTTTTCCTCATGTGAGCCAAAGATTTATCTGTACGAGTGAACATATAAAACTGGATATAAAAATTAAACAGATAACACCAGTATGTTGACGTAGCTTCACTATAAATATGACCTACTAACCCTATAATAATTGCCGTCTGAAACATTTTTGTATTTTCTTTCATCAGAAGTTTACTTCTCGTTAATACACAAAAAATGAAATGTTCAATAATCTAACAATCTACATAATATCAGTCAATTTTCGATTTTCAACTGTTACCCAGTAATTAACATATGGACTCAAATTTAAAGGATACAATTATGTATATTGTAATATTTAAAGTATAAATATTAACGTGGAGGCATCAAAATATTGAATAAATTTAATGCTGTATTTTTCTGCTGCATATAACATCCATCGATCCACACCTTATTCATTATAATGTAGCATTTGCAAATGGATTGATAAATATATACACGCGATTAGATATTAAAGTAAATTAGATAATGAAATTGTATTTTAGGTTCAATGGACGGAGTAAGATAGTTAAGAGATAATTGAACTAGTATGAAATTGCATGAGTGCGTAATATGTTTATATGTTTTATGTTTTTGAACGTCTACATTTTGATTGTTTTTGTTATTCGAGTGATTGGAGAAAATTTCAAAGATAAGCATAAATTAAAGGTCAAATGTTCTAACTTTCAAACTTTTAGTTTTGGTGTCTAGTTAATTGCATCTTACATAAATTGTCATTTCTATATTTATGGCCAATATAACGATTCGAAAATCAAACATAATAGAAACTGAAATTTAACTTCATATAAACGTAAAACATTTCCCCGTTTCGTCAAACGATTTCAACATTTATTGCATTTGAACTGCTTTGTACATTCGCCTGAATAACTCAAATGAATGATACTGTTTAGTGGTTGGTAAAAGATAATGAGAGTTAATTAATACATTCAAATTTTCACCTGAAATATCTTCTTCATCTTATGGTCCAGTACATTCTAAAAATGCCAAATTCACAGTTTTCATGTTTATACAGTTTTTATGTTGGCGGTCTCTGCTTGAGGTAAATTTATTTGATATAATAAAACCAAAAGCAAAGTTTATTTTCGAAATCCACATGATAATTTTTATTAAAATTTTTGACGTTTCGGTATGTACCTTTAGACAACTGAACGCCGCAACCCTCAAGAAAAATCATTGTATTGATTCCAAGTTTGAATTTGCTATCGTTTTATTTATATGTACATAGTTTGCTAAATGTACCAGGCTGTAGTGTTCTTAAATCCAAAGAGAATGTTAGAATATTTGACATGAAAAAAAAAAGGATTTCTGTTAACTAATGTATGGCATAAATATTCCAAATGCACTGTAAAATTAAATAAAATACTTTGGGTCAGAAGAGCAAAATCAATATGATTCGACGATACTCTCGTTTCCATTGAGATATATTAGAAATTGTTTGGAATCATCAATATCGTTTCTCTTTAATTTGTCTTCAGTCAAATTACGGCTTGAAGGTAGAGGTTTTATAACACAGCTATTGTGCTTCTGTTAATCGAAATCTAATTGCTATATATATATTTTAAATTCATCGTACGAAAGTAGTATTATTCTCGAAATGTGTTCTCCACAGTAATATTGAACTGCATTGTCGGTTATGCTTATCTTATTTGACTTGTGGCACTCTTATAAAATTGAATATTGTATTTGAGCGTGAATTTACGCAAAACAACACTCGTTGCTTCCTTTAATTTCATCTAAATTTATGAATATTTTTGTAATGAACGAATAGGGAGAAATAATTTTTCTTATTGTGATTGTAACAATTCTAGTGTTAACTGCGATAGACTCGTATTATCTTTAATAATTCTAATTGTAACATATGAATATTAAACATGATTTATTAAGGAAGCCATAAGCCTTTCCGTTCCGCATGCTCTTTCTTTTGCAGCGGAAGTGAAGACCGAGGGTAAGTATGTCCTGAAGAGGGTTAGGTTTTAATAATCTGCGGATGATTGATTTCTATTCGGTTACGGTCCGCGGTACCCTTGTTTGCGCTCGTTTTTTTCTTAGAGTAGGTTATTTTGGACTTGAGGTAGGTTAGCTTATTTTCTGGTACCGCGTCGGTGATTCGGTAACGCGCCTATGGGATTTTGTAGCGTTTTTGATTTGAGATCTGTGGAGAGATCACATCCAGAATTAACGTAACGTAGGTTTCCCGTTCTGGATGAGTAGTTGTTGACGCGTTTGGAAATCGGGCATGTGAACCGGTGGCTGAGTTAAGTAACTCGGACTTAGTCTGCTCGCGTAAGACCCGCGACCGAAACTCCTCTCCGAACTAGCTAGCCCACAAGCAGCCACCACGGAGTAGACTAAGTGTGACCGGACTTGTTGACTTGAAGGGTACAGTCCGTTGTCATTTCCAAGACTGCACGTCTCGAACCGATGAGAGGTCGGTTCTGATTGCGAACGAACGAGACGGAGTAGGAAACCGTTACAAATGGCGCCCAACGTGGGGCCCAAAACATCCTAAGGGGGAAAGAACTTCGCGTCTTCTGACGAGTTGGTCATTTACGGAGGATGTAAGGTACTTTGGTACTCGAGTCCCACTATCAGGAGCTGTGGAGTTGTGTGATACACACTAGCAGTCGCTTCACGTGAGTTGTATCTTCCGCTCTCCTTTGTTTGATTTTTTTTTCTCGCGACAGAATCCTTCCGATGTGTTGTCCCAGGTTAAACCCTGTAAGGACCTTCTATTTTCTTGATGGAACAGCCAGCCTGATGGGTTTACCTATCAGCATGGACTCTCAAGAAAATAGAAGGCTACCTTGCCTTTATGTCGTGGAAGGATTCTACTTATTTTGTATGCGTGATAGACGAGTGGTATCGGTTCAACGTTCGGTGGCGTATGCTGGAATTGCGAGGCCCGGAATGCTTCCACGCGTCGGGAATTTTGACCGCGTACAAAATCGTTACGGTAGCTCTACCACTTGTCTCGTCGAGTCATTTAACGTAGATTAGAAACGGTTTGTAACGTACGGGAAATGGGGAAAATAAAATAGTAAATCAATCTGAAGCACCCTTCTCTTGACAGACCACCATCAGTCATCATTTCTGCACGAAGGAGTTGGAGTTGCGGAACTGAAAGGCTGTCTTAAAATTTTTTTTGTGAGGAACATTTGAGCTCGCCACTTTCGGCCACGAAATTATTTTTAAGGTTTTTTTTTATATATATTAGGGTTAACCTTTCTTTTTTTTAGTAATAAACAACTTACTTCTACCACACACAAGACCGAACCAAAAATGGCAACGAAGCGGACTCCCGATAAGCGGTGGACCCGGCCCAAAACGGTCCACCCCGCGAACTGCGGGATCTGTTTCGAGGACGTAGTGGAGGGGGTACACAGCGTGCGATTGGATTGTGGACATCTATTCCACCGTGCCTGTGTCCAACAGCTCCTCCTCACGTCCGAGCTGTGTCCCTTATGCCGACGACCCATCGAGCGGACCGCCCTAGACGTCCCCCTCGGAACGCCCCTACCAACGCGTGGAGCAGTGGCGAAAGGAGTCCCAGAAGCCGAACCGGCACAACCACTTTTAGACCTGCAAGGAGCCGTAGGCGGTGAAGTCCCGGCCGCAAGTGTCGTGTCCGAGGTGACACCCATGCCGTCCGTCCACTCCATTGACACCCTCGTGGCGTTGATGAGGGATATGTCGGAGAGGATTGGCAACCTGGAGGGAAAGCTCCAGAATCTCCCTATGAGCCAACCACCCAGTCGCGTGAGAACTCCGCTTGGCTGGGAGCCCAATCCCAGTGTGGCGATGCCCCACTCCCGACAATCCGAGCAATGGGTCCCACCTCCAAGGAACTCGGGAATGGATCCCAGAGCTCCCGAATATAGACCACGACACAGCACCGGACCTCCGTTGGTACCTCTAGCCCCCGAGGCCGTTCAGTACAACAGGTCAACAGAGGATGTGATTCCCCCCGGGAACGCATTGACACCTTTTCGAGACCCGACGCCTCGTATCATGGAGAGTTGGCGCCTGAACTTTACAGGGTTCAACGATATGATATCGGCGGACCGGTTCCTTTTCCGGATTCAGGCGTTGGTATCCAGCACCCTGGGAGGTGATTCCTCGGCCTTCCTCCGGCATGTACATCTTTTGTTCAGCGGCGACGCTGCCGACTGGTACTGGAGCTTTAAAGAATCAACGTCACGTCCCACTTGGCACTCTTTCAAAGCAGCCTTCCGCAATCGATTTGAGGATGGCTTCACTGAGAGAGAGCTAAAGGAGCAAATAAAGAAACGGAAACAAGGCGCTCACGAACCGTTCGACCAGTACTACACAAGTATAGTGAGATTGAGCACTCGCTTGCGAACTACCATGCCCGAGGACGAACTGGTAGAAATTATCAGAGAGAATATGCGCTGGGATCTCCAGAACAGCCTTCTGCATTTTCCCATCAACACCATACAGGGATTGCGCCTCCATGCCCGTAGACAAGAACACTTGGATGAGCGGCGAGGTACCTTCTGCCCACAACCTCGCATAACGGGACCAAATCCCCGAAATCATCACACCGCGGAGTTGATGGCAGCGGACCACCTGCTTGCTGATCCAGTACCAGTACCGAGGAGCGGAGCACCACCTGAGCTTGAGGACCCAGCCTTGATGGATCGACCCTCCCTTGAAGCAATTACAAGCCCGACGGTCTGTTGGAACTGCCGACAACCGGGACATCGGTTCTATGCATGTCCAGCGGAGCCGACGCTTTTCTGCTACCGCTGCGGGAAGGTCGACACCTACGCCCCTGACTGTGCCAATTGCAAAGGGCGAAAAAACTTGCCACCGAGTGCCGCGACCACCCGTCGGCACTCCTAAACCCCGGACGAACCAATCTTGACCCTATCACTAGCTATGACCAAGCTCCCAACATGACTCCAACTCTGCTGACTCGCACCGCTAAACACAGTTCTCCCGAAGTTCCACAACCGACGCCGTCCTTCGCCGAGGCCAACGCGCAGGGAAATGATAGCGAGGCGAAAGTTCCTTGGCATGTAAAACCTTTTCATGTCAGGCTGCGGAATTACTTGGCTACTCGACAGCGCATCTTCCATGAGGAGTTGGCCACAAATGTCCCACCGCGAAGCAAGCGAGCCACGCGTCGGATGCGGAGCTTCTGGAGAAAAGTCAGGCAGTCGAGGAAGGTGCTGAAGGACATACACTTAGACGAATTATTGAGGGATGATGTTCGGCCATATGCGTCAGTACACCTCCTGCAAAAACGAGTGTCAGGCTTAGTCGATACGGGAGCCAGTGTGAATTGCATATCTGCCGATTTTGCAGGGGAGGTACTGGCAATGCACGCGGATCAAATTCGTCATTTCACCTCCTGGTTAAGCACGGCGGACGGAACTCGTCACTCTGTAGTGGGAAAAATTATGACGGATGTCACCTTTAAAGGAGTAACTAAACCCATGGAATTTTTCATCATACCTCAGTTAACCCAGAATCTTTATCTAGGAGTGGATTTCGTTCGAAAATTTAACTTGGCCCCGGCACTATTCTCCGGTACGACCCTGGAGTCCGTCACCACCGTTCCTGACCAATCTCAACCCTCTAACTTACTACGACATACACTGGATGTAAATCAGCAACTGCGTCTTGACTCGGCTATATCGGCTTTTCCATCGCATGAGAAGGAAGGTCTCGGGCGGACTGCCCTGGTGTTCCACACTATAGATGTGGGGGATGCTAAACCCATAAAACAGAGACATTTCGCCATATCTCCGGCGAAGGAAAAATCGTTATATGCCGAAGTGGATCGAATGCTAGCATTAGGCGTAATCGAAGAATCACAGCGCGCGTGGGCTTCCCCAGTCACCTTAGTTGTCAAGCCGAACAAGGTCCGGTTATGCTTAGATGCCAGACGCTTGAACGCCGTCACAGTCAAGGACGCATACCCTCTACCGTTGATTGAAGGCATTTTGAGTCGGTTGCCTAAAGCCCATTTCATCACGAGCTTAGACCTCAAGGACGCCTTCTGGCAAATTCCTTTAGACCCCGGTTCAAAGGAGAAAACAGCCTTCACAGTCCCAGGTCGGCCCCTATACCAATTCGTGACCATGCCCTTCGGATTGTGCAATGCCCCCCAAACAATGACGCGCCTCATGGATAAGGTGATACCACCTCATTTGCGGCACCAAGTTTTCGTTTACTTGGACGATCTGTTGCTTATAACCGAGACCTTTGACGAACACATCGACCTGCTTCAGGAGGTGGCTCTACACATCCGGAGGGCAAGATTAACCATCAACATACGGAAGAGTCAGTTCGTGATGACGGAGGTGAAGTATTTAGGTCACATCATTGGGCATGGCCATATCAAGACCGATCCGGAAAAGACTCAAGCGATTGACGTTTTTCCATTACCCAAGACCACCAAACAATTACGCAGATTCTTAGGCTTATGCGGATGGTACCAGCGTTTTGTACGTGACTATGCCACCATAACCACTCCTTTGACCGACATGCTGCGTAAGGGACGTAAATTCGTCTGGGAAGAGCCCAGCTTGCGAGCCTTTGAAGAGCTAAAGAAGAGTCTGACGACAGCCCCCGTACTGCACAGCCCGGACTTTGACAAACCGTTCTCGATCCATTGTGACGCGAGTCAACATGGGGTGGGAGCAGTCTTAGTCCAGGTTGCACAAGACGGCGAGGAGAGACCTATAGCCTTCATGTCTCACAAGTTGAACCCAGCCCAGCGAAATTACACGGTCTCCGAGCAGGAATGTCTAGCTGCGGTGTTGGCAGTGAAACGCTTCCGAGCCTATGTGGAGGGACACACCTTTGAAATCGTTACAGACCACGCGTCTCTGAAATGGCTAATGAGCCAGACTGATCTCAACGGCAGATTGGCCAGGTGGGCACTGAAACTACAGGCATTTGACTTCACAATTCGCCACCGAAAAGGAAGCCAGCATGTAGTCCCCGACACCCTATCCAGAATGTTCGCCCCTGAAGGAGCCGAGTTGGTCCAGGAGGACGACAGCCCCCAATTGATCGATCTGGACCATCCTGCCTTCAAGTCAGCCAGCTACACCCAACTGATTCACACTATCCAGAATCAACTGTCCCAGCTTCCTGAACTGCGGTTGACGGATGGATTTATTTATAAGCGGATGGGACACGCATCCGGAGACCCCATACAAGAAGAAGAACAGTGGAAGTTGTGGGTGCCCGAAGAATTAACCACTGATCTTATCAGACGGGCCCATGACCACCCATCTAGTGCGCACGGCGGATACAGTCGTACCCTTAGGCGGTTGAAAACCTGTTTCTTTTGGCCTAAGATGGCACAACAGATAAAAGCGTACGTAGCCTCTTGTGAGCTATGCAAGTGTACTAAAGCGCCCAACACCATTCTTCGGCCACCCATGGGTAAGGTTGAGGTCCCCGAACGTGTGTTCCAGCGCTTGTACATTGATCTTATCGGTCCTTACCCTCGATCTACTTCTGGTCACACGGGAGCTGTCGTGGTCCTGGACCAGCTCTCTAAATTCCCTATCATAGAACCACTACGTAACATGCACACTGGACCTATAATCAGCTTCTTGGAGAACCGAGTCTTTCACATGTTTGGAGTTCCGGAGAAACTTGTCTCCGACAATGGGGTCCAGTTCACCTCCAGCAAGTTCCGAGACCTAATGTCCAAATACGGCATCATCCACCAACGAACCGCCGTCTATTCACCACAAGCCAACGCATCCGAACGACTGAACCGTACGCTCATAGCGGCCATTCGCGCATATGTCCACCCGACGCAGAAGGACTGGGATCGCAAATTGTCCGCCATCACTAGTGCGCTGCGCTCGTCGTACCACGCCACTACCGGCATTTCGCCGTATTTCGCATTGTTCGGGCAGTACATGATCTGTCATGGGAGCGCTTACCGGCTATTGCGGCAACTGAAATCGCTAGAGGACCCAATCGTGGTTCTGGAACCGCACGAAAAGCTCCAACTTCTGCGAGAGCAACTGCGGGAGAAGATTGAAGAAAGTCGACGGATGGGAGAGGAGCGGTACAACTTGCGATCTCATCCTTCTGGCTTTAAGGCAGGCGACGAAATATATCGTCGAAACTTCCGGCAGAGCGATGCCACCCGACATTACAATGCCAAACTAGACAAGAAATTCGTGAAGTGTCGAGTCCTACAAGTAATAAGTCCTACCCGATACCTCATCGCGGACATGGCTGGTAAAACCCTGGGAATTTACCACGCAAAAGACCTTAGACGATGAAGTGCAACTATTTCACACGAAAAAACCTTGGCTTACCTAAATCTCTGCCTGGACGAAGACCTCCGAATAACACCTGACTCCCTACTGTATAGCCACTATCGAGTCTTCACGAACATGGTTGTAGCCTATTCCTCGAAATCGACCTTCGACCCGCCACGGCCCTAACCAAGACCTTTTTCGTAGGGGGCGGGATCGTAATTACTTCGATTTGGGGGGGGGGGGATGTGTAATGTGACGCCTACGCCCGGGAATCGAAGTGATTCCGATCCCGAACCCTTGCACTCGGCCAGATGGGTATGATCTCGAAATGCAAGCGGACTTCATCTTTCGTGCGGATATCTTGCGCAGAAGATATTTTTTTTTTCTCCAAATATTTAGATCTGTGGATTTAAATATTTGAAACCGAATATTGAACAGGGCCCCGACGCATTTCGAGACATATCCATTTGGGACTGCCCCTCCACCGTGGCCATCGAAAAACTATGCCACTGGCAACAAATGGAGATGCACATTGCCGCCATGTGGCGTTCCATTCCACACACATCTGTTTTGTCGGAGGAGAAAACCGGTGGAATTTGACAGCCACATGGCTAAGTGTGTCGGTAAATTCTTTTGCTAGCTACGGGAGGTGTGTCCATACTTTTAAGGTACGTAAGTGGCTCATTAAAAGATTTTCGCAAATATTAACTAATGCTCGTAGTAAACTAAAGTCGTCCTCCCATTCTAGTGACATATATAAAGCGCATTCAGCGTCAACACGGAGATACGCGCGCAATTAAACAATAAAGTTAGAACTCGCAAGTTTGGAATTCCATTTTCACCGTACCTTGCGGGCACTCCCAGTTGTTTGCGGCCTTTACGATTTTCTTTGGCGTTGTGGCTTGCAAAGTAGGCGAATTCGTTTTGCTCAATCTTCCGAACTGGACTCCAAGAACGAGCGCGTCGCCCAGCGCTTGCAGTCAACGATCAGCGCAACAAGAGAAATTCCAGCAGCAGCAGCGAGACAACACGCGAGATGCGTACAATTGTCAAAGAGTTTGCAGTCGGACGAATGCCGTGACTACTGTTTGGAGGTAAGCAAGTAAGTTTGACGGTGAAGGATCGGCAGTGCCCACGTCATTAATTTAACGGAATAAGTGCCAGAGCAAGATATGATTTGCATACCATCTCGCCATTAATTTCTTGCAACGTATTAAATCTAGCTTTGGAAGCTGTTCCCAAAAGTTAGAGTAGATGATAGCTGTTCCAGGAGATGGAACATCACAAATCGCGTGTGGTGGGTACAAGTAATCACCGTCATTTGCGTAGTTTCGAATAATATCTTAATATGAATTGGCGTGAATTCAACACAGTTCATGATGTTGCTTGATAGATACACGGTATTTTGTTTTCCTCATGTGAGCCAAAGATTTATCTGTACGAGTGAACATATAAAACTGGATATAAAAATTAAACAGATAACACCAGTATGTTGACGTAGCTTCACTATAAATATGACCTACTAACCCTATAATAATTGCCGTCTGAAACATTTTTGTATTTTCTTTCATCAGAAGTTTACTTCTCGTTAATACACAAAAAATGAAATGTTCAATAATCTAACAATCTACATAATATCAGTCAATTTTCGATTTTCAACTGTTACCCAGTAATTAACATATGGACTCAAATTTAAAGGATACAATTATGTATATTGTAATATTTAAAGTATAAATATTAACGTGGAGGCATCAAAATATTGAATAAATTTAATGCTGTATTTTTCTGCTGCATATAACATCCATCGATCCACACCTTATTCATTATAATGTAGCATTTGCAAATGGATTGATAAATATATACACGCGATTAGATATTAAAGTAAATTAGATAATGAAATTGTATTTTAGGTTCAATGGACGGAGTAAGATAGTTAAGAGATAATTGAACTAGTATGAAATTGCATGAGTGCGTAATATGTTTATATGTTTTATGTTTTTGAACGTCTACATTTTGATTGTTTTTGTTATTCGAGTGATTGGAGAAAATTTCAAAGATAAGCATAAATTAAAGGTCAAATGTTCTAACTTTCAAACTTTTAGTTTTGGTGTCTAGTTAATTGCATCTTACATAAATTGTCATTTCTATATTTATGGCCAATATAACGATTCGAAAATCAAACATAATAGAAACTGAAATTTAACTTCATATAAACGTAAAACATTTCCCCGTTTCGTAAAACGATTTCAACATTTATTGCATTTGAACTGCTTTGTACATTCGCCTGAATAACTCAAATGAATGATACTGTTTAGTGGTTGGTAAAAGATAATGAGAGTTAATTAATACATTCAAATTTTCACCTGAAATATCTTCTTCATCTTATGGTCCAGTACATTCTAAAAATGCCAAATTCACAGTTTTCATGTTTATACAGTTTTTATGTTGGCGGTCTCTGCTTGAGGTAAATTTATTTGATATAATAAAACCAAAAGCAAAGTTTATTTGCGAAATCCACATGATAATTTTTATTAAAATTTTTGACGTTTCGGTATGTACCTTTAGACAACTGAACGCCGCAACCCTCAAGAAAAATCATTGTATTGATTCCAAGTTTGAATTTGCTATCGTTTTATTTATATGTACATAGTTTGCTAAATGTACCAGGCTGTAGTGTTCTTAAATCCAAAGAGAATGTTAGAATATTTGACATGAAAAAAAAAAGGATTTCTGTTAACTAATGTATGGCATAAATATTCCAAATGCACTGTAAAATTAAATAAAATACTTTGGGTCAGAAGAGCAAAATCAATATGATTCGACGATACTCTCGTTTCCATTGAGATATATTAGAAATTGTTTGGAATCATCAATATCGTTTCTCTTTAATTTGTCTTCAGTCAAATTACGGCTTGAAGGTAGAGGTTTTATAACATAGCTATTGTGCTTCTGTTAATCGAAATCTAATTGCTATATATATTTTAAATTCATCGTACGAAAGTAGTATTATTCTCGAAATGTGTTCTCCATAGTAATATTGAACTGCATTGTCGGTTATGCTTATCTTATTTGACTTGTGGCACTCTTATAAAATTGAATATTGTATTTGAGCGTGAATTTACGCACAACAACACTCGTTGCTTCCTTTAATTTCATCTAAATTTATGAATATTTTTGTAATGAACGAATAGGGAGAAATAATTTTTCTTATTGTGATTGTAACAATTCTAGTGTTAACTGCGATAGACTCGTATTATCTTTAATAATTCTAATTGTAACATATGAATATTTCCGTTCCGCATGCTCTTTCTTTTGCAGCGGAAGTGAAGACCGAGGGTAAGTATGTCCTGAAGAGGGTTAGGTTTTAATAATCTGCGGATGATTGATTTCTATTCGGTTACGGTCCGCGGTACCCTTGTTTGCGCTCGTTTTTTTCTTAGAGTAGGTTATTTTGGACTTGAGGTAGGTTAGCTTATTTTCTGGTACCGCGTCGGTGATTCGGTAACGCGCCTATGGGATTTTGTAGCGTTTTTGATTTGAGATCTGTGGAGAGATCACATCCAGAATTAACGTAACGTAGGTTTCCCGTTCTGGATGAGTAGTTGTTGACGCGTTTGGAAATCGGGCATGTCAACCGGTGGCTGAGTTAAGTAACTCGGACTTAGTCTGCTCGCGTAAGACCCGCGACCGAAACTCCTCTCCGAACTAGCTAGCCCACAAGCAGCCACCACGGAGTAGACTAAGTGTGACCGGACTTGTTGACTTGAAGGGTACAGTCCGTTGTCATTTCCAAGACTGCACGTCTCGAACCGATGAGAGGTCGGTTCTGATTGCGAACGAACGAGACGGAGTAGGAAACCGTTACAAATGGCGCCCAACGTGGGGCCCAAAACATCCTAAGGGGGAAAGAACTTCGCGTCTTCTGACGAGTTGGTCATTTACGGAGGATGTAAGGTACTTTGGTACTCGAGTCCCACTATCAGGAGCTGTGGAGTTGTGTGATACACACTAGCAGTCGCTTCACGTGAGTTGTATCTTCCGCTCTCCTTTGTTTGATTTTTTTTTCTCGCGACAGAATCCTTCCGATGTGTTGTCCCAGGTTAAACCCTGTAAGGACCTTCTATTTTCTTGATGGAACAGCCAGCCTGATGGGTTTACCTATCAGCATGGACTCTCAAGAAAATAGAAGGCTACCTTGCCTTTATGTCGTGGAAGGATTCTACTTATTTTGTATGCGTGATAGACGAGTGGTATCGGTTCAACGTTCGGTGGCGTATGCTGGAATTGCGAGGCCCGGAATGCTTCCACGCGTCGGGAATTTTGACCGCGTACAAAATCGTTACGGTAGCTCTACCACTTGTCTCGTCGAGTCATTTAACGTAGATTAGAAACGGTTTGTAACGTACGGGAAATGGGGAAAATAAAATAGTAAATCAATCTGAAGCACCCTTCTCTTGACAGACCACCATCAGTCATCATTTCTGCACGAAGGAGTTGGAGTTGCGGAACTGAAAGGCTGTCTTAAAATTTTTTTTGTGAGGAACATTTGAGCTCGCCACTTTCGGCCACGAAATTATTTTTAAGGTTTTTTTTTATATATATTAGGGTTAACCTTTCTTTTTTTTAGTAATAAACAACTTACTTCTACCACACACAAGACCGAACCAAAAATGGCAACGAAGCGGACTCCCGATAAGCGGTGGACCCGGCCCAAAACGGTCCACCCCGCGAACTGCGGGATCTGTTTCGAGGACGTAGTGGAGGGGGTACACAGCGTGCGATTGGATTGTGGACATCTATTCCACCGTGCCTGTGTCCAACAGCTCCTCCTCACGTCCGAGCTGTGTCCCTTATGCCGACGACCCATCGAGCGGACCGCCCTAGACGTCCCCCTCGGAACGCCCCTACCAACGCGTGGAGCAGTGGCGAAAGGAGTCCCAGAAGCCGAACCGGCACAACCACTTTTAGACCTGCAAGGAGCCGTAGGCGGTGAAGTCCCGGCCGCAAGTGTCGTGTCCGAGGTGACACCCATGCCGTCCGTCCACTCCATTGACACCCTCGTGGCGTTGATGAGGGATATGTCGGAGAGGATTGGCAACCTGGAGGGAAAGCTCCAGAATCTCCCTATGAGCCAACCACCCAGTCGCGTGAGAACTCCGCTTGGCTGGGAGCCCAATCCCAGTGTGGCGATGCCCCACTCCCGACAATCCGAGCAATGGGTCACACCTCCAAGGAACTCGGGAATGGATCCCAGAGCTCCCGAATATAGACCACGACACAGCACCGGACCTCCGTTGGTACCTCTAGCCCCCGAGGCCGTTCAGTACAACAGGTCAACAGAGGATGTGATTCCCCCCGGGAACGCATTGACACCTTTTCGAGACCCGACGCCTCGTATCATGGAGAGTTGGCGCCTGAACTTTACAGGGTTCAACGATATGATATCGGCGGACCGGTTCCTTTTCCGGATTCAGGCGTTGGTATCCAGCACCCTGGGAGGTGATTCCTCGGCCTTCCTCCGGCATGTACATCTTTTGTTCAGCGGCGACGCTGCCGACTGGTACTGGAGCTTTAAAGAATCAACGTCACGTCCCACTTGGCACTCTTTCAAAGCAGCCTTCCGCAATCGATTTGAGGATGGCTTCACTGAGAGAGAGCTAAAGGAGCAAATAAAGAAACGGAAACAAGGCGCTCACGAACCGTTCGACCAGTACTACACAAGTATAGTGAGATTGAGCACTCGCTTGCGAACTACCATGCCCGAGGACGAACTGGTAGAAATTATCAGAGAGAATATGCGCTGGGATCTCCAGAACAGCCTTCTGCATTTTCCCATCAACACCATACAGGGATTGCGCCTCCATGCCCGTAGACAAGAACACTTGGATGAGCGGCGAGGTACCTTCCGCCCACAACCTCGCATAACGGGACCAAATCCCCGAAATCATCACACCGCGGAGTTGATGGCAGCGGACCACCTGCTTGCTGATCCAGTACCAGTACCGAGGAGCGGAGCACCACCTGAGCTTGAGGACCCAGCCTTGATGGATCGACCCTCCCTTGAAGCAATTACAAGCCCGACGGTCTGTTGGAACTGCCGACAACCGGGACATCGGTTCTATGCATGTCCAGCGGAGCCGACGCTTTTCTGCTACCGCTGCGGGAAGGTCGACACCTACGCCCCTGACTGTGCCAATTGCAAAGGGCGAAAAAACTTGCCACCGAGTGCCGCGACCACCCGTCGGCACTCCTAAACCCCGGACGAACCAATCTTGACCCTATCACTAGCTATGACCAAGCTCCCAACATGACTCCAACTCTGCTGACTCGCACCGCTAAACACAGTTCTCCCGAAGTTCCACAACCGACGCCGTCCTTCGCCGAGGCCAACGCGCAGGGAAATGATAGCGAGGCGAAAGTTCCTTGGCATGTAAAACCTTTTCATGTCAGGCTGCGGAATTACTTGGCTACTCGACAGCGCATCTTCCATGAGGAGTTGGCCACAAATGTCCCACCGCGAAGCAAGCGAGCCACGCGTCGGATGCGGAGCTTCTGGAGAAAAGTCAGGCAGTCGAGGAAGGTGCTGAAGGACATACACTTAGACGAATTATTGAGGGATGATGTTCGGCCATATGCGTCAGTACACCTCCTGCAAAAACGAGTGTCAGGCTTAGGCGATACGGGAGCTAGTGTGAATTGCATATCTGCCGATTTTGCAGGGGAGGTACTGGCAATGCACGCGGATCAAATTCGTCATTTCACCTCCTGGTTAAGCACGGCGGACGGAACTCGTCACTCTGTAGTGGGAAAAATTATGACGGATGTCACCTTTAAAGGAGTAACTAAACCCATGGAATTTTTCATCATACCTCAGTTAACCCAGAATCTTTATCTAGGAGTGGATTTCGTTCGAAAATTTAACTTGGCCCCGGCACTATTCTCCGGTACGACCCTGGAGTCCGTCACCACCGTTCCTGACCAATCTCAACCCTCTAACTTACTACGACATACACTGGATGTAAATCAGCAACTGCGTCTTGACTCGGCTATATCGGCTTTTCCATCGCATGAGAAGGAAGGTCTCGGGCGGACTGCCCTGGTGTTCCACACTATAGATGTGGGGGATGCTAAATCCATAAAACAGAGACATTTCACCATATCTCCGGCGAAGGAAAAATCGTTATATGCCGAAGTGGATCGAATGCTAGTATTAGGCGTAATCGAAGAATCACAGAGCGCGTGGGCTTCCCCAGTCACCTTAGTTGTCAAGCCGAACAAGGTCCGGTTATGCTTAGATGCCAGACGCTTGAACGCCGTCACAGTCAAGGACGCATACCCTCTACCGTTGATTGAAGGCATTTTGAGTCGGTTGCCTAAAGCCCATTTCATCACGAGCTTAGACCTCAAGGACGCCTTCTGGCAAATTCCTTTAGACCCCGGTTCAAAGGAGAAAACAGCCTTCACAGTCCCAGGTCGGCCCCTATACCAATTCGTGACCATGCCCTTCGGATTGTGCAATGCCCCCCAAACAATGACGCGCCTCATGGATAAGGTGATACCACCTCATTTGCGGCACCAAGTTTTCGTTTACTTGGACGATCTGTTGCTTATAACCGAGACCTTTGACGAACACATCGACCTGCTTCAGGAGGTGGCTCTACACATCCGGAGGGCAAGATTAACCATCAACATACGGAAGAGTCAGTTCGTGATGACGGAGGTGAAGTATTTAGGTCACATCATTGGGCATGGCCATATCAAGACCGATCCGGAAAAGACTCAAGCGATTGACGTTTTTCCATTACCCAAGACCACCAAACAATTACGCCGATTCTTAGGCTTATGCGGATGGTACCAGCGTTTTGTACGTGACTATGCCACCATAACCACTCCTTTGACCGACATGCTGCGTAAGGGACGTAAATTCGTCTGGGAAGAGCCCAGCTTGCAAGCCTTTGAAGAGCTAAAGAAGAGTCTGACGACAGCCCCCGTACTGCACAGCCCGGACTTTGACAAACCGTTCTCGATCCATTGTGACGCGAGTCAACATGGGGTGGGAGCAGTCTTAGTCCAGGTTGCACAAGACGGCGAGGAGAGACCTATAGCCTTCATGTCTCACAAGTTGAACCCAGCCCAGCGAAATTACACGGTCTCCGAGCAGGAATGTCTAGCTGCGGTGTTGGCAGTGAAACGCTTCCGAGCCTATGTGGAGGGACACACCTTTGAAATCGTTACAGACCACGCGTCTCTGAAATGGCTAATGAGCCAGACTGATCTCAACGGCAGATTGGCCAGGTGGGCACTGAAACTACAGGCATTTGACTTCACAATTCGCCACCGAAAAGGAAGCCAGCATGTAGTCCCCGACACCCTATCCAGAATGTTCGCCCCTGAAGGAGCCGAGTTGGTCCAGGAGGACGACAGCCCCCAATTGATCGATCTGGACCATCCTAGCTTCAAGTCAGCCAGCTACACCCAACTGATTCACACTATCCAGAATCAACTGTCCCAGCTTCCTGAACTGCGGTTGACGGATGGATTTATTTATAAGCGGATGGGACACGCATCCGGAGACCCCATACAAGAAGAAGAACAGTGGAAGTTGTGGGTGCCCGAAGAATTAACCACTGATCTTATCAGACGGGCCCATGACCACCCATCTAGTGCGCACGGCGGATACAGTCGTACCCTTAGGCGGTTGAAAACCTGTTTCTTTTGGCCTAAGATGGCACAACAGATAAAAGCGTACGTAGCCTCTTGTGAGCTATGCAAGTGTACTAAAGCGCCCAACACCATTCTTCGGCCACCCATGGGTAAGGTTGAGGTCCCCGAACGTGTGTTCCAGCGCTTGTACATTGATCTTATCGGTCCTTACCCTCGATCTACTTCTGGTCACACGGGAGCTGTCGTGGTCCTGGACCAGCTCTCTAAATTCCCTATCATAGAACCACTACGTAACATGCACACTGGACCTATAATCAGCTTCTTGGAGAACCGAGTCTTTCACATGTTTGGAGTTCCGGAGAAACTTGTCTCCGACAATGGGGTCCAGTTCACCTCCAGCAAGTTCCGAGACCTAATGTCCAAATACGGCATCATCCACCAACGAACCGCCGTCTATTCACCACAAGCCAACGCATCCGAACGACTGAACCGTACGCTCATAGCGGCCATTCGCGCATATGTCCACCCGACGCAGAAGGACTGGGATCGCAAATTGTCCGCCATCACTAGTGCGCTGCGCTCGTCGTACCACGCCACTACCGGCATTTCGCCGTATTTCGCATTGTTCGGGCAGTACATGATCTGTCATGGGAGCGCTTACCGGCTATTGCGGCAACTGAAATCGCTAGAGGACCCAATCGTGGTTCTGGAACCGCACGAAAAGCTCCAACTTCTGCGAGAGCAACTGCTGGAGAAGATTGAAGAAAGTCGACGGATGGGAGAGGAGCGGTACAACTTGCGATCTCATCCTTCTGGCTTTAAGGCAGGCGACGAAATATATCGTCGAAACTTCCGGCAGAGCGATGCCACCCGACATTACAATGCCAAACTAGACAAGAAATTCGTGAAGTGTCGAGTCCTACAAGTAATAAGTCCTACCCGATACCTCATCGCGGACATGGCTGGTAAAACCCTGGGAATTTACCATGCAAAAGACCTTAGACGATGAAGTGCAACTATTTCACACGAAAAAACCTTGGCTTACCTAAATCTCTGCCTGGACGAAGACCTCCGAATAACACCTGACTCCCTACTGTATAGCCACTATCGAGTCTTCACGAACATGGTTGTAGCCTATTCCTCGAAATCGACCTTCGACCCGCCACGGCCCTAACCAAGACCTTTTTCGTAGGGGGCGGGATCGTAATTACTTCGATTTGGGGGGGGGGGGGGGATGTGTAATGTGACGCCTACGCCCGGGAATCGAAGTGATTCCGATCCCGAACCCTTGCACTCGGCCAGATGGGTATGATCTCGAAATGCAAGCGGACTTCATCTTTCGTGCGGATATCTTGCGCAGAAGATATTTTTTTTTTCTCCAAATATTTAGATCTGTGGATTTAAATATTTGAAACCGAATATTGAACAGGGCCCCGACGCATTTCGAGACATATCCATTTGGGACTGCCCCTCCACCGTGGCCATCGAAAAACTATGCCACTGGCAACAAATGGAGATGCACATTGCCGCCATGTGGCGTTCCATTCCACACACATCTGTTTTGTCGGAGGAGAAAACCGGTGGAATTTGACAGCCACATGGCTAAGTGTGTCGGTAAATTCTTTTGCTAGCTACGGGAGGTGTGTCCATACTTTTAAGGTACGTAAGTGGCTCATTAAAAGATTTTCGCAAATATTAACTAATGCTCGTAGTAAACTAAAGTCGTCCTCCCATTCTAGTGACATATATAAAGCGCATTCAGCGTCAACACGGAGATACGCGCGCAATTAAACAATAAAGTTAGAACTCGCAAGTTTGGAATTCCATTTTCACCGTACCTTGCGGGCACTCCCAGTTGTTTGCGGCCTTTACGATTTTCTTTGGCGTTGTGGCTTGCAAAGTAGGCGAATTCGTTTTGCTCAATCTTCCGAACTGGACTCCAAGAACGAGCGCGTCGCCCAGCGCTTGCAGTCAACGATCAGCGCAACAAGAGAAATTCCAGCAGCAGCAGCGAGACAACACGCGAGATGCGTACAATTGTCAAAGAGTTTGCAGTCGGACGAATGCCGTGACTACTGTTTGGAGGTAAGCAAGTAAGTTTGACGGTGAAGGATCGGCAGTGCCCACGTCATTAATTTAACGGAATAAGTGCCAGAGCAAGATATGATTTGCATACCATCTCGCCATTAATTTCTTGCAACGTATTAAATCTAGCTTTGGAAGCTGTTCCCAAAAGTTAGAGTAGATGATAGCTGTTCCAGGAGATGGAACATCACAAATCGCGTGTGGTGGGTACAAGTAATCACCGTCATTTGCGTAGTTTCGAATAATATCTTAATATGAATTGGCGTGAATTCAACACAGTTCATGATGTTGCTTGATAGATACACGGTATTTTGTTTTCCTCATGTGAGCCAAAGATTTATCTGTACGAGTGAACATATAAAACTGGATATAAAAATTAAACAGATAACACCAGTATGTTGACGTAGCTTCACTATAAATATGACCTACTAACCCTATAATAATTGCCGTCTGAAACATTTTTGTATTTTCTTTCATCAGAAGTTTACTTCTCGTTAATACACAAAAAATGAAATGTTCAATAATCTAACAATCTACATAATATCAGTCAATTTTCGATTTTCAACTGTTACCCAGTAATTAACATATGGACTCAAATTTAAAGGATACAATTATGTATATTGTAATATTTAAAGTATAAATATTAACGTGGAGGCATCAAAATATTGAATAAATTTAATGCTGTATTTTTCTGCTGCATATAACATCCATCGATCCACACCTTATTCATTATAATGTAGCATTTGCAAATGAATTGATAAATATATACACGCGATTAGATATTAAAGTAAATTAGATAATGAAATTGTATTTTAGGTTCAATGGACGGAGTAAGATAGTTAAGAGATAATTGAACTAGTATGAAATTGCATGAGTGCGTAATATGTTTATATGTTTTATGTTTTTGAACGTCTACATTTTGATTGTTTTTGTTATTCGAGTGATTGGAGAAAATTTCAAAGATAAGCATAAATTAAAGGTCAAATGTTCTAACTTTCAAACTTTTAGTTTTGGTGTCTAGTTAATTGCATCTTACATAAATTGTCATTTCTATATTTATGGCCAATATAACGATTCGAAAATCAAACATAATAGAAACTGAAATTTAACTTCATATAAACGTAAAACATTTCCCCGTTTCGTCAAACGATTTCAACATTTATTGCATTTGAACTGCTTTGTACATTCGCCTGAATAACTCAAATGAATGATACTGTTTAGTGGTTGGTAAAAGATAATGAGAGTTAATTAATACATTCAAATTTTCACCTGAAATATCTTCTTCATCTTATGGTCCAGTACATTCTAAAAATGCCAAATTCACAGTTTTCATGTTTATACAGTTTTTATGTTGGCGGTCTCTGCTTGAGGTAAATTTATTTGATATAATAAAACCAAAAGCAAAGTTTATTTTCGAAATCCACATGATAATTTTTATTAAAATTTTTGACGTTTCGGTATGTACCTTTAGACAACTGAACGCCGCAACCCTCAAGAAAAATCATTGTATTGATTCCAAGTTTGAATTTGCTATCGTTTTATTTATATGTACATAGTTTGCTAAATGTACCAGGCTGTAGTGTTCTTAAATCCAAAGAGAATGTTAGAATATTTGACATGAAAAAAAAAAGGATTTCTGTTAACTAATGTATGGCATAAATATTCCAAATGCACTGTAAAATTAAATAAAATACTTTGGGTCAGAAGAGCAAAATCAATATGATTCGACGATACTCTCGTTTCCATTGAGATATATTAGAAATTGTTTGGAATCATCAATATCGTTTCTCTTTAATTTGTCTTCAGTCAAATTACGGCTTGAAGGTAGAGGTTTTATAACATAGCTATTGTGCTTCTGTTAATCGAAATCTAATTGCTATATATATATTTTAAATTCATCGTACGAAAGTAGTATTATTCTCGAAATGTGTTCTCCATAGTAATATTGAACTGCATTGTCGGTTATGCTTATCTTATTTGACTTGTGGCACTCTTATAAAATTGAATATTGTATTTGAGCGTGAATTTACGCACAACAACACTCGTTGCTTCCTTTAATTTCATCTAAATTTATGAATATTTTTGTAATGAACGAATAGGGAGAAATAATTTTTCTTATTGTGATTGTAACAATTCTAGTGTTAACTGCGATAGACTCGTATTATCTTTAATAATTCTAATTGTAACATATGAATATTAAACATGATTTATTAAGGAAGCCATAAGCCTTTCCGTTCCGCATGCTCTTTCTTTTGCAGCGGAAGTGAAGACCGAGGGTAAGTATGTCCTGAAGAGGGTTAGGTTTTAATAATCTGCGGATGATTGATTTCTATTCGGTTACGGTCCGCGGTACCCTTGTTTGCGCTCGTTTTTTTCTTAGAGTAGGTTATTTTGGACTTGAGGTAGGTTAGCTTATTTTCTGGTACCGCGTCGGTGATTCGGTAACGCGCCTATGGGATTTTGTAGCGTTTTTGATTTGAGATCTGTGGAGAGATCACATCCAGAATTAACGTAACGTAGGTTTCCCGTTCTGGATGAGTAGTTGTTGACGCGTTTGGAAATCGGGCATGTGAACCGGTGGCTGAGTTAAGTAACTCGGACTTAGTCTGCTCGCGTAAGACCCGCGACCGAAACTCCTCTCCGAACTAGCTAGCCCACAAGCAGCCACCACGGAGTAGACTAAGTGTGACCGGACTTGTTGACTTGAAGGGTACAGTCCGTTGTCATTTCCAAGACTGCACGTCTCGAACCGATGAGAGGTCGGTTCTGATTGCGAACGAACGAGACGGAGTAGGAAACCGTTACAAATGGCGCCCAACGTGGGGCCCAAAACATCCTAAGGGGGAAAGAACTTCGCGTCTTCTGACGAGTTGGTCATTTACGGAGGATGTAAGGTACTTTGGTACTCGAGTCCCACTATCAGGAGCTGTGGAGTTGTGTGATACACACTAGCAGTCGCTTCACGTGAGTTGTATCTTCCGCTCTCCTTTGTTTGATTTTTTTTTCTCGCGACAGAATCCTTCCGATGTGTTGTCCCAGGTTAAACCCTGTAAGGACCTTCTATTTTCTTGATGGAACAGCCAGCCTGATGGGTTTACCTATCAGCATGGACTCTCAAGAAAATAGAAGGCTACCTTGCCTTTATGTTGTGGAAGGATTCTACTTATTTTGTATGCGTGATAGACGAGTGGTATCGGTTCAACGTTCGGTGGCGTATGCTGGAATTGCGAGGCCCGGAATGCTTCCACGCGTCGGGAATTTTGACCGCGTACAAAATCGTTACGGTAGCTCTACCACTTGTCTCGTCGAGTCATTTAACGTAGATTAGAAACGGTTTGTAACGTACGGGAAATGGGGAAAATAAAATAGTAAATCTCTTGACAGACCACCATCAGTCATCATTTCTGCACGAAGGAGTTGGAGTTGCGGAACTGAAAGGCTGTCTTAAAATTTTTTTTGTGAGGAACATTTGAGCTCGCCACTTTCGGCCACGAAATTATTTTTAAGGTTTTTTTTTATATATATTAGGGTTAACCTTTCTTTTTTTTAGTAATAAACAACTTACTTCTACCACACACAAGACCGAACCAAAAATGGCAACGAAGCGGACTCCCGATAAGCGGTGGACCCGGCCCAAAACGGTCCACCCCGCGAACTGCGGGATCTGTTTCGAGGACGTAGTGGAGGGGGTACACAGCGTGCGATTGGATTGTGGACATCTATTCCACCGTGCCTGTGTCCAACAGCTCCTCCTCACGTCCGAGCTGTGTCCCTTATGCCGACGACCCATCGAGCGGACCGCCCTAGACGTCCCCCTCGGAACGCCCCTACCAACGCGTGGAGCAGTGGCGAAAGGAGTCCCAGAAGCCGAACCGGCACAACCACTTTTAGACCTGCAAGGAGCCGTAGGCAGTGAAGTCCCGGCCGCAAGTGTCGTGTCCGAGGTGACACCCATGACGTCCGTCCACTCCATTGACACCCTCGTGGCGTTGATGAGGGATATGTCGGAGAGGATTGGCAACCTGGAGGGAAAGCTCCAGAATCTCCCTATGAGCCAACCACCCAGTCGCGTGAGAACTCCGCTTGGCTGGGAGCCCAATCCCAGTGTGGCGATGCCCCACTCCCGACAATCCGAGCAATGGGTCCCACCTCCAAGGAACTCGGGAATGGATCCCAGAGCTCCCGAATATAGACCACGACACAGCACCGGACCTCCGTTGGTACCTCTAGCCCCCGAGGCCGTTCAGTACAACAGGTCAACAGAGGATGTGATTCCCCCCGGGAACGCATTGACACCTTTTCGAGACCCGACGCCTCGTATCATGGAGAGTTGGCGCCTGAACTTTACAGGGTTCAACGATATGATATCGGCGGACCGGTTCCTTTTCCGGATTCAGGCGTTGGTATCCAGCACCCTGGGAGGTGATTCCTCGGCCTTCCTCCGGCATGTACATCTTTTGTTCAGCGGCGACGCTGCCGACTGGTACTGGAGCTTTAAAGAATCAACGTCACGTCCCACTTGGCACTCTTTCAAAGCAGCCTTCCGCAATCGATTTGAGGATGGCTTCACTGAGAGAGAGCTAAAGGAGCAAATAAAGAAACGGAAACAAGGCGCTCACGAACCGTTCGACCAGTACTACACAAGTATAGTGAGATTGAGCACTCGCTTGCGAACTACCATGCCCGAGGACGAACTGGTAGAAATTATCAGAGAGAATATGCGCTGGGATCTCCAGAACAGCCTTCTGCATTTTCCCATCAACACCATACAGGGATTGCGCCTCCATGCCCGTAGACAAGAACACTTGGATGAGCGGCGAGGTACCTTCTGCCCACAACCTCGCATAACGGGACCAAATCCCCGAAATCATCACACCGCGGAGTTGATGGCAGCGGACCACCTGCTTGCTGATCCAGTACCAGTACCGAGGAGCGGAGCACCACCTGAGCTTGAGGACCCAGCCTTGATGGATCGACCTTCCCTTGAAGCAATTACAAGCCCGACGGTCTGTTGGAACTGCCGACAACCGGGACATCGGTTCTATGCATGTCCAGCGGAGCCGACGCTTTTCTGCTACCGCTGCGGGAAGGTCGACACCTACGCCCCTGACTGTGCCAATTGCAAAGGGCGAAAAAACTTGCCACCGAGTGCCGCGACCACCCGTCGGCACTCCTAAACCCCGGACGAACCAATCTTGACCCTATCACTAGCTATGACCAAGCTCCCAACATGACTCCAACTCTGCTGACTCGCACCGCTAAACACAGTTCTCCCGAAGTTCCACAACCGACGCCGTCCTTCGCCGAGGCCAACGCGCAGGGAAATGATAGCGAGGCGAAAGTTCCTTGGCATGTAAAACCTTTTCATGTCAGGCTGCGGAATTACTTGGCTACTCGACAGCGCATCTTCCATGAGGAGTTGGCCACAAATGTCCCACCGCGAAGCAAGCGAGCCACGCGTCGGATGCGGAGCTTCTGGAGAAAAGTCAGGCAGTCGAGGAAGGTGCTGAAGGACATACACTTAGACGAATTATTGAGGGATGATGTTCGGCCATATGCGTCAGTACACCTCCTGCAAAAACGAGTGTCAGGCTTAGTCGATACGGGAGCCAGTGTGAATTGCATATCTGCCGATTTTGCAGGGGAGGTACTGGCAATGCACGCGGATCAAATTCGTCATTTCACCTCCTGGTTAAGCACGGCGGACGGAACTCGTCACTCTGTAGTGGGAAAAATTATGACGGATGTCACCTTTAAAGGAGTAACTAAACCCATGGAATTTTTCATTATACCTCAGTTAACCCAGAATCTTTATCTAGGAGTGGATTTCGTTCGAAAATTTAACTTGGCCCCGGCACTATTCTCCGGTACGACCCTGGAGTCCGTCACCACCGTTCCTGACCAATCTCAACCCTCTAACTTACTACGACATACACTGGATGTAAATCAGCAACTGCGTCTTGACTCGGCTATATCGGCTTTTCCATCGCATGAGAAGGAAGGTCTCGGGCGGACTGCCCTGGTGTTCCACACTATAGATGTGGGGGATGCTAAACCCATAAAACAGAGACATTTCGCCATATCTCCGGCGAAGGAAAAATCGTTATATGCCGAAGTGGATCGAATGCTAGCATTAGGCGTAATCGAAGAATCACAGCGCGCGTGGGCTTCCCCAGTCACCTTAGTTGTCAAGCCGAACAAGGTCCGGTTATGCTTAGATGCCAGACGCTTGAACGCCGTCACAGTCAAGGACGCATACCCTCTACCGTTGATTGAAGGCATTTTGAGTCGGTTGCCTAAAGCCCATTTCATCACGAGCTTAGACCTCAAGGACGCCTTCTGGCAAATTCCTTTAGACCCCGGTTCAAAGGAGAAAACAGCCTTCACAGTCCCAGGTCGGCCCCTATACCAATTCGTGACCATGCCCTTCGGATTGTGCAATGCCCCCCAAACAATGACGCGCCTCATGGATAAGGTGATACCACCTCATTTGCGGCACCAAGTTTTCGTTTACTTGGACGATCTGTTGCTTATAACCGAGACCTTTGACGAACACATCGACCTGCTTCAGGAGGTGGCTCTACACATCCGGAGGGCAAGATTAACCATCAACATACGGAAGAGTCAGTTCGTGATGACGGAGGTGAAGTATTTAGGTCACATCATTGGGCATGGCCATATCAAGACCGATCCGGAAAAGACTCAAGCGATTGACGTTTTTCCATTACCCAAGACCACCAAACAATTACGCAGATTCTTAGGCTTATGCGGATGGTACCAGCGTTTTGTACGTGACTATGCCACCATAACCACTCCTTTGACCGACATGCTGCGTAAGGGACGTAAATTCGTCTGGGAAGAGCCCAGCTTGCGAGCCTTTGAAGAGCTAAAGAAGAGTCTGACGACAGCCCCCGTACTGCACAGCCCGGACTTTGACAAACCGTTCTCGATCCATTGTGACGCGAGTCAACATGGGGTGGGAGCAGTCTTAGTCCAGGTTGCACAAGACGGCGAGGAGAGACCTATAGCCTTCATGTCTCACAAGTTGAACCCAGCCCAGCGAAATTACACGGTCTCCGAGCAGGAATGTCTAGCTGCGGTGTTGGCAGTGAAACGCTTCCGAGCCTATGTGGAGGGACACACCTTTGAAATCGTTACAGACCACGCGTCTCTGAAATGGCTAATGAGCCAGACTGATCTCAACGGCAGATTGGCCAGGTGGGCACTGAAACTACAGGCATTTGACTTCACAATTCGCCACCGAAAAGGAAGCCAGCATGTAGTCCCCGACACCCTATCCAGAATGTTCGCCCCTGAAGGAGCCGAGTTGGTCCAGGAGGACGACAGCCCCCAATTGATCGATCTGGACCATCCTGCCTTCAAGTCAGCCAGCTACACCCAACTGATTCACACTATCCAGAATCAACTGTCCCAGCTTCCTGAACTGCGGTTGACGGATGGATTTATTTATAAGCGGATGGGACACGCATCCGGAGACCCCATACAAGAAGAAGAACAGTGGAAGTTGTGGGTGCCCGAAGAATTAACCACTGATCTTATCAGACGGGCCCATGACCACCCATCTAGTGCGCACGGCGGATACAGTCGTACCCTTAGGCGGTTGAAAACCTGTTTCTTTTGGCCTAAGATGGCACAACAGATAAAAGCGTACGTAGCCTCTTGTGAGCTATGCAAGTGTACTAAAGCGCCCAACACCATTCTTCGGCCACCCATGGGTAAGGTTGAGGTCCCCGAACGTGTGTTCCAGCGCTTGTACATTGATCTTATCGGTCCTTACCCTCGATCTACTTCTGGTCACACGGGAGCTGTCGTGGTCCTGGACCAGCTCTCTAAATTCCCTATCATAGAACCACTACGTAACATGCACACTGGACCTATAATCAGCTTCTTGGAGAACCGAGTCTTTCACATGTTTGGAGTTCCGGAGAAACTTGTCTCCGACAATGGGGTCCAGTTCACCTCCAGCAAGTTCCGAGACCTAATGTCCAAATACGGCATCATCCACCAACGAACCGCCGTCTATTCACCACAAGCCAACGCATCCGAACGACTGAACCGTACGCTCATAGCGGCCATTCGCGCATATGTCCACCCGACGCAGAAGGACTGGGATCGCAAATTGTCCGCCATCACTAGTGCGCTGCGCTCGTCGTACCACGCCACTACCGGCATTTCGCCGTATTTCGCATTGTTCGGCCAGTACATGATCTGTCATGGGAGCGCTTACCGGCTATTGCGGCAACTGAAATCGCTAGAGGACCCAATCGTGGTTCTGGAACCGCACGAAAAGCTCCAACTTCTGCGAGAGCAACTGCGGGAGAAGATTGAAGAAAGTCGACGGATGGGAGAGGAGCGGTACAACTTGCGATCTCATCCTTCTGGCTTTAAGGCAGGCGACGAAATATATCGTCGAAACTTCCGGCAGAGCGATGCCACCCGACATTACAATGCCAAACTAGACAAGAAATTCGTGAAGTGTCGAGTCCTACAAGTAATAAGTCCTACCCGATACCTCATCGCGGACATGGCTGGTAAAACCCTGGGAATTTACCACGCAAAAGACCTTAGACGATGAAGTGCAACTATTTCACACGAAAAAACCTTGGCTTACCTAAATCTCTGCCTGGACGAAGACCTCCGAATAACACCTGACTCCCTACTGTATAGCCACTATCGAGTCTTCACGAACATGGTTGTAGCCTATTCCTCGAAATCGACCTTCGACCCGCCACGGCCCTAACCAAGACCTTTTTCGTAGGGGGCGGGATCGTAATTACTTCGATTTGGGGGGGGGGGGGGATGTGTAATGTGACGCCTACGCCCGGGAATCGAAGTGATTCCGATCCCGAACCCTTGCACTCGGCCAGATGGGTATGATCTCGAAATGCAAGCGGACTTCATCTTTCGTGCGGATATCTTGCGCAGAAGATATTTTTTTTTTCTCCAAATATTTAGATCTGTGGATTTAAATATTTGAAACCGAATATTGAACAGGGCCCCGACGCATTTCGAGACATATCCATTTGGGACTGCCCCTCCACCGTGGCCATCGAAAAACTATGCCACTGGCAACAAATGGAGATGCACATTGCCGCCATGTGGCGTTCCATTCCACACACATCTGTTTTGTCGGAGGAGAAAACCGGTGGAATTTGACAGCCACATGGCTAAGTGTGTCGGTAAATTCTTTTGCTAGCTACGGGAGGTGTGTCCATACTTTTAAGGTACGTAAGTGGCTCATTAAAAGATTTTCGCAAATATTAACTAATGCTCGTAGTAAACTAAAGTCGTCCTCCCATTCTAGTGACATATATAAAGCGCATTCAGCGTCAACACGGAGATACGCGCGCAATTAAACAATAAAGTTAGAACTCGCAAGTTTGGAATTCCATTTTCACCGTACCTTGCGGGCACTCCCAGTTGTTTGCGGCCTTTACGATTTTCTTTGGCGTTGTGGCTTGCAAAGTAGGCGAATTCGTTTTGCTCAATCTTTCGAACTGGACTCCAAGAACGAGCGCGTCGCCCAGCGCTTGCAGTCAACGATCAGCGCAACAAGAGAAATTCCAGCAGCAGCAGCGAGACAACACGCGAGATGCGTACAATTGTCAAAGAGTTTGCAGTCGGACGAATGCCGTGACTACTGTTTGGAGGTAAGCAAGTAAGTTTGACGGTGAAGGATCGGCAGTGCCCACGTCATTAATTTAACGGAATAAGTGCCAGAGCAAGATATGATTTGCATACCATCTCGCCATTAATTTCTTGCAACGTATTAAATCTAGCTTTGGAAGCTGTTCCCAAAAGTTAGAGTAGATGATAGATGTTCCAGGAGATGGAACATCACAAATCGCGTGTGGTGGGTACAAGTAATCACCGTCATTTGCGTAGTTTCGAATAATATCTTAATATGAATTGGCGTGAATTCAACACAGTTCATGATGTTGCTTGATAGATACACGGTATTTTGTTTTCCTCATGTGAGCCAAAGATTTATCTGTACGAGTGAACATATAAAACTGGATATAAAAATTAAACAGATAACACCAGTATGTTGACGTAGCTTCACTATAAATATGACCTACTAACCCTATAATAATTGCCGTCTGAAACATTTTTGTATTTTCTTTCATCAGAAGTTTACTTCTCGTTAATACACAAAAAATGAAATGTTCAATAATCTAACAATCTACATAATATCAGTCAATTTTCGATTTTCAACTGTTACCCAGTAATTAACATATGGACTCAAATTTAAAGGATACAATTATGTATATTGTAATATTTAAAGTATAAATATTAACGTGGAGGCATCAAAATATTGAATAAATTTAATGCTGTATTTTTCTGCTGCATATAACATCCATCGATCCACACCTTATTCATTATAATGTAGCATTTGCAAATGAATTGATAAATATATACACGCGATTAGATATTAAAGTAAATTAGATAATGAAATTGTATTTTAGGTTCAATGGACGGAGTAAGATAGTTAAGAGATAATTGAACTAGTATGAAATTGCATGAGTGCGTAATATGTTTATATGTTTTATGTTTTTGAACGTCTACATTTTGATTGTTTTTGTTATTCGAGTGATTGGAGAAAATTTCAAAGATAAGCATAAATTAAAGGTCAAATGTTCTAACTTTCAAACTTTTAGTTTTGGTGTCTAGTTAATTGCATCTTACATAAATTGTCATTTCTATATTTATGGCCAATATAACGATTCGAAAATCAAACATAATAGAAACTGAAATTTAACTTCATATAAACGTAAAACATTTCCCCGTTTCGTAAAACGATTTCAACATTTATTGCATTTGAACTGCTTTGTACATTCGCCTGAATAACTCAAATGAATGATACTGTTTAGTGGTTGGTAAAAGATAATGAGAGTTAATTAATACATTCAAATTTTCACCTGAAATATCTTCTTCATCTTATGGTCCAGTACATTCTAAAAATGCCAAATTCACAGTTTTCATGTTTATACAGTTTTTATGTTGGCGGTCTCTGCTTGAGGTAAATTTATTTGATATAATAAAACCAAAAGCAAAGTTTATTTGCGAAATCCACATGATAATTTTTATTAAAATTTTTGACGTTTCGGTATGTACCTTTAGACAACTGAACGCCGCAACCCTCAAGAAAAATCATTGTATTGATTCCAAGTTTGAATTTGCTATCGTTTTATTTATATGTACATAGTTTGCTAAATGTACCAGGCTGTAGTGTTCTTAAATCCAAAGAGAATGTTAGAATATTTGACATGAAAAAAAAAAGGATTTCTGTTAACTAATGTATGGCATAAATATTCCAAATGCACTGTAAAATTAAATAAAATACTTTGGGTCAGAAGAGCAAAATCAATATGATTCGACGATACTCTCGTTTCCATTGAGATATATTAGAAATTGTTTGGAATCATCAATATCGTTTCTCTTTAATTTGTCTTCAGTCAAATTACGGCTTGAAGGTAGAGGTTTTATAACATAGCTATTGTGCTTCTGTTAATCGAAATCTAATTGCTATATATATTTTAAATTCATCGTACGAAAGTAGTATTATTCTCGAAATGTGTTCTCCATAGTAATATTGAACTGCATTGTCGGTTATGCTTATCTTATTTGACTTGTGGCACTCTTATAAAATTGAATATTGTATTTGAGCGTGAATTTACGCACAACAACACTCGTTGCTTCCTTTAATTTCATCTAAATTTATGAATATTTTTGTAATGAACGAATAGGGAGAAATAATTTTTCTTATTGTGATTGTAACAATTCTAGTGTTAACTGCGATAGACTCGTATTATCTTTAATAATTCTAATTGTAACATATGAATATTAAACATGATGTATTAAGGAAGCCATAAGCCTTTCCGTTCCGCATGCTCTTTCTTTTGCAGCGGAAGTGAAGACCGAGGGTAAGTATGTCCTGAAGAGGGTTAGGTTTTAATAATCTGCGGATGATTGATTTCTATTCGGTTACGGTCCGCGGTACCCTTGTTTGCGCTCGTTTTTTTCTTAGAGTAGGTTATTTTGGACTTGAGGTAGGTTAGCTTATTATCTGGTACCGCGTCGGTGATTCGGTAACGCGCCTATGGGATTTTGTAGCGTTTTTGATTTGAGATCTGTGGAGAGATCACATCCAGAATTAACGTAACGTAGGTTTCCCGTTCTGGATGAGTAGTTGTTGACGCGTTTGGAAATCGGGCATGTGAACCGGTGGCTGAGTTAAGTAACTCGGACTTAGTCTGCTCGCGTAAGACCCGCGACCGAAACTCCTCTCCGAACTAGCTAGCCCACAAGCAGCCACCACGGAGTAGACTAAGTGTGACCGGACTTGTTGACTTGAAGGGTACAGTCCGTTGTCATTTCCAAGACTGCACGTCTCGAACCGATGAGAGGTCGGTTCTGATTGCGAACGAACGAGACGGAGTAGGAAACCGTTACAAATGGCGCCCAACGTGGGGCCCAAAACATCCTAAGGGGGAAAGAACTTCGCGTCTTCTGACGAGTTGGTCATTTACGGAGGATGTAAGGTACTTTGGTACTCGAGTCCCACTATCAGGAGCTGTGGAGTTGTGTGATACACACTAGCAGTCGCTTCACGTGAGTTGTATCTTCCGCTCTCCTTTGTTTGATTTTTTTTTTCTCGCGACAGAATCCTTCCGATGTGTTGTCCCAGGTTAAACCCTGTAAGGACCTTCTATTTTCTTGATGGAACAGCCAGCCTGATGGGTTTACCTATCAGCATGGACTCTCAAGAAAATAGAAGGCTACCTTGCCTTTATGTCGTGGAAGGATTCTACTTATTTTGTATGCGTGATAGACGAGTGGTATCGGTTCAACGTTCGGTGGCGTATGCTGGAATTGCGAGGCCCGGAATGCTTCCACGCGTCGGGAATTTTGACCGCGTACAAAATCGTTACGGTAGCTCTACCACTTGTCTCGTCGAGTCATTTAACGTAGATTAGAAACGGTTTGTAACGTACGGGAAATGGGGAAAATAAAATAGTAAATCAATCTGAAGCACCCTTCTCTTGACAGACCACCATCAGTCATCATTTCTGCACGAAGGAGTTGGAGTTGCGGAACTGAAAGGCTGTCTTAAAATTTTTTTTGTGAGGAACATTTGAGCTCGCCACTTTCGGCCACGAAATTATTTTTAAGGTTTTTTTTTATATATATTAGGGTTAACCTTTCTTTTTTTTAGTAATAAACAACTTACTTCTACCACACACAAGACCGAACCAAAAATGGCAACGAAGCGGACTCCCGATAAGCGGTGGACCCGGCCCAAAACGGTCCACCCCGCGAACTGCGGGATCTGTTTCGAGGACGTAGTGGAGGGGGTACACAGCGTGCGATTGGATTGTGGACATCTATTCCACCGTGCCTGTGTCCAACAGCTCCTCCTCACGTCCGAGCTGTGTCCCTTATGCCGACGACCCATCGAGCGGACCGCCCTAGACGTCCCCCTCGGAACGCCCCTACCAACGCGTGGAGCAGTGGCGAAAGGAGTCCCAGAAGCCGAACCGGCACAACCACTTTTAGACCTGCAAGGAGCCGTAGGCGGTGAAGTCCCGGCCGCAAGTGTCGTGTCCGAGGTGACACCCATGCCGTCCGTCCACTCCATTGACACCCTCGTGGCGTTGATGAGGGATATGTCGGAGAGGATTGGCAACCTGGAGGGAAAGCTCCAGAATCTCCCTATGAGCCAACCACCCAGTCGCGTGAGAACTCCGCTTGGCTGGGAGCCCAATCCCAGTGTGGCGATGCCCCACTCCCGACAATCCGAGCAATGGGTCCCACCTCCAAGGAACTCGGGAATGGATCCCAGAGCTCCCGAATATAGACCACGACACAGCACCGGACCTCCGTTGGTACCTCTAGCCCCCGAGGCCGTTCAGTACAACAGGTCAACAGAGGATGTGATTCCCCCCGGGAACGCATTGACACCTTTTCGAGACCCGACGCCTCGTATCATGGAGAGTTGGCGCCTGAACTTTACAGGGTTCAACGATATGATATCGGCGGACCGGTTCCTTTTCCGGATTCAGGCGTTGGTATCCAGCACCCTGGGAGGTGATTCCTCGGCCTTCCTCCGGCATGTACATCTTTTGTTCAGCGGCGACGCTGCCGACTGGTACTGGAGCTTTAAAGAATCAACGTCACGTCCCACTTGGCACTCTTTCAAAGCAGCCTTCCGCAATCGATTTGAGGATGGCTTCACTGAGAGAGAGCTAAAGGAGCAAATAAAGAAACGGAAACAAGGCGCTCACGAACCGTTCGACCAGTACTACACAAGTATAGTGAGATTGAGCACTCGCTTGCGAACTACCATGCCCGAGGACGAACTGGTAGAAATTATCAGAGAGAATATGCGCTGGGATCTCCAGAACAGCCTTCTGCATTTTCCCATCAACACCATACAGGGATTGCGCCTCCATGCCCGTAGACAAGAACACTTGGATGAGCGGCGAGGTACCTTCCGCCCACAACCTCGCATAACGGGACCAAATCCCCGAAATCATCACACCGCGGAGTTGATGGCAGCGGACCACCTGCTTGCTGATCCAGTACCAGTACCGAGGAGCGGAGCACCACCTGAGCTTGAGGACCCAGCCTTGATGGATCGACCCTCCCTTGAAGCAATTACAAGCCCGACGGTCTGTTGGAACTGCCGACAACCGGGACATCGGTTCTATGCATGTCCAGCGGAGCCGACGCTTTTCTGCTACCGCTGCGGGAAGGTCGACACCTACGCCCCTGACTGTGCCAATTGCAAAGGGCGAAAAAACTTGCCACCGAGTGCCGCGACCACCCGTCGGCACTCCTAAACCCCGGACGAACCAATCTTGACCCTATCACTAGCTATGACCAAGCTCCCAACATGACTCCAACTCTGCTGACTCGCACCGCTAAACACAGTTCTCCCGAAGTTCCACAACCGACGCCGTCCTTCGCCGAGGCCAACGCGCAGGGAAATGATAGCGAGGCGAAAGTTCCTTGGCATGTAAAACCTTTTCATGTCAGGCTGCGGAATTACTTGGCTACTCGACAGCGCATCTTCCATGAGGAGTTGGCCACAAATGTCCCACCGCGAAGCAAGCGAGCCACGCGTCGGATGCGGAGCTTCTGGAGAAAAGTCAGGCAGTCGAGGAAGGTGCTGAAGGACATACACTTAGACGAATTATTGAGGGATGATGTTCGGCCATATGCGTCAGTACACCTCCTGCAAAAACGAGTGTCAGGCTTAGTCGATACGGGAGCCAGTGTGAATTGCATATCTGCCGATTTTGCAGGGGAGGTACTGGCAATGCACGCGGATCAAATTCGTCATTTCACCTCCTGGTTAAGCACGGCGGACGGAACTCGTCACTCTGTAGTGGGAAAAATTATGACGGATGTCACCTTTAAAGGAGTAACTAAACCCATGGAATTTTTCATCATACCTCAGTTAACCCAGAATCTTTATCTAGGAGTGGATTTCGTTCGAAAATTTAACTTGGCCCCGGCACTATTCTCCGGTACGACCCTGGAGTCCGTCACCACCGTTCCTGACCAATCTCAACCCTCTAACTTACTACGACATACACTGGATGTAAATCAGCAACTGCGTCTTGACTCGGCTATATCGGCTTTTCCATCGCATGAGAAGGAAGGTCTCGGGCGGACTGCCCTGGTGTTCCACACTATAGATGTGGGGGATGCTAAACCCATAAAACAGAGACATTTCGCCATATCTCCGGCGAAGGAAAAATCGTTATATGCCGAAGTGGATCGAATGCTAGCATTAGGCGTAATCGAAGAATCACAGCGCGCGTGGGCTTCCCCAGTCACCTTAGTTGTCAAGCCGAACAAGGTCCGGTTATGCTTAGATGCCAGACGCTTGAACGCCGTCACAGTCAAGGACGCATACCCTCTACCGTTGATTGAAGGCATTTTGAGTCGGTTGCCTAAAGCCCATTTCATCACGAGCTTAGACCTCAAGGACGCCTTCTGGCAAATTCCTTTAGACCCCGGTTCAAAGGAGAAAACAGCCTTCACAGTCCCAGGTCGGCCCCTATACCAATTCGTGACCATGCCCTTCGGATTGTGCAATGCCCCCCAAACAATGACGCGCCTCATGGATAAGGTGATACCACCTCATTTGCGGCACCAAGTTTTCGTTTACTTGGACGATCTGTTGCTTATAACCGAGACCTTTGACGAACACATCGACCTGCTTCAGGAGGTGGCTCTACACATCCGGAGGGCAAGATTAACCATCAACATACGGAAGAGTCAGTTCGTGATGACGGAGGTGAAGTATTTAGGTCACATCATTGGGCATGGCCATATCAAGACCGATCCGGAAAAGACTCAAGCGATTGACGTTTTTCCATTACCCAAGACCACCAAACAATTACGCAGATTCTTAGGCTTATGCGGATGGTACCAGCGTTTTGTACGTGACTATGCCACCATAACCACTCCTTTGACCGACATGCTGCGTAAGGGACGTAAATTCGTCTGGGAAGAGCCCAGCTTGCGAGCCTTTGAAGAGCTAAAGAAGAGTCTGACGACAGCCCCCGTACTGCACAGCCCGGACTTTGACAAACCGTTCTCGATCCATTGTGACGCGAGTCAACATGGGGTGGGAGCAGTCTTAGTCCAGGTTGCACAAGACGGCGAGGAGAGACCTATAGCCTTCATGTCTCACAAGTTGAACCCAGCCCAGCGAAATTACACGGTCTCCGAGCAGGAATGTCTAGCTGCGGTGTTGGCAGTGAAACGCTTCCGAGCCTATGTGGAGGGACACACCTTTGAAATCGTTACAGACCACGCGTCTCTGAAATGGCTAATGAGCCAGACTGATCTCAACGGCAGATTGGCCAGGTGGGCACTGAAACTACAGGCATTTGACTTCACAATTCGCCACCGAAAAGGAAGCCAGCATGTAGTCCCCGACACCCTATCCAGAATGTTCGCCCCTGAAGGAGCCGAGTTGGTCCAGGAGGACGACAGCCCCCAATTGATCGATCTGGACCATCCTGCCTTCAAGTCAGCCAGCTACACCCAACTGATTCACACTATCCAGAATCAACTGTCCCAGCTTCCTGAACTGCGGTTGACGGATGGATTTATTTATAAGCGGATGGGACACGCATCCGGAGACCCCATACAAGAAGAAGAACAGTGGAAGTTGTGGGTGCCCGAAGAATTAACCACTGATCTTATCAGACGGGCCCATGACCACCCATCTAGTGCGCACGGCGGATACAGTCGTACCCTTAGGCGGTTGAAAACCTGTTTCTTTTGGCCTAAGATGGCACAACAGATAAAAGCGTACGTAGCCTCTTGTGAGCTATGCAAGTGTACTAAAGCGCCCAACACCATTCTTCGGCCACCCATGGGTAAGGTTGAGGTCCCCGAACGTGTGTTCCAGCGCTTGTACATTGATCTTATCGGTCCTTACCCTCGATCTACTTCTGGTCACACGGGAGCTGTCGTGGTCCTGGACCAGCTCTCTAAATTCCCTATCATAGAACCACTACGTAACATGCACACTGGACCTATAATCAGCTTCTTGGAGAACCGAGTCTTTCACATGTTTGGAGTTCCGGAGAAACTTGTCCCCGACAATGGGGTCCAGTTCACCTCCAGCAAGTTCCGAGACCTAATGTCCAAATACGGCATCATCCACCAACGAACCGCCGTCTATTCACCACAAGCCAACGCATCCGAACGACTGAACCGTACGCTCATAGCGGCCATTCGCGCATATGTCCACCCGACGCAGAAGGACTGGGATCGCAAATTGTCCGCCATCACTAGTGCGCTGCGCTCGTCGTACCACGCCACTACCGGCATTTCGCCGTATTTCGCATTGTTCGGGCAGTACATGATCTGTCATGGGAGCGCTTACCGGCTATTGCGGCAACTGAAATCGCTAGAGGACCCAATCGTGGTTCTGGAACCGCACGAAAAGCTCCAACTTCTGCGAGAGCAACTGCGGGAGAAGATTGAAGAAAGTCGACGGATGGGAGAGGAGCGGTACAACTTGCGATCTCATCCTTCTGGCTTTAAGGCAGGCGACGAAATATATCGTCGAAACTTCCGGCAGAGCGATGCCACCCGACATTACAATGCCAAACTAGACAAGAAATTCGTGAAGTGTCGAGTCCTACAAGTAATAAGTCCTACCCGATACCTCATCGCGGACATGGCTGGTAAAACCCTGGGAATTTACCACGCAAAAGACCTTAGACGATGAAGTGCAACTATTTCACACGAAAAAACCTTGGCTTACCTAAATCTCTGCCTGGACGAAGACCTCCGAATAACACCTGACTCCCTACTGTATAGCCACTATCGAGTCTTCACGAACATGGTTGTAGCCTATTCCTCGAAATCGACCTTCGACCCGCCACGGCCCTAACCAAGACCTTTTTCGTAGGGGGCGGGATCGTAATTACTTCGATTTGGGGGGGGGGGGGGATGTGTAATGTGACGCCTACGCCCGGGAATCGAAGTGATTCCGATCCCGAACCCTTGCACTCGGCCAGATGGGTATGATCTCGAAATGCAAGCGGACTTCATCTTTCGTGCGGATATCTTGCGCAGAAGATATTTGTTTTTTCTCCAAATATTTAGATCTGTGGATTTAAATATTTGAAACCGAATATTGAACAGGGCCCCGACGCATTTCGAGACATATCCATTTGGGACTGCCCCTCCACCGTGGCCATCGAAAAACTATGCCACTGGCAACAAATGGAGATGCACATTGCCGCCATGTGGCGTTCCATTCCACACACATCTGTTTTGTCGGAGGAGAAAACCGGTGGAATTTGACAGCCACATGGCTAAGTGTGTCGGTAAATTCTTTTGCTAGCTACGGGAGGTGTGTCCATACTTTTAAGGTACGTAAGTGGCTCATTAAAAGATTTTCGCAAATATTAACTAATGCTCGTAGTAAACTAAAGTCGTCCTCCCATTCTAGTGACATATATAAAGCGCATTCAGCGTCAACACGGAGATACGCGCGCAATTAAACAATCAAGTTAGAACTCGCAAGTTTGGAATTCCATTTTCACCGTACCTTGCGGGCACTCCCAGTTGTTTGCGGCCTTTACGATTTTCTTTGGCGTTGTGGCTTGCAAAGTAGGCGAATTCGTTTTGCTCAATCTTCCGAACTGGACTCCAAGAACGAGCGCGTCGCCCAGCGCTTGCAGTCAACGATCAGCGCAACAAGAGAAATTCCAGCAGCAGCAGCGAGACAACACGCGAGATGCGTACAATTGTCAAAGAGTTTGCAGTCGGACGAATGCCGTGACTACTGTTTGGAGGTAAGCAAGTAAGTTTGACGGTGAAGGATCGGCAGTGCCCACGTCATTAATTTAACGGAATAAGTGCCAGAGCAAGATATGATTTGCATACCATCTCGCCATTAATTTCTTGCAACGTATTAAATCTAGCTTTGGAAGCTGTTCCCAAAAGTTAGAGTAGATGATAGCTGTTCCAGGAGATGGAACATCACAAATCGCGTGTGGTGGGTACAAGTAATCACCGTCATTTGCGTAGTTTCGAATAATATCTTAATATGAATTGGCGTGAATTCAACACAGTTCATGATGTTGCTTGATAGATACACGGTATTTTGTTTTCCTCATGTGAGCCAAAGATTTATCTGTACGAGTGAACATATAAAACTGGATATAAAAATTAAACAGATAACACCAGTATGTTGACGTAGCTTCACTATAAATATGACCTACTAACCCTATAATAATTGCCGTCTGAAACATTTTTGTATTTTCTTTCATCAGAAGTTTACTTCTCGTTAATACACAAAAAATGAAATGTTCAATAATCTAACAATCTACATAATATCAGTCAATTTTCGATTTTCAACTGTTACCCAGTAATTAACATATGGACTCAAATTTAAAGGATACAATTATGTATATTGTAATATTTAAAGTATAAATATTAACGTGGAGGCATCAAAATATTGAATAAATTTAATGCTGTATTTTTCTGCTGCATATAACATCCATCGATCCACACCTTATTCATTATAATGTAGCATTTGCAAATGAATTGATAAATATATACACGCGATTAGATATTAAAGTAAATTAGATAATGAAATTGTATTTTAGGTTCAATGGACGGAGTAAGATAGTTAAGAGATAATTGAACTAGTATGAAATTGCATGAGTGCGTAATATGTTTATATGTTTTATGTTTTTGAACGTCTACATTTTGATTGTTTTTGTTATTCGAGTGATTGGAGAAAATTTCAAAGATAAGCATAAATTAAAGGTCAAATGTTCTAACTTTCAAACTTTTAGTTTTGGTGTCTAGTTAATTGCATCTTACATAAATTGTCATTTCTATATTTATGGCCAATATAACGATTCGAAAATCAAACATAATAGAAACTGAAATTTAACTTCATATAAACGTAAAACATTTCCCCGTTTCGTAAAACGATTTCAACATTTATTGCATTTGAACTGCTTTGTACATTCGCCTGAATAACTCAAATGAATGATACTGTTTAGTGGTTGGTAAAAGATAATGAGAGTTAATTAATACATTCAAATTTTCACCTGAAATATCTTCTTCATCTTATGGTCCAGTACATTCTAAAAATGCCAAATTCACAGTTTTCATGTTTATACAGTTTTTATGTTGGCGGTCTCTGCTTGAGGTAAATTTATTTGATATAATAAAACCAAAAGCAAAGTTTATTTTCGAAATCCACATGATAATTTTTATTAAAATTTTTGACGTTTCGGTATGTACCTTTAGACAACTGAACGCCGCAACCCTCAAGAAAAATCATTGTATTGATTCCAAGTTTGAATTTGCTATCGTTTTATTTATATGTACATAGTTTGCTAAATGTACCAGGCTGTAGTGTTCTTAAATCCAAAGAGAATGTTAGAATATTTGACATGAAAAAAAAAGGATTTCTGTTAACTAATGTATGGCATAAATATTCCAAATGCACTGTAAAATTAAATAAAATACTTTGGGTCAGAAGAGCAAAATCAATATGATTCGACGATACTCTCGTTTCCATTGAGATATATTAGAAATTGTTTGGAATCATCAATATCGTTTCTCTTTAATTTGTCTTCAGTCAAATTACGGCTTGAAGGTAGAGGTTTTATAACATAGCTATTGTGCTTCTGTTAATCGAAATCTAATTGCTATATATATATTTTAAATTCATCGTACGAAAGTAGTATTATTCTCGAAATGTGTTCTCCATAGTAATATTGAACTGCATTGTCGGTTATGCTTATCTTATTTGACTTGTGGCACTCTTATAAAATTGAATATTGTATTTGAGCGTGAATTTACGCACAACAACACTCGTTGCTTCCTTTAATTTCATCTAAATTTATGAATATTTTTGTAATGAACGAATAGGGAGAAATAATTTTTCTTATTGTGATTGTAACAATTCTAGTGTTAACTGCGATAGACTCGTATTATCTTTAATAATTCTAATTGTAACATATGAATATTAAACATGATTTATTAAGGAAGCCATAAGCCTTTCCGTTCCGCATGCTCTTTCTTTTGCAGCGGAAGTGAAGACCGAGGGTAAGTATGTCCTGAAGAGGGTTAGGTTTTAATAATCTGCAGATGATTGATTTCTATTCGGTTACGGTCCGCGGTACCCTTGTTTGCGCTCGTTTTTTTCTTAGAGTAGGTTATTTTGGACTTGAGGTAGGTTAGCTTATTTTCTGGTACCGCGTCGGTGATTCGGTAACGCGCCTATGGGATTTTGTAGCGTTTTTGATTTGAGATCTGTGGAGAGATCACATCCAGAATTAACGTAACGTAGGTTTCCCGTTCTGGATGAGTAGTTGTTGACGCGTTTGGAAATCGGGCATGTGAACCGGTGGCTGAGTTAAGTAACTCGGACTTAGTCTGCTCGCGTAAGACCCGCGACCGAAACTCCTCTCCGAACTAGCTAGCCCACAAGCAGCCACCACGGAGTAGACTAAGTGTGACCGGACTTGTTGACTTGAAGGGTACAGTCCGTTGTCATTTCCAAGACTGCACGTCTCGAACCGATGAGAGGTCGGTTCTGATTGCGAACGAACGAGACGGAGTAGGAAATACACGCTGCCGGTTTGCGCGTAATTTATTTACTATCTGCTAACGTAATTCTATCAGTTAATTTCGTTACTACAAGTAATTCGTTGAAATTTCCAAATTAATTAGTTCATATTCGATTTGATTCTATAATATTGTGGAAATGATTTATTTTGTTTAGTCATTAATCTGCGTAATTATCCACTAATGTTTTTTTTTTTATTGCTTGACCCTATCTTGACAAGTTAATCTATGCAATTATGCACTGATGATTTGTTTGATTCGATATAGTTAATATTCCTTGTTTCAATTTATACAAACATGAATTTATAAGTTAATTTTACATTTGATACTATACAATAATAGAATAATGTTGCGTTTGATGTAATCATTACAGTTACAGGAATATAAATTAATGTTTTGTTTTGCTATAATGCTGAAGAGTGTACTGAATATCATTGACTATAAAATTATTCTTTACATTTGAAGGATGCCGGAATTCAATTTGGCTTTTAATCGACTTTACTTAATAATACTTTACATTTTGTTTTAACATCCATATTCAATGCCAATTTTTCTTTTAATCAAAGCTTTACGTTACTGGTTTACCTGCTTCTGTATGATTAGTATGTAGTACAGGTGTTAGCAAATTATGACCAGTCAGCGTTAGTTGGGATTTGGTGCAAAAGGTGTAGGTGCAATGGCACTTTTTATTTTCTTATTTTACTTTTCATTGTGCTGCTTTTGGCTTTTTATTTATTCCTACTTAAGTTTGGCATTTACTTTTAATTTTATATTTGGTTATTACCATTCTCATACCAATATGTATATGTACATTTTTACTTTAACGCCACACTCTGTTTCTTCATTTTATCTTTGTATGTTTATATTTTCTTTTGTTCATGTATTTCTTACTATTCCTTACATTACGGAGATTTTTCTATAACACCTTTAAAATGAATAATCTATTTAACATGCTTAAACATCTATTACATCTATATCTAATTTTCTTAATATCTCCACCATTTTAACTAATGTGCCAATATATATTTGTGGATATTCGTTAGTAGGTGGGAGGTTACAAATTAGTTTTAATTGGAAAGGTATGTGTGTGTATTTAACATATGAAAGGTAGGTAGGTCGGGCTTAGAGGTATTTCGTTTACCCACATTCGTACGCCTGCGCCGACGTCAACGCTGGTCGCTTGGTTATCTTTCGGATTATTTCAGCCAAGAGAAAAGCTTTTATCGAGATGGGGAATTGTGTCGGGTATGTTCGCTCTTCTAGCAACTAAACTTCGGTCTGAAAGTTTGCGTGCTCACTTAAGCTTGATAACAGTGAATAATGTGGTTTGTTTTTTCAGCGCATACGTGCAAATTGAATCTGACGATTTGCCGCAAGAAACCGTAGCCCGGTTGACTAATACGAAGCTTAAAGATATGTTTACGATCGATACCAATTGCTGGTCGGTCGTATCTTCTGTATGGGACTAGCTTCGCTGCTAATGAATTATGGCTTCATGCATTTAGTGTGCGAGGTGCGAGGGAAATGAATGCATGTTGTTATTTGGTTAGTAGTTTTTAGCCGGTTATAGCATGCGTTGAATAAAATGGATTGTTCATTTTTTCTTTGCTTTATGTTGTTTTTGCTTGTTGTTTTATTTTTTTTTCTTTTTTTTTATTAGTCTCTTATTCGTTTTGTTTTTTTTTTTTTTTTTTGGGGTGGGGGGGGGGGGGGGGGAATTCAACCCTCTTTTTTTTATTGCTTATTATTTTTTTTTTATTTTTTTTTTATTTTTACTTATTATTTTTATTTTTTTTTGGTATAACTAGACTAGTTGAAAGGAACGCGCGGGATAATGCGTGGGGATTTGGGATTGGATAACACTTGGGTTTTTGGGTGCCTGTGCTTTTGGAATACGCGTGGTTACAAGTTGCACCTTGTGGACGACGGAGTGTGAATTATCAGTTGCTAGCGATACTGGTGAAACCCGCCGACTCGTCTCCCCAGTATGGATTTCCAAAGCAATACCAGGGTTCGACACCTCTGTAGAACATCGATTGTTTGCTTTCGTCCGACAACGCCCCTTAATGAGCCTGATCACAAAATATGTCCCGACAATGAACACTGAGATCACCGCCAGGCTGGCCGAGGCCGTGGATAGATGCGCATGCCTTCTGGCAGTCTCCTCAAATTTGATCCGCTCGAGGTGCGAATAGATTTCATTTAGGGCGTGGGTGCTGGCTGCGAAATGAATGCCTCCGTTTTTGGCTGTAACAATCTTCATTTGTGGCATGCTGTGGTTACGCCTAAGATCAGCAACGTCTCGTTCTAAAATCCTCGGATCTACTTCGGGGAAATACTGCGGTTGAACTATATCGAACGGGTGAGTACTTTCGGCTTCATAATGTATGGACATTTCGTTGATCTGAATTGTGCAGGGGAGATGGAGAGTTAAAATTCCTTGACCAATTAGTTTGTGTGTCGTGATGCTAGCATCGCAGCGGATATGGATGGGTGTTTCATGCGGTAGAAAATATATCCAACTGTTAGGTTTGCTTAGCTTAATGAGGGAATCAGTTATTGATGTGCTCACTCGTAGAGGTAGCTCTATCTTCAGATTGAGTGGGTTATGTAAAAGTGATATTATTTCATTTACTGAAGGTGGGGATTGAATAATTGGCGTAGATAATGGGGCCACATATAGGTCATTAGGTTGTGGATGTTTAATTTTCTTATGACCTGAATTATCAGTCAGAAGTAAAACTGTTGAGTTGTGACGTCCCCCGCTATAAACGAGAATTCCACGGAGGGTAACAAGAATAGGGTCCTGTTAGTTTTGATGGGGAATAGGTGTATTTGATATAGCTTCATCAAGGGTAGCTGGAAAAGAGGAAGCGTTATTATCACCACTAGTTTGGTCTTCCGCCTGAAATACTGTAGTTCCGCCGTCTGTGCAAGGATTTCTTCACAGAATTCAGGACATCTATTGCCCGGTTTAACATAAATTTCGTGCAATCTTTTACTAGAAATTAGTAAGGGATGAATTCTGTTGCTTTGAACTGCTACAGCAATGTCGATTATGGTGCATTGACGCGTTTCGATTTCCATAAGCTGCGCTAACAAAGATGTTAGAACTACATTCCTCCGTTCTGCTGCTTGCAATTTATCCGACATTAGAGATATATCTTTCATCTGTAAACCGAGTTCTGTTTGCCTGCTAATCACATCTGATAGCGGTTTATGGATTTCCTCCAAGGATATATTTACAATACTAATCTTTTGCTTTTCCAATTTAACTAATTCCCTTTCCTTGTCCTCCAGATTGTCTAACCTACTGTACAGCTCTTGTTCATTCTCGTCATCCATGGTGCCAAATAACGAATGTAATGCTCTCCCGACTCCATCAATAAATGATCTTTTAACCCTTTTAGGCATCAGTGACTCAAACAAAGCTTGAGAGCGAATCTTAAGATTTTCCACTAGGCTATGGACGTGCCTTAACTGCTCCGCACATCCCAAGCCCTTCCCTGCACAGAGCATCTTAATCAGGTGTTCGGCTCGTTCGGCTACGTCTATTTGATCCTGTATTTCCCCTAGATTTAACTCCATCACGATATTCCAGGTGCTGTGATAGCTCAACAGACCACCTACATTCTCAAATAGTATTCTCGTCTTTGCTATGCTCTCCAGTGAATATGGTTTCAGATCCTCGTTCGGGATTGGCAAAACGCCAACGCTGAGCAAGACTAGGATAACGATGCCGATATCCATTACTAGAAATACAAAAAAAAAAAACAAAAGAAAAAGGGAGGAGTTAGGACAATTTATTCATAGTACGGCTTAAGCCGGTTGTTATGAACATTGACCAGTTTTTTCTTTATCGCAATCGTAGTATTTACGGGGGAAGTAATGGCTTTGACCTCATATGGACCAACCCATACCTGCGATAGCTTGTGCTTACGATTCTCATTTTTTAACAACACCTTATCCCCTATATGGAAAGTAACTGGTCTGACGTTGTTATCATAATGAGCCTTGCATTTTAACTTACTCTCTAGTATATTCTTACGTGCCAAGGTGTACATTTTTTGTAATTTGTGCTTTAATACTAGATAATAGTTCTCATGGTCATAGAGAGGGGTTGGCTCCCTCTTTAGGTTCGACGGAACGTCCGCCGTGAATCCATAGAGACAATCCATAGGAGTGAGTTTCGTGCTATCATGCTCGCTGGTATTGAACACGAACGCGGCCGTACGTAAAAACTGATCCCAAACCTGCGAATTGTCATCCACCATAGATCTCAAATATTCTACCAGGGGTCTATGGGCTCGCTCCAAGGCTCCATTGGATTGTGGGTGGTAGGCGGTAGTTTGAATTTTCTTTATATTTAATAACTTACATATTTGCTTGAATAGTTTCCCCACAAAATTAGCCCCCTGATCAGTAACTAGCTGCTTAGGTATTCTATACCTAGCAATGATCTCAATAAAGAACACTTTGGCTATTGTCTCGGCCTCAGCGTTCGGTAAAGCGTATCAATCTACGAATTTCGTCAAATTGTCCTGAAAGGTCAAAATGTATTTATTCCCGGAAGTTGTCTCAATGAGAGGCCCCACGATATCCAGATATACTTTATCAAATGGCCTCTCCGCTATATCAGTGATAACCATCGGCATGCGATGTTGAAGGCAGGCCTTCATAACTTGACACTTCTTGCAGGCCCTAACATATTTTTTGATGTCTGAAAGCATATTCTTCCATTTATATTTCTTGCGGATCTTCCTGTAGGTTTTCGCGACCCCCTGATGACCTCCAAAAGGGGAATCGTGATATTCCAATAAAACCCCCCTCACCTCTTCCGGGGTAGTGAGGGTCAGGATCTCCTGCTGTGTCGGGGAGGATATAACCTTAACGTTATCCTCACTACTGGTCGCATGTTTACCATCGAGCCCTTGTGATCCTCCTGATACCGGATCTGCGACAAGGTCTTTCAGGGATGACTCAATTAACTGCTGCTGCACACGCGCGGTTTCTGGAGGCCCGACCTCAATCAATACATCCGTATCATCAGTTGGATTACCACCACTGGTCTGACCTTGCAACGGCTCTGCCGAGGAACCTTCTAGATCTTGATCAAGTAGTTTCCGCTGCTTCTGTGCCCGAGTGAGGACATTACACTGATATTTATTACTTGCCTCGTCGGCAGGGTCCTGGGGAATCCTACTCAAGGCATCAGCATTGGTATTGTACTTGCCCGGCTTATACTCAATGTGGTAATCGAATTCCGATAACTTATGGTGAAACCATACTAACCGAGTAGTGGGATCTTTTACGTTAAATACACCCTTTAAAGGTTTATGATCCGTGTAGATGGTAAAACGTCTGCCCTGCAAATAACACCTGAAATTTTTGGCGGCCCAAACCATCGCAAGTAGTTCCTTCTCTATTGTGGAGTAATTCCGCTCCGCCTTGTTCAGGGTTCGACTTGCATAGGCTATGGGGTGGTCCTTGAAAATTTCCCCTTGGGATAAAACAGCCCCCAGGGCCTCGTTACTTGCATCAGTGGTAAGATTAAACGGCTTGGTAAAATCAGGGTACGCCAGCAATGGTGGTACTACCAACGAATTCTTTAGGAGCTGAAATGCCTCCATACACTTATCTGTCCATGTAAAACGAACATCCTTTCGCAACAAATTCGTAAGGGGTTTGGCTATTTTCGAGAAATTAGGGATAAACTTCCGATAATAATTAACTAAACCTAAAAAGGACTGTAACCTACGCACAGTTGTGGGAACGGGAAAATCTCGCACGCAACTAGTCTTACTCGGATCTGGCCGCGCACCCGTTTGAGAGCAAATGTGTCCCAGATATACCACTTCTGGTCGTAAAAACTGGCATTTCTCCGATTGAAGCTTTAGATTATTCATTCTCAGTCGGACAAAAATTTTCCGTAGTTTATCGATGTGATCTCCCAAGTTTTTCCCATAAACCACTATGTCATCCAAGTACACAAAACAGTCAAAACCTTGTAAACCTGTCAATATGTAATTCATTAGCCTCTGAAAAGTAGCAGGTGCCCCCTTCAAACCAAAAGGCATCCGTTTGAACTCATAGTGCCCATAATTGGTGCTAAAAGCAGTTTTCGGCCGATCCTTTGGATCTACTAAGACCTGGTGATATCCGCTGGCCAAATCTAAGGTACTAAAATACCGTGAATGCCCTAGCTGGTCCAGAATATCCTCAATACGGGGTAATGGGAAAGCGTCACCTATTGTCTTCTCATTCAGTTTCCTGAAGTCAACGACCACTCTCCATTTCTTTGCTCCATCGGCTCCAGCCTTCTTGGGCACAACCAAGAGGGGGGAGTTCCATGGGCTTTTGCTTGGCTGGACAATGTCATTGTCTAACATCACCTTGAGCTGCTCGTTAATAATGTCCTTTTGGGGCTGACTCAAACGGTACATTTTTTGATTTATGGGTGCTTGGTCTGTCACCAACGGAATCTCATGTGTGATAGCCTCCGTGTAACTTAACTTATCCCCTGGCAGGAAGAAAACGTCACTAAACTCCTGACACAGCTGGGTAATAGCAGCCTTCTCCTCGGAATTAATATGCTCATACAGCGTAAGCTCTTGCTTTAGTAATGCATTGCGCATAATGTCGATAGGCGGGTCCTGATTCATTAGTCCAGGATTGTTTCCTGATCGACCATTACTTATCAATTGTGACCCTTCTGTTGTTGCTGATATACTTCCTATATGTTTCACGGGGAAATTCATGCAGGAGGTTTGCTTGGGCTGCTCCTCCTTATTGTTAGTCTCTAGATTATCCACCAAATATTCATCTAATCTCTCGAGTTCTAAATCAATCCGTTCAAGTTTGACCGGTGACTCACTCGAATTCAGTATGCCTATTACAGGACTCTCCGGACTTAGAAGAGCATTAGCTAAAAAAACGCCATCCGCTATCGAGCTTGCGGTACTAAGCATTTCCTGGCCCAACCGGATCGGAACCCCCACTAGATGTTGCGTCCGCGGCAACAGTTTGATAGCCTCCTTGAAATTGACTTGATAAGTTCCATTGGAACCAATTTGGCTGATGCTTGGCCCTTCGTCAGAGTTGCAGCTCACATCGTCAGTTTGGCTTGCTAATGACGCCGCGCTTCGCGTTACTCCTATAGACAACGCGTCAGTGCCATTCGACGCCTTAACCGAAAACTGAGCCGTTCTGACTGCACCTCCCTGGGACTCCAGAGGGACCCTGAACTCAGTGCTATTCGCTTCCGTGCGAGGAAACACTAGCGCTTGTGCGGGACCTTCTATATTACAATTCTTTGCCAGGAAGTCATTCCCCAGTAAACCATCGTTGAACGTCCCCTGAATTTTTTCAACTACTTGAAAAGTACAAGGAATTCCCGTAGGGAGTTCAAAATTGCCCTGCGTAGTACCAAGGGTTTCTCCTTCCCCAAACGGACTCACTAAAGTAAGCTTATGACTAGAATCTATCGGACATGTATCCTGTATTGCTGATTTAGTAATTATGCTCACCTCTGCACCTGTATCAATAGTAAATTTTGTTTCACCCTGCTTCCCAATATCTAATGGCAGGGAAGCTGTAACAAGGCTTGATTTTTCATAACTATTACTGATCGTGTTTTGCCCTTCAGTACCTTTATGGGTTACCCTATGTTCGGCCCTGCCACCACCAATTTGGCTCCTTTGTTGCACCGTTTCTATTGGAGTCGAGTCGGGGATTTTCGACTCGACTGCATCTCGTTTCCCTGTTGTCTGGCTTCCCATCTCTTCTTCTGGAAACACGCGTCTATAGCATGACCTCTCCGACCACAAAAGTCACATCTAACCTGAATACTATATACCCTAGGGCCATCGTTTATAACCGGTGTTGCAGCCGGCTTTGCCTTACAATCCTTCTGATCATGGCCGTACTCCTTACACGTCGGGCAATAAGGAGTATTCTTGCGGCTATAGCAGTCTGTATAGGTATGGCCACGCTTATGACAAAAATTACAAGTAATCTTCGGACTCTTTGTAAATTTAGGTGGCCTCGGTCCAGAGTTCGGATCTGGTGCCACTACTACCTGTGACTGGAAAGGTACGGTGGACGGATTAGGTGTGAAACTAACTTGCTGAGGTGTACTCGTAAAAGCATGTTGGTTAGGCATCCAAGTACTGAAAGTGGGTTGAACCTGCGGCATTTGTGGATATAATTGTGTTAGATTGCCCTGAAAGAGGCAAGCCCCTTGCTGCAGCTTTTCCATATTCAACCCTTTAGTGACTAGATCTTCAAAGGTAGTTGTTTCCTGTGACAAAAGATACTGGCAAAGATGAGGATTATTAACCCCACTCTTAAAGACATTCTTGGCAAAATCCTCCAGCTGAGTACTCGCAATTTTACCTCCTTCTGGCCCATATTTGATGATTGCAGCTTCTTGACGTCGCTTAAGGATTTGCCTTAGGCGTGATGTGTAGGCGAGTACTGTCTCCGTGGGACTCTGTTTAGCTGATATAAGCCCTGTTACCAATTCCTGATAAGTTTCCCTCGGCAAAAATACCCGATTCAAAAGTTCCTCAGCTGCCTCTAAGGTTGATGGAAAACTAGAGGATATTAGCTGATATGCCTCTCCTCGAAGACGGGTTGGGAAAATCTGCATAAAAGCCACTTGCTCCTGACTATTTAAACATTTCCAAACTTGTTTGCTGCACCCTATAAAGGTCTGCAGTTCCAAAACCATTGATGAGCTCGGAGCTCCTGAAAACACAGGGATCATCTGTCCCATCAGCTTAGCTACTCTTGCATAGTCAGCCATACTGACTGGATGAATGTTAACTTCCGCCTGTTTATCAACCATACAAACAGGATTCAAAGAATCGGTTAGGCTAACGGAATCGTTTGAAAATGCGCTTGCCCCAAATGATAAATTCCAATCGTGAGACGTAATCAGGGTTTTCAATGATTGCGATAAATTGAAAAAACTGGTCGAGTTTAGGTACCCCACCGAAATGTTCAATCTCTTCCTTAAATTGTTTTGTTCGTTCACGGAACTGATTAATTCGCTCTAAACGATGTGTATGTAAATGATCAACGGTATTAGTTAATTCAAGAACTGGGTCTAATTCAGTGGGTTCGGGTTCTCGCTTTACCTGTAGGTTTGAGCTGAAACAAAAAGATTCAGACTTACTTCTTGGTCTTGAAAGTGTTCTACCGCTCCGTAGTACAAGCCCCTTGTTTTGCTCTGGAGTTGACTGATGAATTCCTTCTGTTAATTCGCTCTGATTATGCATTCGCGCAATCTCAATAAAAAATATTGACCGTCTCTTGACTTAATGACCGGTCATTAATTCCGAATATAGCAATGAAACCCTTTCTTTGAAATAAGTTAAAGTTCCTAAAGCGCTAACTAGGTGATTTTGGTTACAATTCCGGGAGTACGAAGCTCGAGTAAACAGGGTGCGTGGATGAGTGTGCTTATACTGAGAGTGTAAGTGTAAAATTCCAGTTTCGAACGGTTCACCAATTTAATCGGTAGTAAATTGACCGCTCCACAGCGAGTTGCCGTACTAGAGCTGCTCAGAAACTAAAACCGGCTGCGCCAATGTTATATTCTTTGCTCTCGAACCTGGGGTTCTGCCGGCCACTTCTGGGGAACCCTAGGGTGTTACCTTTTAGAAACACTCACCTTCGCACCTGAATTACTCTTGAAGCTGAAGACCCCTCTGAAAAATTGTAACAAAAACACCAAATGTTGCGTTTCTTTTTTCTACTTTATTTCTTCAGCAAGTCCTACTACAGGTTTTACTAAAGCAAGTTGTGTCGCTTCCACGTGCCTTGGTCCGATGACGTGCCTGGATCTCCTTCTGTATTCCCCGGCGCAGTTCCTTCGCTTTCGGTCGGAAGAAAGCCCGCTCAGTGGGTGTGACTGACAAGCGAGCTAGCCGCCTCAGCTTGCCAACTCCCGCCTCTTGCGTTCCCGCTGCCCTCCGCGCTGATGTTGTTGCTTGCGGGGATGGACGGTGGTGTTCAAGGGAGCCTTCAACCTCCTGAGGTACTCCTCTTTCGTTATGGGTCGGGGACCAGCTCGGGGCTCTGCCTGAAGCGCCTGATCTAGGGTCCTAACGGGTGCCTGACGGGGGTGGTTCGCTGGCCCGAGGTCCTTAATTATCCTGGAGGCTAGCGGGTAGAGCGGCACGCAGGTACTGGCGAGCTTGGGTCGCGATGACGGTCCACCAGGTGTTGAAGGGCACTTTTCACGCCGTCCTGAAGGGGCCACTGCGGCTGCTGGTTGTCCACCTCTTCGGGTTGCCTGCAAGAAGGAAAAATTATATTACTTATGGTGGCCACACAGCGCTTACACGCTAAAAGCCTTTGAGGAACACGGCGCTAAGAGCCAACACCTCACCATAAGTAATTCGTTGATTGACGTAAGTGGAAATCGTGTTAAAAACCGGAACTTGTACCGTGTTTTACTGTCGCAGCACGTATCACGACTGACTCACTAATGTTTGCCCAAGAACTTTAAATACCGTTCTCTCGTAAGCTTTTAGCCTCGATTCTCGCAAAAAGTGCTGAATAGCCGAACACGTGCGTTCTCGTTCCACGAAGCACTTTTCCTCCCCGCTCCGTTTCGCTTACGAATATGTGAAACTGGGGAAATTGAGCGAGAGAACGCTTTCGCTTAAGCTTTCGGCTTCTTGAGGCGAATTGATGGAGCTGGGGAAATTGAGCGAGAGAACGGTTTCGCCTGAACTTTCAATTTTCCCTTCAGCTGGGAGTACACCCGAAGCATGTCGTCTACGTGGTGATCATTCGTGTGAAGCGAATTGTGTATTGATATTTGCTCGCGCTTTTGCTCGCTCATTAAACGACAAGTATATGCTTCGGTGATAGTGGCCTATGTGCATGCTTTTAAAAGTTGATTGGTGAAGCGCGAGTATATAGGCAGTGCTCGCTCGCTTCGTAAATACGTAGGCGGTATCTACTCGCTCACAACAGGGCCAACGAAGGATGGAAATTACATCGGGTGTTGCCCAGGGATCTATCCTTGGTCCGGACCTGTGGAACGTGTCTTACGACGGGCTACTGAGACTTGAGATGCCAGATGACTCGCGATTGGTCGGCTATGCGGATGATGTTGCGTCTCTGGTCACTGGACGCACCGTTGAACAAGCGCAACTTAGGCTAGGCATGCTAATGCGCCGAGTGAGGGACTGGATGACTGCTCGCGGGCTCAGTTTAGCACTGGAGAAAACCGAAGTGGTCATCTTGACAAAAAAGAGAATCCCTAGAGTAAGGATGATCAGTATTGGAGACATACAAATCGAATCGAAGCCAGCGGTGAAGTACCTGGGGCTACTGATAGACTCGAAGATGAGTTTCTCTGAGCAAATCAGGGCAACGGCTGAGAAGGCTGCTTCGGGAATATCGGCCCTGAGTCGACTTATGGCCAACGTAGGGGGACCCAGCCCATCAAGAAGACGCCTCTTGATGAGTGCTGTAGGGTCAGTCCTACTGTACGGAGCAGAGGTATGGGGCGACGCTCTCAGCAAGGAGGTATACCGAAAACGTTTGGCACAGGTACAGAGAAGGGGAGCACTGAGAATTGCATCTTCGTATCCAACAGTCTCCGACTCGGCGGTGAGAGTGATTGCAGGCGTGATACCTGTCGCCCTCCTTGCTAGAGAGCGCCGCGCTATTTACCTGCGCCGAAACGAGGATGCGAGGGAGATAGTTGTCCGCGAGGAGAGACAGCGCTCGCTCAACGATTGGCAGCAGTCTTGGGTGAATTGCACGAAGGGAAGGTGGACTGCGTGCCTCATCCCGGATGTGAGACCGTGGCTAAATAAAAGGCATGGTGCGACTGACTTCTATCTGACCCAGCTTTTGAGCGGGCACGGGTGTTTTCAGTCTTACCTGCACAAGATCGGTAAGTCACGGTCTCCCGATTGTCGGTTTTGCCCAGGAGAGGAGGACAATGCCTGTCACACATTCTTTGCGTGTACAAAATGGGTCAGGCTGCTAAGGGAACTCTACAGGGAGACGGGAGAGCTCACCCCGGATAATATAGTTGCGGTGATGCTCGAATCGGTTGACAAATGGAACCACTTGGCACATTATGCTCGGACAGTCCTAAAATATAAAAGGGACTCACAGCAGCCGGGGGCGCTGGGGCTGGGGGGATCGCGCTTCTGGCATTTCCTCTTCCCCTCTCCCCTTCCGCTAGGAAAGGGACTCCCCAGCTTGAAGGCGCCCCACAGCGTAACAAAACGAGACCTGGCCCGAAGTAATGTGTCAAACGGCTCCAGGCTGGGTTCGCAGGTTGACAGGGGAGGTGTTTAGTGGGTAGTCCAGTCAAAGCATGGGAGTCCCACACTCTGTGCATAAATAGCATTCACCTCCCTACCACAAAAAAAAAAAAAAATTACAACTCCGAGAGCAGCATTTTATTTACTAGAGGAGACCGGACTTCTAAGACAACCGAACAGTAGACAAAGACGCAACTATCAGTTTGAATATAATAGACATAACGAGTTCAGGGCAAGTTATGGAAAAGACTTTAGGGAATGCCAAAATAGTGGAATATTAGGGACAATACAAATTACCCTAATTCAGGGCAATCCCGAAGATATACCAATCATAATCAAACGAATTCAGGACAATTTAGGCAAAATCAATACCATGACAATCACAGACAAACTAGGCATATGGAACCAATGGAAGTGGACCATTTAGAGGGCGAGGTAAATGTTCAATTACCGCCTCGCAACAGAATTTGCCGATAGTAGAACTAACTGTAGGTGGCGACAAGATTAAATGTCTCATCGACACCGGATCTACTACAACCTAACTAGATAGAAACAAACTAAAAAAATATAAATGTGAAAATTTACAGGAAATATTACACAAGAAATTATTACAGAGCTTCCAACTGAGTTTAATGAGGATAACCTCATGAGTTGGAAACTTACATCATTTAAAAACAAGAATTTTGATGGTCTTATAATCAGAATTTACTGAAACCAATGCAGGCTATCATAAATTTAGAGGAAGGTTTTATCGAGATTCACAATATCAAGACAAAATTTTTAAACTCTTGTCCTTACAATTTTGAGGATATTAATTCTTTGGAAGAATATCCAGCTGACGAGGACATCCTCAATGAGCTTATGAGAGAGGATATGAATTCGGAGGAAAAAAATAAATTAAGTGTATTGATAGAAAAAAACAAGATTTATTTATCCAAGAAGGCCAAAAATTGACCCATACTCATGAAATTCAACATATTATTACAAAAACCAACAGACCCATTTGTACGAAAATTTACAGGTACCCACAAATTCATGAGCAAGAAATTAACAGACAAATGAAGGAAATGCTGGAGCAAGGTATTATTCAGGAGAGTAATTCACCCTATAACTCACCTTTATGGATAGTGCCGAAAAAGATCGATAACTCTGGAAAGAAGAAATGGAGAATCGTTATCGATTACAGGCACCTCAATGAAGAAACTATAAGTGATAAATTTCAAATCCCTAATATTGAAACAATACTAGAAAAGTTAGGTAGGGCTCAGTACTTTACAACGTTGGATCTTGCCAAAAGTTTTCATCAGGTGTTGATCAGGGAGGAGGATAGAAGGAAAACAGCATTCTCGACACCTCTAGGGCATGAGAATTCGTAAGAATGCCGTTTGGGTTGAAAAATGCCCCGGCGACATTTCAACGATTAACTAACTCCGTATTGAGAGACTATATTAATCAAATATACGTTGTGTATTTAGATGATATTTTGATCTTTAGCACTTCTAAGGAAGAGCATATGTTAAGTATTCAGAAGGTTTTCAATCGATTACGATCGCATAATTTAAAAATCCAAATTGATAAATGCCGTTTTTCGCAAGAACCAAAAAGTATTTAGGACATATTCTCACAACGGAAGGAGTAAAACCGAACATGGACAAAATTGAGAACATTCAGAAGTTAAAACTTCCAGAAACAGCAAAGCAAATCAAATCGTTTTTAGGAATGACGGGGTATTACAGGAAGTTTGTAAAGGACTATGCGAAAGTTGCCCAGGGAATGACAAAATACCTGAAGAAAAATTGAAAAATTAACAAAAATGATCCCCAATATATTGACGCATTTGAGAAATTGAAAAGGATGTTAACGGACACAACAATTTTAAAATACCCCGATTTCAATAAGAAATTCAAATTAGTTTTGACACAGGATGAACATCCAATAAGTTACGCCAGCAGAACTCTAAACGATCACGAAAAGAAATACTCTACTACAGAGAAGGAACTCTTGGCGATTGTTTGGGCTGTTAATTATTTCAGACCATACATATATGGGAGACCTTTCGACTTAATGACAGATCATCAGCCACTCAAGTGGTTACAAGCTAAAAATAAGGATAAGGATATTAACCCCAGGCTTCAAAGGTGGTTATTACGGTTACGGTTAAACTACATAAAAGGGAAGGAAAATAAAGCCGCGGACTTCATGAGCAGAATAAATGCGGAAACTGGAGAAATTAACACATAAGACAAGAATAGAGAGGAGGACGATAACATGAGTACCAATGCAACAGTTCACTCACAACAAGACGAAATCAACGATCATTTTTCAATTCTAGACACAGTGGTAAACCGTTTCAATACTCAGATCATCATCACGGACCGAAAAAACAAAAAAATTAAGATTATTAATCAAAAACATAAAATATTTATAAGACTTGATGATATTCAAAACAATTGTATGTCGGATATTTTTAGAAGGTTGCTTACAGTTGGTAAAGTAGGAATTTATTCAGAACTTCCAGATCACGAATACAATTTAGTTCAGCAGAAGTTAATTGAACTTTTTAATAAAGGCATAAAATTTTATAGATGTGCCATATCACGCCAAAGATATGAAAACAGAAGATGAGACATTCAGACATATAGCCAAATATCATAAAAAAGGGACGGGGCATGCAGGAATCAACGAGAATTATGAGGGATTGAAAAAACTTACTTATTTTAAAAATCTTAAGATCTTAATACAAAACTTGATAAACAACTGCGATGTTTGCAACAGGGCCAAATACGATCGAAAACCATTGAAACCCAAATATACAATAACTGAAACTCCAACCAACGTGAACTAAATTATACACGTAGACATATATATTAATAAAAAACACAGCTTCATAACATTTATCGATAAATTTTCAAAATATGTCATCGCTTTATAATTAGAGGATAGGAATAGCATAATATATATAATTTTTTCTTTATTGGAATGTATGCGGTACAGAGGCCTTATAATATAGTAGGTGTTCTGACAAAGTCATCTCACCATCGTTTGAACATTACTTAAAACTATGCATATTATCGTATTTCTATGAGATTATTACAATTAGCTAGAGGAAAATTTAGGCAAAAACCTCTACTGAACTTATATTAGCTTAACATAACTTAACTTTCTACTTATAACTAGCTAAAATCTATGAGGCTAGGTTACGGCCAAAAGATAGGTGGTAGCAACTGCTGATTTTCAATTCGCCAGGGCATGAATTGGCGGAATAATCGGGGAAAAAAATTCGAAAAGTTCCCCAATTCCTTCCCAGAGAACTACAAACAGCTTCGATATTACGAGCACCAATTTCCCTTTGCTAACAAAAGCTTCAGCACATACTCCAACCCTAAGCAGAGACAACAGCGATGCAACATTAATGGGAAAAAAGTCGGGAAATTCAGCTAAGGAATAGCATAACAATAACTGAAAAGATACGGTTATATTTCTCAATAAATGGTAGACTAAATCGTCTCATAATGGACAATGAATTCAATTCAATAAACGTAAAAGACTTTTTAAAAGCTGTGGGAGTCGAAACACATTTTACAAAACCACAGTCATACAGGCAACGCAGACATAAATAGTTTCCATAATATATCAGGTGGAAAGCTTAGAGTCATAGAGGTGGAAAGATCAGAAATGTCTATTCAGGAGAGAGTTTTTAAATGCGTCGAATGGTATAATAAATCTTTCCATTCAACGATTAAATCAAAACCATTAGATGTTGAGCATGGGAATGCAAAACATGAGGAAATAGAAAAATTATTGCGTATAACTAAGGAAAAAAGAATTAATAATTTAAACGAAATTTCAGTATTCCAACTGCTGCTTCATAAAGAAGTCAAAAAAGCGGATAAGAACGCAATGCGATCTTATTATTATATTATTGAAACTTCACTGCAATCTTGTAGTGCTAAAATCTTCTGGACATAAATCCGTTCCCTGAAAACAACATTCCATAACCCTAATATCTTCTCATGGCATAGCTGTCAAGCTTCTTATGGGCAAGCTATCTGTGACCTTTTTGCTTAATTTTTTTCCTCCGCATTTAAGGTTTCAAACCCCACTATATACTCATCGTGTCCTTCTCCTTCTACCGTGACCTCTCCATCGGAAATTGAAAGTGTACTGTGCACTTTTGACATTAATGGTGGTCCGGGTCCTGATGGAATATCAGATCTGTTCGTAAAGTAATTATCTACCCCACTATCAATTATTTTCAATATTAGCCTTTCTTTCTCCTGCTTTCCCGACGTCTGGATACATGCCAACATCTTTCCGATCCATAAGTGCGGAGATCGTATTGAAATTCGAACTATCGTCCGATTTCTTTGCTGTCTTGTTTTGGCAAGCTCCTTGAGCTAATTGTGCATAACAGAATATACGATGCCATTAGTATCCTGTTTGCAAATGTACAACATGGCTTCATTAAAGGTCGTTCGACAGTAACTAATTTGTTAGAACTTACGAATACCATCTCTCTTGCTTTTGACAAGAGCCAACAAGTTGATATCATATACACAGATTTTGCTAAAGCCTTTGACAGTGTTGATCATGGCCTTCTGGCTAACAAACTCCGATCGTTCCGCGTTTCCGACTCAATCCTCTCTTGGATCTTATCCTTCTTATCCCATCGCTCCAGCACCGTTGCATGGAATTTTTTTTTGTCAGCCTTATTTAGTCCGAAATCTGGTGTTCCTCGAGAAACAGTTTTTTCATTAATGATCTTCGCCAATGCCTGTCCTCTAATTGCCTTCTTTACGTTGATGATTTAAAAATTTATCGTTCCTAATTCCAGCAAAGACTGCTGATACCTTCAAAATGGTCTTGGCAATCTCCAAAATTGGTGTCAAAGTAATTTACTTCCTCTTAACATGTTGTCACATGAGATTCACCAACAGAATTCATCCAGTATTATATGAATACAGGATTGATGGATCGCTACTCGCACATGTGGAAAAATTTAAAGATTTGGAAGTATTATTTGACCCAGGTTTGAAATTTAACATCCATATTTCATGAATAAAACCTAGAGCTTATATTACGATTCTCCAGCAAGTCTTTTAACATCTTAACCAGCGTCCATCTATTTGTACTCCTAGCCCGGTCAATCCTTGAGTATGCCTCCCAAGTATGGTTTCCTCACTATACCAATCTGTCGGATGCTGTTGAGACCGTACAGCGTAAATTCACACGTTCTCTATTCTAAAAATATAACCTCCCTTACAGCGCTTACAGATTCTCAACACCCCATCACTCAAAAAAGAAGAGAATTCTTAGACTTGTGTTGCTTATTTAAAATATATCACGATATTCTTTCATCCAACTTTGGGGAAAGGCTTTATATACATCCCACGTCAAGAACGCGTTCAACTGACATACAGGGTGCGGCAGCATAACTTCCTTTTTTCAAAAAAGGAAGTTATGCTGCCGCACCCTGTATTTTAAAAGATGTAGTACGATGTAATAAAAAATAATAAGACTCGGCAGCAGAGTTTATTTACTAACCAAGAACCCATTCGCTAATTATCCGCTTAACCCATCTAATGTATACAGGGTTCGGCAGCATAACTTCCTTTTTTCAAAAAAGGAAGTTATGCTGCCGCACCCTGTATTTATTGTGCCCTTTGCTCGAACTGATATTTATTTTTATTCGTTTTTAGTACGCGTATCACGTCGTTACAATGAACTCCAGCTGGGTCCCCTACCACATTCCTTAAACGCTTTAAAAGCATATTACACAATATCCTCCTTAGCTTCTAATAGTTTATTACTATTTTATGTTCTGGTTTTTTTTTCTATTCAAGTTGCTCAGTTTGTTTTGGTGCATGTATTATATTTCATTACCTATTTTGTAATTGGATTCATGGATCTGTAAAATAGCGTAGACAAATATATATATATATATATATATATATATATATATATATATATATATATATTCATATAGATATATACGAGTATATATATATATATATATATATATTCATATAGATATATACGAGTATATATATATATATATATATATATATATATATATATATATATATAAACATATATATATATATATATATATATATATATATATATAAACATATATATATATATATATATATATATATATATATATATATATATATATATATATATAAACATATATATATATATATATATATATATATATATATATATATATATATATATATATATAAACATATATATATATATATATATATATATATATATATAT
>OZ017740.1:196489635-196499635 GCA_963969285.1 Odontomyia ornata | reverse complement strand
TATATATATATATATATATATATATATATATATATATATATATATATATATATATATATATATATATATATATATATATATATATATATAAAGGGTGATTCATAAGAAATGTATACATGTGAATGGGCCTTAACTCTTATTTATCACCAACTTCAGGTCCATATATTGACAGATTATGACAGCTTGGTCTTTTACAATTCTAACCATGGCGTCATACATATCAGCCGAACGTTTTATTATGGTTAAAACTTTTTACAAAAATAATGAATCGCCAGTGCAAACATTTCGCGCTCTACGTGAATATTTTGGTCCACCCATAAATTGGCCGGCGAGATCGTGTGATTTGACTCCTTGTGACTTCTTCCTTTGGGAATTTTTAAGGATCGTGTTTGCGCTGATGCTCAAACAATATTCGAGCCAACATACGCCTAATAACGCCGGAAATGTGCGAAAATGTCATAGAAAATTATAATCATCGTTTGAACAGCACGAGGTGCACATATGCCCGACGTAATGTTTCATATTTAATTGTAAGGGACAAAATTTTCATAATAAACATTACAGCTCAATCTTTACAAAAACTATGTTCTTTTTTCGACAAAAATGTGTACACTTGTTATGAATCACCCTTTATATATATATATATAGGTATATATATATATATATATATATATATATATATATATATATATATATATATATATATATAATATATATATATATATATATATATATATATATATATATATATATATATATATAAATATAAATATATATATATATATATATATATATATATATATATATATATATATATATATATATATATATTGTTACATGTACAAATAATTCGGCGAGCTACTGTCGCAATTGTTTTGACAACCATTAAGAACATCAACAGAATGAATTTACTCGAAACCACGAGAACCCACCAAGCATGATCAACATTTGCAAGTGAGTCACTGCTCCATTCATCTGCTCGAATATACCAGATACCACTCGCCAGAACATTCGCCAATGTACGAGAAATGCATTGAACGGATAGAGACCCTATATATAAGGCGAGCTGAATGAATGGGGGGATTCATTCAACCGCGATAGTAAAAACGGCGATAGTGTGTGGAAAGCGATATTGATCGAGTAATAGTGAAGTGATTTTAGAAGACAATTGCGATAAGAAATTTATGGACAAGTGTTAGACTTTTAATAGTGAAAATTAAAATTGTGAAATAGTTAAATAAGTGATTGTGCATTTTTTTTTTGTAATTAAATAAACTCTTTTAACTTAAATTAAAAGACATTGCGTTTTCACTTTCCCGGAACATTAAAATTATTGGTCGCGAACCATAACACGCGAAATTGGTGTCAAGAAGTGAGAAAGAAAATTTTGGAAGTGAAAATGTTTAAACATTTTTAAAGCGCACAATAGTGTAAATTAACGTGGAAACTGGTGGAAAAATAGCCGAAACAATAAAAATGCCAGGAAACTTACATCTAAAAATTAATCAATTGAGCATATCGGAGCTCAAAGAGGAGTTGGAACAGCGAAATCTGGCCACGCAAGGTACAAAGGCCATACTGATTGCACGCTTGCGTGACGCAATTGAGTCGGAAGGCGGGCATCTGGATTCGGGTGAGCTCTCAGATGCGGAAAAAGGCGCAGAAGGTGGAGAAGTGGAAACACCAAAATCAAAGGAGCCAGAAAATGCGCTAAAGCAAATGTTAATGCTGATGTCATCCAGTCTAACTGCGAAGCTAGATGAACAATCAGCGAAGCTAAATGAACAATCAGCGCATCTAAATGAACAAACATCGAGTTTAGCTGCGAAGCTAAATGAACAATCAGCGAAGCTGGACCAACAAGCGATCGAAATCAAAGCAGACATCACACAGAAGCTGGAGAAACAGTCAACCGAAATAAAAGCGGAGCTCGGTTATCTGAACAAACAAATTAAAGGCGTCGAGGAAAAGGTTGACCAGGTCGAGGAAAAGGTCAGCCAGGTCGAGGAGAGAATCAACCATGAGATGGAAAACATGAAAAAGGAATTGGAAGCAGCAAAGGCAGTAGTAACTAGCTCACCAGTCCCGCTTACAACCGCAGCACAAAGCACATCCAGAAATGTGCAAGCACCAATTTTCGATGGGCAAACGGTCTGGAGTATTTATGAAATCCAGTTTGAAGCCGCCGCTAGGATAAATCAGTGGAATGAGCAGGAACGAGCAACTGCATTAATTCTTGCTCTAAGAGGCCCAGCTGCCGAGCTTTTGCAGACTATCCCCGTTGATTTACACTCAAACCCGGCGGCTATATTGAATGCGCTCGACATGCGTTATGGAGGCGCCCATCTGAAGCAAATTTATCGGGCACAGCTACGGAATCGGATGCAGAAGTCTGGCGAAACCTTACAGCAGCTAGCCCAAGACATTGAGCGACTGGCACTTTTGCCTTACCCAGCGTACGACCCAGAATATCGAGATGACGCAGCAACAGAAGCATTCATTAGCGAATTAGAAGACCAGAAATTGCAACAAGCTGTGCGTTTAGCTCAAAAGCAAACAGTCAAGGATGCATTGGCTTATAGCCTGAATTTTGAGGCAGTGAAAAATGTGACTCGTACCACTGCCCGGGTTCGCAAGGTAGTGGCAGACGAGTGCAGGTGTGAGCTCGTGGAAAATGAGCGAGAGCCGCAAGTAAATTGCGGTGAGAAGGGGCACCTGCAAAGAGACTGCAAGAAGCGAAGAAAACGGAGCTATTGTCCAGAATGGTGGAGATCCAGACCGTGTCAGGAGGCTAGAATAGAACCTCATCAAACTGAAAGGGCCAACTTCATGCGACGGACATCGGCTAGGAGGATCGACATCCCCAGCACCCCCATCACCGTGTCAAGGCAACATCGTGGAGAAGCAGATTTATGCCTTCCTGGTCTAGTTGATGAAGAACATTGCACCATAACAAATGACACTGGTGCAACCCGATCGACGATCCGACCAGACCTAGTGAGGCCCCAACTACTTCACAAGGACAGCGTTCATGGTAAATGCTGACACCCTATCTCGTCATCCATGTCCAGCTAACTGCAAGCATTGCCAACGGGTTAAGGAAACGCAGCCGACCGTTGATCTGCGATTGACAACGACCGAATTCGTTGAAGGTTGTTCACCGGAGGAGATTCGAAATGCCCAGTTAGCCGATGAAGACATCAGACCATTGCTCGTATGGAAGGAGACAACTGGGCGACCTGAGTGGAAAGACGTTTCAATGCATGGCGCAACCCTGAAAAGCTATTGGGCACAATGGAACTCCCTTCAGGTGGAGGGTGGCGTACTCAAGCGGAAATGGGAAACGGCGGATGGCAGCTCCTATAGGATGCAAACTATACTTCCCAAAAGCCGAATCCACGATGTGGTTAAGGAGATGCATGAAGGATCCTCGGGAGGCCACCTTGGCGTTAACAAGACCTTAGCGAAATTGCGGGAAAGGTTCTACTGGCTCCATGCTCGAGAAGACGTAGAGGACTGGTGTCGCAGATGCACAATTTGCGCTTCCGTCAAAGGCCCAAAGCGACGACTGAGCGGACAAATGCAAACCTATAACGTGGGGGTACCGTTTGAAAGGATTACTGTTGACATCGCAGAACCCTTTCCTGAATCCGAATGGGGAAATCGATACACGCTGGTTGTAGCCGATTATTTCAGCAAGTGGCCCGAGGTCTACCCCATTCCCAACCAGGAAGCAACTACTGTAGCCGAACAGCTAGTGTTAAATTGGGTCAGTAGGTACGGCGTACCTTGTGAACTACATTCAGATCAAGGTCGAAACTTCGAATCACTAGTTTTTAGCGAAATGAGCGAGCTGCTGGGAATACGGAAAACGAGGACAACACCGCTGCATCCCCAATCCGACGGCACACTCAATAATCACCTGGCCAAGATGGTTGACGAGGACCAAAGGGACTGGGACCGACACATTCCACTATTTTTGATGGCGTACAGAGCTGCCGAACATGCATCGACGGGCCAAGCTCCAGCAAAAGTCATTTTTGGAAAGACTATTCGTCTGCCAGCTGATATAAAGTTCGGAACACCCCCCGAGAAACCCCAAACCATCTCGGAGTACGCAAGGGAGCTAAGACAACGGTTGAAGCAGATACATCGGACAGTGCGAAAACACCTCGAATCGGCTACTGACCGCATGGAGACCAGGCATGATCTAAAGGCAAATTCTACTGGCTTCCAGCAAGATGACTTGGTGTGGCTATGTAACCCGCAACGGCGAAAGGGTAGGTCTCCAAAGTTGCAACATAATTGGGAGGGGCCATACCGAGTTACAAAGCGAATCAACGACGTCGTATACCGAATACAGGAACATCGTAAGCCAAGAGCCAAAATGAAAATCGTGCATCTGGACCGTCTTGCCCCATATTACACCCAGGGAGAGTTGACTTCAATGGCGACACATCTTTTCGGGGCGAAAAGAACTGAGGTGGGGGCAGTGTTACATGTACAAAGAATTCCGCGAGCTACTGTCGCAATTGTTTTCACAACCATTAAGAACATCAACAAAATGAATTTACTCGAAACCACGAGAACCCACCAAGCATGATCAACATTTGCAAGTGAGCCACTGCTCCATTCATCTGCTTGAATATACCAGATACCTCTCGCCAGAACATTCGCCAATGTACGAGAAATGCATTGAACGGATGGAGACCCTATATATAAGCGAGCTGAATGAATGGGGGGATTCATTCAACCGCGATAGTAAAAACGGCGATAGTGTGTGGAAAGCGATATTAATCGAGTAATAGTGAAGTGATTTTAGAAGACAATTGCGATAAGAAATTTATGGACAAGTGTTAGACTTTTAATAGTGAAAATTAAAATTGTGAAATAGTTAAATAAGTGATTGTGCATTTTTTTTTTGTAATTAAATAAACTCTTTTAACTTAAATTAAAAGACATTGCGTTTTCACTTTCCCGGAACATTAAAATTATTGGCCGCGAACAATAACACGCGACAATATGTTTATATATGTATATATACACTTGCCAGAAAAAGTATCCGTACATGCAAGATTACAAAGTTATCGTTGTAATAAAAAGGATATGTCCACTTAATTTGAATGCTTGCTTTTATAATATCAAAAAATCTACACTTTTGCACGATTCTCAGTATGTTTCATAATAATTACTATTTAAAAAGACTTGAAACTCAAACAAAATCAATATATGGCAACATAATAGACCAGAAAAAGTATTCGTACAGAACAAACCGGGGGATTCCCCGTGTTATGCGATGACATATGCAGATGCATATTAATGTTTTTAGGTCCGATAATAGTTCTACTTTAAGTTGGGATAGGTTTAAAAGTGAGTGCAGTTTTTTTAAATTTTTTGCGCACTAGAATACATGATGACGCCCAAAATTAGCGAAATCAGTGCTGAGGAGAGTAAAATTATGCTGAAACTTAAGAGCGAAGGGAAAACTTACCGCGAAATTGGTCTAAAAGTTGGCAGAACTAACACCCTGTCCAGTATTTGGTTCGATTATGTCAAAGTCTCGTTGTGGTCGACCCTCCATACTAACTGAACGCGAAAAAGGAAACTTTTTGCAGGCAGTTATAAAGAATTGGCGAGTAACTATTTCCCAAATTCTTACAAATATAAAAAAAACTCTTTTGGCAAGGTTCTCCACGAAGATACCATACGAAAAATACTAAAGAGAGATGGATATCGCTCATGCATAGCAGGTAAGAAGCCATACATTTCGGAAGTCAACAGGAAGAAACGTGTGGACTTGCAAGAAATTTATGAAAATGCCACTAGATTTTTGGGAATAGGTCCTATTCTCTGACGAAAGCTAATTTTGCATATTTGACATTAAAGGAAGAAAGTTAGTGTGGCGGAAGAGCGGTACTGCCTTTGAAAAAGAAAATCTCGTATCAACTGTGAAACATGGTGGAGGTGGTGTGATGGTCTGGGGGTGTATGGCGGCGGAAGAAGTTGGCCAACTTGTGTTTATAGAATCAACTATGGACCAATGCGGTTACCTTAATATTTTGAAGGTAAATTTGAAGCAAAGCGCTCAGCAGTTGAGGCTTGGTGACGATTTCTGGTTCCAGCAAGATAGTGATCCCAAGCACACAGCACACAATGTGAAGTTTTGATTGCTCTACAACACAAAACATCAACTGTGTATGCCGCCCAAATCCCTAGACCTTAATCCCATTGAACATTTGTGGGACTTGTTGGAGCGCAGGATCCGTCAGCACAGCATAACCTCGAAGGTAATGCTGAAAAACGTCATCGTCGATGAATGGGACAAAATTACCAGGCAGGACACAGCCAAATTGGTTCACTCCATGCCAAATCACCTGTAGGAGGTCCTTCAGAGAAGAGGTTATCCGATCAGTTATTTAGCCCTGATCTGCAATAAAATATTTGAATTTTTCAAATTAATATTGCCATGTACGGATACTTTTTCTGGTTCGTTTAAGTGAGGCTTTTTTGTTTTTCTTTTGTAAAATCTAGTTTTTAAAGGAATACAACAGGAAAAATTTATAGAAAAGATAGTTTTATCAATGAATAAATTTTGTTGCTTAAATATTTATATGTAGCAGCTTTCTTTAGCATGAATTTCCTAATACGAGTATGTTGCTTTCTTTTGATGTTATACGGATACTTTTTCTGGTAAGTATACATATATATATATATATATATATATATATATATATATATATATATATATATATATATATATATATATATATATATATATATATATAGATAGATATACGAGTATATATATATATATATATATATATATATATATATATATATATATATATATATATATATATATTTGTTACATGTGCAAATAATTCTGCGAGCTGCTGTCTTCGCAACTATTATAACAACATCATGATGAACAAGCGAATGTACTCGAAAGCACAAGAATCCACCAAGCATGATCAACATCTGAAAGTGACGTCACTGCGCCATTCAGAATTGCTCGAATATTCCAGGTAGTTCGCCAATGCACGAGAAATGGATTTAATGACTAGAGATCCTATATAAAGAGAGGAGCTGAATGAATTGGGGGATTATTACAACCGTAATAGTAAAAACCACGATAGTAAAACTGCGATAGAATGGAGCGTGAAGTAAAGGCGATATTGATTGATTGTGAAGTGATTTTAGTTGATAGTTAAGACAGTTGGAATTAAAAATTTATAGACAGTGAAAGTTAGATAGTGAAATAGTTAAATTAGTGATTGAGCATTTTCACTAAATATATTCTTTTAAATTAATTTAAAATACAGTGCGTTTTCACTTACCCGGAGCATTTAAATTATTGGCCACAGTGGTGTCAAGAAGTGAGAATGAAAATTTTGAAAGTGAAAACTTAAGAACATTTTGTAAAAATGCACAATAGTGAAATGTAACGTGAAAACTGAAAAAAAAAAAAATAAATGACGAAATAATAAAAATACTACGAAGCTTATAAAAATACTACGAAGCTCCGACATGGGAGCCTAAGGGAGAAGCAGAAATGCCAAGATCAAGGAAACCAGAAGACATTTTGATGCAAATGTTGATGCTGATGCAGCAAGAGCAGCGACAACAGTCATCCAGTTTAACTGCAAAGCTAAATGAACAGTCATTCAATTTAACACTGAAGCTGAATGAAGAATCAGCGAAGCTAAATGAACAATCATCAAAGCTAGACCAGAAGCTCGACAAACAAGCACTCGAAATCAAGGCAGACATCACACAAAAGCTGGAGAAACAGTCAACTGATTTGAAGGCAGATTTGCAAAAACAGTCAACCGAAAGAAAAGCGGAGCTTGGTAGTCTGACCAACCAAATTAAATGTGTCGAGGAAAAGGTTTACCAGGTCGAGGCGAAAATCAACCATGATATCAGCCAGGTCGAGAAAAGAATCAACCATGAGATGGAAAAAATGAAAAAGGAATTGGAAGCAGCAAAGGCAGTAGTAACCACCTCACCAGCCCCGCTTATAACCGCAGCGCAAAGCACATCCAGAAATGTGAAAGCACCAATATTCGACGGGCAAACGGTCTGGAGTATATACAAAACAAAGTTTGAAGCCGGCGCTAGGACAAACCATTGGAATGAGTAGGAACGAGCAACAGCATTAATTCTTGCTCTAAGAGGCCCAGCAGCCGAGCTTTTGCAGACGATCCCCGTTGAGTTGCACTCAAACCTGGCTACTTAAATGAATGCGCTCGACATGCATTATGGAGGCGATCATCTGAAGCAGATTTATCGGGCACAGCTACGGTATCGGATGCAGAAGTCTGGCGAAACCTTACAGCAGCTAGCCTAAGACATTGAACGACTGGCACTATTGGCTTACCCAGCTTACGACCCAGAACATCGAGATGATGCAGCAACAGAAGCATTCATCAGCGCATTAAAGGACCAGGAATTGCAACAAGCCGTGCGTTTAGCTCAAAAGCAAAGGGTTAAGGACACATTGGCTGATAGTCTGAACTTTGAGGCAGCGAAAAATGTGAGTCGTACCACTGCCCGGCGAGTGCAGGTGTGACCAGGTAGAAATTAAACGAGAGCCGCAGGCAAATGGTGCGCGTAGATGCTGGAATTGCGGTGAGAAAGGGCACCTGCAAGGAGATTGCAACAAGCGAAGAAAACCGAGCTATTGCCCAGGGTGGAGGAGATCCAGACCGAGTCAGGAGCCCATAATGGAAGCTCTTCAAACTGACGGGATCAACTTCGTGGGGCAAAGGTTGGCTAGGAGGAGCGACGTCCCCAGCACTACCATCACCGTGTCAAGACTACATCGTGGACCGGGTCAAGTTGACGGAGAACATTGCACCATAGCAATCGACACTGGTACCACCCGATCGATTATCCGACCAGACCTAGTGAAGCAACAACAACTTCACAAGGGCAGGATTTTCTTACTATGGACAGCTACGGGAGAAAATGGACCTGTCCATGGAGAGGTCAACCTCCAGATACAGTTTGGTGACCTTGCGTTCCGACATAATTTTTTTTTTCGCGAACATTATCGATGACTGCATTCTCGGAATGGATTTTCTGCGACCACATGGAAACGGGTATTGAAATGGCAGAATGTCGAAGTATTGATGGAGGACCCCAGCGTCCAAATTCCAAAGATGAATGTGGTAGTATGTACCGACACTGATGTACTGAATTCTTTCGAACGCATTGTATGGGCCAAGCTTCATGGTGATTCTGGAGATATCTGATAGAGCCAACGAAGACGTCCGCATTGCGCAGTTTGATTGTAGGACGAAGCCTTGTTAGATCTATAAGGAACGGATACGTGCCGCACCATCACCTCTTTAGAAGCCACTCCCGACCATCATTGGAAAAGGAATCAAGACGCAGACAAAGCCCGGGAATCCACGTCTGCAATATTGAAGCAGGACAAATTGCCAGTGCAGCTATTCAAGCGAGCCTCTGATCTGGTCACCAAGTACAGTGACATCTTCTCAACAAGCCCGGATGACCAAGGCCGAACGAGTCTGGTAACTCACGTCATAGATACACAAGGAGCCAAGCCGATTCGACAAGCACCGGGACGTCTTCCTATAGCCAAACAAGGAGAAGTGAGCACACTGATCTCGGACATGGAAAAACAAGGTGTTATCGGACCTTCTATCAGTCCATGAGCCGCGCCAGTAGTTCTAGTAAAGAAAAAGGATGGTAGCACTCGTTTTTGTGTCGACTATAGGCAGCTTAACGTCACTAAGAAAGATAGTTACCCGCTTCCACGCATCGACAACATCATGGACACTTTAGCAGAAGTAAAATACCTGGGACACGTCGTATCAGCAGAAGGCGTCAAAACAGACCCTGGGAAAATTGAAGCCGTGTAAAGCTGGCCAACACCAAACAACAAGCGCCAACTACGAAGTTTTCTGGGTCTGACAACCTACTATCGAAGATTCGTCAAAGACTTTGCCAAAATAGCCAAGTGTCTCCATCA
>OZ017740.1:196399635-196479635 GCA_963969285.1 Odontomyia ornata | reverse complement strand
TGAAACTTGCACTCGTTGGTTGATCATATCTTGAAAACGGGGGCAACATGATAAACTTTGTTATGATTACGTCGTTAAGACAGAGCATGTACAAAGGTCATTCAACAAGTATTTAGCCTCATCCCGATGGCGCTGCTATCATAAAAGAGTTTTACCATCGTGCGGTACATTCTTTTAGTTGCCTACTGTCAAAATTTCAGTCAATTCCCTTCATTAGTTTTGTTGAATGCACAGCACGATGGTAAAACTCTTTTTTAACAGTAACGCCATCGGGCGGTGAGGCTATGTACTTGTTGAATGACCCTCGTATACTAACTAGCACTTGCAATCGAGGAGCTGTCAAAATGAAAAGAGAGGCCAATAAACGTGTAAAAGGTGGATTGAAGCAACGTCTGCTTACTCAGGCCTAGAGGAAATGTAATTAACACGTCCGACGTCACAGCGGGAACTGTCAAAAGCTGTTCAATTGGTCTTAAAGGACAGGTCATCAGGTCTAAAAACCTGGTGCGCATTGTGACGTAAAGTTTCCGCTTTTAGGCCTAAGCAACGCCATCTTAATATAATGGCCGGATTCGTGAAATCGATGACGTATTTCATAAGGGTTAAGATGGCGGCGGTACATCAGCTGTGCAGTTTTGTCAGTGAAGTGACATTTCTTCGCATCTCGAACGCATAAAATCGACAATCGGTGTTAAAAATAAATTTGTAAGGCGAACCCGTGCGATTTGAACGGCCAAATTTCGGTGCGCGTAGCTCGAATAACTGCTCCAATGAAAGCAATAGTTTGCACTTCCGTAAATCGCTTAAAATATGAGAAATTACGTGATAAAGTTGGTGCCGTAAGTTCAAAAGTTTTCAAATGAAGTGTCGCAGTCTCACGAAAAGTGAATTATTAATATTGTTTAAGTGAAAATTGGTGGCGGATATTTTAATGAGACTCGCTTAACAATCATGTAAATCGGATGCGTAAAGTTATATTTTACTTGGTTTGTTTTACTGGCCCCGAGTGAGTGTTTGATATATGTAAGCAAACTTAGTGCGGATGTCATTTTAGTTTATCTTTTCAATTATTTATCGTTGATGTAAGAAATAAAGATGCTCTCAGCATACATAGCTAAATTACTGCTGCGCGTCCAGTTCTGTCGAAATTTTCTAAGTGCGTATAGTATAACTTTCACCGTAGGAGCTTTCATAGCTTTCTTTTTTTTTAAGGTTTAGTATATTTCTACGAAGACTTCAGTAACTGTAAAATCTAATAAGCCCTTCTCAGGGCTGCATAATTCCTTTGTTTGTTTTAGTTGTTTCAGGTCCCATCTCCTCCAGCTGGAAAAACGCCGGACCGGTTTTATGCGATGGAATTCGACTCAACAGGTGGACTCCCGACACAAACTCTATATTTGTATGGCTGCATATCCGGGATGGCGAACAATAAATGGCCCTTTTCAGGGCCTTAAAAAAATGAACAAAGAGTAAAAGCGACTATCAAGTCCAAAAGCCCTTCTCAGGGCTAAAAAATATCTTGCTTTCTTTTAAATCGTTTCAGGTCCCACTGCCTCCAGCTGGATAGACTCCGGACCTGCTTAGATTCGTGGAACGGATTCGATTCAATAATGTGACCCGAGAGACGTTAAATCTATGTCACTGCATACGCGGGATGGCGAACAATAAATGGCCCTTTTCAGGGCCCTAAAAAATTAAACAAAGAGTAAAAAGCGACTATCAAGTCCAAAAGCCCTTCTCAGGGCTAAAAAATATCTTGCTTTCTTTTTAATCGTTTCAGATCCCATCGCCTCCAGCTGAATAGACTCCGGACCTGCTTAGAATCGTGGAACTGATTCAATTCGATAGTGTGACCCGAGGGACTTTAAATCTATGTCGCTGCATACCCGGGATAGCGAACAATAAATGGCCCTTTTCAGGGCCTTAAAAAAATTAAACAAAGAGTCAAAAGCCCTTCTCAGGGCTAAAAAATATCTTGCTTTCTTTTTAATCGTTTCAGATCAAATAATTCAATTGCATATAAAGCCTCACTTTATAAACTATTGTGTTTATTATTAATTGAAAATAGAAGTGTGATAATTTTTTTTTGAAGTGGATTGAAAGAAAACTGTAAATACAATCTTTTTCATTTGATCGATTAAAAGTTGTCATACAAATGTATTTTTATTGCAGTCTTCAATACAAGTGAAAACAAGATTAATTTAAAGCAAAAATAAGATCCCTGGCTGTTGTCAGGGTTAAATATTAGCAGTTAAAAGTAACGAAGGAAATGTTTACATATTATGTATTTGGATGAGACATAGAATTAGATGCTTAACATATGAAAAAGCCTAAATCTAACAGTGGCCACGATCTTGAACACGTTTCCGTGGTGCAGCCTTGATAATATTATCAACACGCAAAATCATTTCGGCTGCCTCAGAAGCCGATAACAAAACTTGTCGTTTCGAAGCAAACGATTCAGTGATGCCTAGTTCCTTCAGGCACGCAACTTTACCATTGTCCATATCCAAGCCTTGGGAATGTTTACCCTGTGAATGTGCAGCGCGTAGTTCGGAGACAAGTTGTGCTGAATCATATCCAGCGTTATCTGCAATTGCTATTGGGAGTTGGAGAAGAGCACCTGTGAAATGAATTGTAATTTATAAATTTCGTTCGTCTTGCTCAAATTAAATTATATTTACGAGCAAAGGCCTCCATAGCAATCGCTTCCTTTCCAGAAGTTTCTGCAGCCTTCTTGAAGATGGCGCAGGCCATCAAAGCTTCACTGCAGCCACCTCCATACAAAACTCGTGATTCCTTAACAGTAGCAGCCAAAACACAAAGCGCGTCATGGAGTGATCGTTCTGCTTCATCGACGATTTGCTGAGTAGCTCCGCGGATCACAATTGTGCAAGCTTCACCCAAGGCACGCCGCTGAAGCGCATGAGTGTATCATCACCAATCATTACCTATAAAATAATTTCAAAATTTAGACACTTGGACGTACATTTCCAATTCATTCTACAAACCTGCTCGATGAGCTGGCACTGACCCAGCTTGACCATCGACGGGTTGTCGAAGGTGGATGTTTTTTCTCCTCCAGTCACCAAGGCAAGACGCTGAATACCATCGAAATCTGCATGTTCAATGGCCATAACGCCAGCATCAGCGAACAATTGTTCTGGGTAGTTATAGATCAACTGCCGATTGATGAAAACATTGCAATTGTGAGCCAGAATCTTGTTAACCTTGTCCCTCATCTTCTCCTTCTCAGCCAGTTCCAAATCTGCTATTTTCGCCATTGAATCAACTTTCACTTGACTGCCGAACACCTTGATCTTGTCTTTGTCCATAGGCGTGTTCGCGATTAGGATCTTTGCATTCTCAACACGCTTCGGCTGATACATGCCTGGTTTCTTGTCCAGCAAGAAGCCTTCATCCAAGAAGGAATCTTCCAAAGTTCCGCCAGTTGTCTTGATAATTTGAATGGCATCTAGTTCGCCGGAACCTTTCAGCCTCAAGATAGCATCAACTGCTAACTTTGTAAAGAGCTCCTTGTGCTGGTACAAGATCTTTGAGCTCAATGTCGTCCGTGCGATGTTCATCAAATCCTCCTTGAACTTCTCGTTATCTGCAGAATTGTCGCGCGGTGTTGGTTAGAGCATCACGTGCAATTTGTGTTGCCATTCTATATTCTATATCAGCATTTGAACAGGATTAGAAGTTCACTTTTTAATGTTGCACGAGTCGCCGGCACTTCGTTTACGTATTATGGCACGACATTATTTTGCGTTTTTAGGGAAATGTACTACTGAGACACTTAGAGTTTTGCTCCCCAACATTTTGGTTTATAAAACGCGCGAATTCCACAGCGAAATTACTTTAAATCGGCGAGATTCAAGTTGCACATTTCGCGGTAGAATGAAATGTCACTGCACTCAGCTGATCATGAAAAGAAAAGCAAAAAATTGATGACGTCGTTATTATAGGTATCAGCTGAGATTTTTATCAGCTGTGAATACGACCATTATATTAAGATGGCGCTGGCCTAAGTGAGGAGGCATTGATTAAAGTCTACCATGCGTTGGGCCAACTGCTTGCAAATTCAAGTTTTTGTTTATCATATATATGCATTTTTAGTCCAATCCTCAACCCTATAAGTACCGTAAGAAAAAAATATGTTCTATTTTCAGCTGTTATTTAGTAGAGATGCTCTGGTAAAGGTTCGTGGAAATTATTTGAAGTTACAATTTGTGTATAGGTCAATGTGATTGTATATATACATAATAAATCAAATTGCAATGTTAATAATTCCTAATGTAGTACTACAGCCCCTTTCGGGCCTTCGCTTAGAGATAGTTAGAGTATCTCATTATCACGATGGAATGTGTCAGCACTCCAAAAGGAATCATGCTCGGAATAGTTCGGAACGCAATTGAAAATAGTGGAATTCAATATAGATTAAAGGAACTCAGATGAGATAGTGTAAACAATTCTATCACTGCCTCCATAAACCTGGCCGTCTTACTAGGTTTGATAACCGCTGTGCTACAATCAACATAACACAAAATTAGGAACGTCAAGTAACGTAGCGCGCACATAGTTCGCCTGCATACGGTTCGCGCTTATGTGATCTTGACAGATACGAAAAAGTGTCATTGCGACAAAAGCAATTGAAGAAAATGGATGATTTCGAATTGATTTTGAATTTTTTTGTTTTGAACAATGCGTTATAATTTTGTTGATGAAAGTCTTCGACGGCGTAGAAGAAATATTAAATTAAATTTCAATATCAGAGTGGAATTGTGCTTAACAGGTGAGAACACCTGTTTTCTGCATAATCCTCACAGCTGGATAAAATTTTACTCACCCTTTCAAATGGCGAACAACAATGTATCATTGTCACTTAAAGGAAACATATATTTGTCATACTGACATAAAAAGTTCGTTCGATTTCAACTTTTCATGTTGCGTATGTCATCCTTATGTCAAATGTACTCAATGCCCTATAAAATATTCGGGTTCAACGTTTTTGACGTTTGCTTTATGTCTGGTTCATAATACAATAACTAACAAGTATGGTCACTCTTGGATGTCAATAATTACAACAACAAAAATTGATGGGGCAATGTAAAATGGAGACAAGAAAGGACTGAAAATAAATGGCTTTTGCCCTTTAGCGAAAGAGAGTTAGGTAGAGCTGCGGCCCATATGTGAAAGTGTGTTAGTAAGTTTGCCCGCGCTTGCGTTTGTGTGGGTTTGTACGTGAAGCGGGGAATTATAGTTGTGTGCGTTGGAATTTAGCTATTTTCGTGTTACCAGATTAGCAAATTTTGTTGCTTAACGAAAGATATTATTGCCGGATTGATAACACAGCTGAGGTTTTTGGCGGGAATGTGATTTTGAAATCTGTTCATTTAAGAGCAATGGAAAATAAAGAGTGCATTGTGATTAAAATGAATACAGAAAATTGTCCCGGCTTCCATCGGACCATACCACGTAACACCTTGCAACTACTTTCAATGGGGCCACGTGAAAGAGAAGGTATACGCCAACAGCCTAGCGGTGATTGATGACCTCAAAGATGGAATTCGTGAGGCTATTGAGGACATAGGGCAGCCACTTTGTGATTTGGTTATGGAAAATTTCATGAAAAGTATATGGTTCTGTAAGCGTGGTCGGCATTTGCCTGATATTATTTTCCACTATTAACGGCATACCTAGTCCTTCATAATGAAATAAACATCCGATCATTTCTATTAAAAAATTGCATTTTTCTTTTAATATCAAAATAACACCTCTTATTGGAAAACCCCGTATTTTCGGTGCCCTCGATTCGTAGCCGTTAACTCAAATAGGTGGTTTGACTATCTTTTTTGTAATGAGGATTATTTATTGTTTTAACTTCATAGAGACTTGGTAGTGCATTGATTAGCATGAAAAGGAGGATCGTACTTGAAGAAATAAACACATTGAATTTTTTGATTTTATTTTGATACAAAGGGAAATGGTTTCTTATATTTCTAGAAAAAGGTTCCCCTAACTGCTAACGTATTCTTTCAACAAGCTATAATTATCGATATTACTTTTATAAGTGGCACATTAAAGTGAGGTGCTTCAGAAGCTTTCATTCTTTGACGGCTGACTCAATTTCATAATATTTCATATACATATTTACCTATGTATTGTAACATTTGTGTATCATTTTAATACTGTCTTTAAGAACCTTATCTAGTTTTCATTTAACAATTAGCTATAAACAATATATAACGCTATTATTTGCCCCTTGAAGAGTGTCACAAGAGAACTGAGTAAATTTGCTTTCACTAACAACGAGTTTAAATAAGAAAACTTGTGTCTTTAATATACAAAGATAAACATTTAAGAAGATATCACATGGAATTTTCGCTTAAGTTTTAACATTACAAGGTACTTAAGTGTTCTCTTAGATTCCTAACTGAATGTATGTTAATTTTCTCATTTACATAATTTACTTCTTTTCTAGTAGAGGAGGAGCACTTTCACCTTTCTTTGGCTTCTCCTTCTTGAGAGTTTTAATTTGACCGGAGAAGTAATCTTCGATTTCTTGTAGAGTGTGTCCCTTGGTCTCTGGCAGGCAGAAGTAGAACAATATCATTCCTAAAAGTTAAAGACAATTCCGCTTTTTGTTTTCATTATTCATGATGACTTACCATGGCGATATATTGCGTGAGTTAAGAAAGGATATGTTTTGACAACGACGAATATAAAGATATGTGCACTGCACGTAGTGAAGCCACCAACAATGCCCCGAAATTTTGTGGGTAAATTTCTCCAATCATCACCCATGGAACGACCAAGAAGCCGAGTGTGCACGCGATTGTGAAAATGAAGATACAAGCTACAGGGAACCTGGTTGCAGTTGGGAGTTCTGGTGGATCAGCAGTATCCCACTTATGTTTCATGCACAAGTAGATACCTAACCCTAACATTGAAAGTCCACAGCCGATTCCTGTAAGGTTATTCGAAAATATTAAATAATGTCCTCGTGTTGATTTAATTGATACTTACCCGAAATGAATGTTAGCGGCCTTCGTCCCATTCTTCGCAGAGGAATGCAAGCAACTATGGTAAATGCTAGACGAATAGCTCGAAGCATTATGGTACACGTGTATGTTTTCATTGTGGTTCCAGAATCGCGGAAAATTTCAACCGCGTAGAATGTGATAACGTTCACACCACTGAATTGGTACATCATGAAATGAAGAACTAAAATCCCAAAAGGACTAGCGTAACTGGACTGTAGAAATTGGCAATCTTGTCCTTGGCCGTCACTTTGCTGTAACATTTAAATTGAATTAATTTATCATCTTCATATTATTTGATATTTTCGCTTACTTATTAGCATTTGCCTTCCGATTGAATTCACGTTCCACGTAGATCCTCGAAGTTTTTCCAAACTTTTTCTAGCTTCAACAACTTTACCACGCACTACCAAATAGTTGGGAGTTTCGGGTGTGAAGAACAGTAACAGAAATGTAGCAGCTGGGACCATGGTCGAAGTTATTGCTAGAATTTTCCACATTATGAAGGATCCTAGGGTATACTGCACAAGTACACCGAAACTGATAAACACCGCTGCCAGCGCACTTAACATGCCTCGCAGATGTGGTTGCGTTACTTCTGATGTATAAACTCGAGCTGGTTCGCCAACCATGCTCGATCCAAGTCCAGTTAGGAATCGGCCGGCATAAATTAATTCAACTCTGTCCGCTGAAGCGATTAAAATCCATCCTAATACTGCAGGAACTTGAGTTAGTGAAAGCGTCAGCTTTTGACGTTTGTCTTTTGACAACATTCGTTTAATTGAACGTAGAAATCGTTCAGTTGTTTATCGGACTTCTCTTTTCTTTCAATTCGATGTATTTACCAGTCAGCTGATGACTGTTCTTTCCTGTTTAACTTCCGTCGAATTTGTGACATGTTCCCCATGCCCTGTCTGTGCACGCTGTCACAAATACTATCTCACGCGTCGGCAAGTCCCGTTATTCGGAAATTTGTATGAACTGACCGTACTTGTTAGTGATTGTATTATGGTCTGGTTATGTTGATTGTAGCTCAGCCAGAGCATATCTACCAAATAGCAGCTGCAACTAGAACAAATTTTATTTCTTACGGTACTTATGGAGTAGAGAGAATTAGACTAAAAGTGCGTATGTATGGTAAACAAAAACTTGAATTTGCTTGCAATTTTACCAACACATGGTAAACTTTAATCCATCTTTTACACGTTTATTTGCCTCTCTTTTCATTTTGACAGCTCCTCGATTGCAGGTGCTAGTTAGTATATATGCTCTGGCTCAGCCTTAATACAATGAAAAGTAAAACTGACAATCAGCTCTTTCATCAATGACGTTATTACTTTTTTGCTATTTTTATCAGCTGTCGTGACATTTCTCCAGTAAGTGTCAGATTATTGTCAAATTTTAGAAGCAAATGTTATTGGCAGCAATTTGTTGTCTAAGGAATAGTTGAGGAGGATAGCCAGAATTGTTTGTTGTGAGTTGTGTAGTCGTGTAGAAAGTTGCAAAGTAGTTAATTATGTATTTAATACATATTTTAATCAACATTAACCTCAACTTCATTCAATATCAGATCGATGAAACTTCGTTTAAATACATTGTTGGAAAGTCATATCAAACCGATTCTAGAGAATTAAAAATCGGTTCGTAGACAAAGGAATAAAGCCAATGCTAACTTTTCAAGATGTAAACCCTCGAATAGCAGCGCTGCACTCGGAAAATTTAAAAAAAGTCGTAAAAATACATCTGATGAAACGGATAAAGATAACGGATATGAAAATAATCGTGGCTCAACAAGAAACTGAAGCGTATGTTTTCCTCACCGGAATAATGCCTTGAACGGCGTTTTATCGTCAACTCTCTTACCACCCAAGCCGGCACCAGATCCAAGTCAAAGGAGCGGTGGGCTAGGAGCTTCTAGAGCCAATAGTTAGGATGAATCAAGTAGCGAAACGAAATGTAACATTGCAATCGTCGCTCAAGACAAAACATTGCTGATGAACTAGATGAAGATGAGGAACAAAGGTATGTAATCGCGACATTGATATAATTTGCCTTTTCTTTCAATTTTCACTCAATTTTTATCTCTGAAAATCTAATCTAATCGAAGGCTGATACGAAGAATCGGAGTCTACTGTCGAGGAAACGATAACTCCTGCAATCATAAAAAACAGTCGACAAAATCGACCATTGTCTGAACAAAGAGCCGGACCGGTTCGCAATATAGGTAAATACTTGTGCATTATCGTCATTCAATTCTAATTTGTATACAATTTGACTTTCAACTGCTGAAGATGAGGATGATGCTACAGCATCATTACTAGTTGTTGAATTTGCGTGCTATCGTGTTACTGAGCCACCAAGTGTGGAACTACTAGACGTTTGACGATTGCGCTTTGGTTGTGTTGTGTCTAAGTAGTTCCACACTTATGACATTAAAATATTTTGCCTTATTTTCCAAGTTTCCAATCAATTTTTTCAGAAACCTAATCGGAAGCTGTTACGATGAAAAAATATAACGAAAATGAATACGATCGTGGCTCAACAAGAACTGAAAGTGCACGTTTTCCTTACCGTTATTTTAAATACCTTTGTAGCTTGATCTGCTTTTCATTATAGCTAAATTGAAAATAAAATAAATTTTAAATAAAATCATAAAATTTTATATTTCAATTAATTTTATGATTTATCAAGGCTGATGACATCAATTTACAAATTTTTTTATAGATAATAATGCAATAACAATGAGTATGGACGTAGAATCGTAATGATTCGAGATGGTTAGTCGATGCTAAACCCCGATTTGCTGCGCGCGTGCTGACAATGAATCAATCTCATTGAATATTCTTGTATCCTGATTATAAAACGTCTGTTTATTTTTACAACGGACGGTGTAATGATGTTAAAAAATTTATAAAGTACTATGAACGGTTAATATTATTTCAAACTAGTTTAAGAAGGGATTGAGGATTTCTGTGGGTTTAGAGGAAAAAGGATATGCATATAAGCTAGTAAGGGAAGCAGATAAAAAATATTAATTTATTGAAAGCCATTTAGATTTTAAGTTTTCGATTGGTTAACAGACAACTCTATCTTAATTTAACTATTGAAGTTACTAAGAGCTTCTAGGTGGAGAAACATTCTGCGATACTTATCTTTTACTGTAAAAGCTAAATCCGTTATCGCGTGCATTTCTGTTCTTTATAACTATGTTAAAAACTGCTATTAAACTTGCTCTCTTTTTGTATGTAACTAGATTGAAAAGCAAGCATACGACAGTATTGATCGTAACGTGCTGTACTAAATAATGCTTTGCTTTGGCATCCCAGCCAAATTAGTCCGTCTTATTAAAATGACGTGGGAAACCTCCCAAGTCTCCATTAATAACCAACTCACCGATGCCTTTGATAGCAATAGCGGACTAAAGCAGGCAAATGGGCTGGCCCCATTGCTATTCAATTTGGCACTGGGTAAGAAAGCTACCTGTCCATATAAGAGGTACGCTATTATACAAGATAAGCTAAGTGGTAGCCTATGCAGATGATAGCAAGATTTTGTCACGGTCACTAACAACTGCCAAAGAACTTTTCCTGAAACCCGACAGCGAAGCAAAAAATCAATGCGAATAAAACAAAGCTCATTACGCAGTCGAGGAAAAATACTTCAAGTATACAAAATATCGCACTTGGCGAATACACTACCGAAAATGTGGATGAACTTATGTATCTAGGCACCAAAATAACGAGAACGCTAATGAAAGAGAAGAAATTTGCCGACGAATACAGCTCGCAAATAAAATATTGTATTCAGTTTTGACTATCTTGTAAAACTAGCTGCATACACAGGAAAACAAAGCTCCAAGTATACAAATCTTTGATAGGACCTGTGCTATGCTATGGATTTGAAAAACTTGGACCCTAGTTCAAGCATCCGCAAACATATTCAAGGCTTTTGAGTGCCGGTTCCTGAGGCGGATGATTGGAGCGAAGCAACCATGAGCTGTATGAAATGTTTGACGAGCCGGAGGTCTCAACGAATTTAAGAGTATGGAAGCTGCAATGAAATGGCCACATGGATCGTATGGATGAACAACGGATACCCAAAAAGGTATTCGTTGCGAGAACTGAAGGGTGGAGCCCAGTGGGGAGGCCGAGGAAATGCTGGTCTGACTCGATCGATGAAGGCAGTTCATCACTGCTCGAATTTCAAAATCGGAGGACGCGATTGATGGACTGAGGCGCTATTTGCAGGAAGCGAAGGCCCGAGAGGGGTTGTAGTGCTACGAAGAAGAAATTGAAAAAATTTGATATCACACTTATGTAGACTATTAAATTTTTCATCTCAAAAACAAAGAAATTCATGTCTAACAAAAATAAATACTTAATGAAGAATAAATTATTATAAGATCGTATTGCTTTAAACCTTAATTAAGTTAATTATAAAAAATTTTGTAGTTAGCTATGAATAAATAAATTCAATACTTCCAAATGCTATGAATTAAAAAAAAAAACCCAACAATTTGCATCATAAATTAAAATGCGAACAAAAATCGAATTCAATCTTGTTAATTTTGTCTGGAAAATCTTTTTTCCTTTCGAACAATATTTTAAAATATTGCTAATCTTAATTAAATTGTTTGTCAATGATGAATAAATAATTTATGTATTTTAAAATGCTATGCAATGCAAAAATATCAATATTTTGCATATTGAATGAACATTTGAAAAACACAACTAATTCAATATTGCTAGCTTTGATTTGGACGGCCTTTTCAAGCAATCACTTTTTCTTTGGTATGTTTTCAAAAAATAAAATCTTAATTCAATTCATTATAAATGAATTTGCGGTAAATGATGGATGAATTAATTAGGGATTTCAAAACGCTATGAACTTTAAAAAACATAATCAAGAATTGGTATAATAGTTGAAAAATAAATAATAATCTAATTTAATACAGCTAATTTTCTTCTGGACAGTTTTCGAAAGGAATCGCTTTTTTCTTTGGAATAATTTAAAAAAAAAATTTGCCCAAGTGGATGAAAACGCTTTCAAATGGCTAGTGATTGGTGTTCGACAAAGTTCACCGTTTTCTTCTGTGTACGCATCTAATTTGTTTAAAATTTAGTTCACAAAAAATTGTTTTTCTCCTTTTTGGTTAAAAACATATTTTCAAAATTTTCTGATATTACAGTTTGAAATATTTGATATGCCATAAATAACATATCTATACAAAAATTCGACGGATATTTCAGACCTCCGTGATTTGAACTATCAAGGTAGAAAAAGTTTTCGTCCCTTTCAATATTTAAATTTACATTTGTACGAAGGAATGCGGAGCATGTTGGACAAGTTGTTCTTTCCGACACCTTTCGTCCAACATATCCCGCTACATAGATTAAACTTTTTTCACATTCGGGGACTATTTCTACATCACCGCTGTTTAGATTTATTTCTTGACTAGTATATACATCATTAGTATTTATTGGAACGGCATCATACTCCGAAAAATCTACTTTTAATTGACTAATTTTTATTGCACCTTGACGACCAGAGTAAAACTTCAAAAGTGAAGTTACTTTAATTTTACGTTCTGATTCTAAAATTAGTTGAACACGCACATTATAATTTGTTCCGCTCATTCACCTATATCGAGAAAATCGTGCCCCTAGTGGATCAGTTAATAGAACAAAGGAAATCTGCAAACGCACTAAAATATATTAAGCTATTAAAATTAACGACGTGGTAGTTAAATTCAAAGCAGTCTCAGTTTCTCTTGAAATTTTACCTGTAAATTTAGTAACACTTTCTATGCCATCAAAAGCCTCCCAAGAACTAAACTAGTCTAAAAACTTTTTTAAAATGTAACATTATCTTGGTGGATCGAAGCAATAGGCCATGCCAATGGCTCTCGAAAACGGTATCCGTTCCCCGGATGTTTTGCATTTACAACTATCTACCATTTCCTAATAATTGACATCAATTCAAAGGTTCCTACAGATTCGGGTACAAGTTTATCTTTAAATATATTAACTGCTTCTATTGTTTTTTCATCAAAAGATTTTAATGCTAATGAAACTGATTGTCTTTGAAAAGTATTTGGATACAAACATTTCAAAGACATTGAAGGAGCCAGTTTAGCTGTTGAATTTTTCTCCTCTTCATAAATTTGAATTGAGTCTCTAAATTTAGCAGTTAAATGTAAATCAGCATTATCAAAACTAGGGAAACAAAACATTGTAGGTAATGAGTTAATCCGGTTATTTCTAATATTTTTAAATAAATGAACTGTGTCAAATAAGAAAAAAATTTTTTTGGTTGAATCATAAGGAGAAATGATGTATGGCTGTAGCTGATTGTGGGGAGAGAACGATTTAAACAAATTAACGTTAACTCTATTATTATCGGAGATAATCGCAGCAGCTTCAAAATCAGCGTTGTGCAAATTATCCAAAATATCTTTCGCATCATTTTGTATAATTCACCACCACTCATTTTTTAACTGGAAATATTCCAATTGCTTCCTCATTTTTTGAAAGTAAAGATGTAATCATGAAAACTTGAACTGAATTAGCAAGCACTGGCTTGTCAAAACTATAACTAGTATTTACTTCAATTCCCTGAAACTTATTTCCTTTATACGTTAATTTCGGATTTACATAAATTTCATCTAATAGCATAATTACTGTTTTCTCTTTTGCCTCTTGCTGTTTCGACCTATTAGTCAAGTAATTTAATGAGAGTTTGTAAATATGGGTAACTTGGCAAAGTTAATAAATCTTATTCGCGCAAATAATTGTATGCACCCGAATATGTGTACTAAAGCATTGCAGCCAAAACGAATGTATCTAAATCATATCGTGGACTTTTTAAAGAAATTTGCCTGTTTTTTTTTGTGGTAGGGAGGTGAATGTTATTTATGCACAGAGTGTGGGACTCCCATACGCGACTGGACTACCCACTAAACACCTCCCCTATCAACCTGAGAACCCAGCCTGGAACCGTTTGACACATTACTTCGGGCCAGGTCTCGTTTTGTTACGCCGTGATGCGCCTTCAAGCTGGGGAGTCCCTTTCCTAGCGGGAGGGGAGAGGGGAAGAGGAAGTGCCAGAAGAGCGATCCCCCAGCGCCCCCGGCTGCTGAGAGTCCCTTTTATATTTTACGCCTGTCCGAGCATAATGTGCCACCTGGTTCCATTTGTCAACCGATTTGAGCATCACCACAACTATATTATCCGGGGTGAGCTCTCCCGTCTCCCTGTAGAGTTCCCTTTGCAGCCTGATCTATTTTGTACACGCAAAAAATGTGTGACAGGCATTGTCCTCCTCTCCTGGGCAAAACCGACAATCGGGGAACCATGACTTACCAATCTTGTGCAGGTAAGACTGAAAACACCCATGCCCACTCAAAAGCTGGGTCTCACATTGCCTTCGATTCAGCCACGGCCTCACATCCGGGATGAGGCACGCAGTCCACCTTCCCTTCGTGCAATTCACCCAAGACTGCTGCCAATCGTTGAGCGAGCGCTGTCTCTCCTCGCGGACAACCATCTCCCTCGTATCCTCGTTTCAGCGCAGGTAAATAGCGCGGCGCTCTCTAGCAAGGAGGGCAATAAGTATCCTGCCTACAATAACTCTCACCGCCGAGTCAGAGACTGTTGGATACGAAGATGCAATTCTCAGTGCTCCTCTTCTCTGTACCTGTGCCAAACATTTTCGGTATTCCTCCGTACTGAGAGCGTTGCCCCATACCTCTGCTCCGTACAGTAGCACTGACCCTACAGCACTCATCAAGAGGCATTTTCTTGATGGGCTTGGTCCCCCTACGTTGGCCGTAAGTCGACTCAGAGCCAATATTCCCGAAGCAGCCTTCTCAGCCGTTGCCCTGATTTGCTCAGAGAAAGTCATCTTCGAGTCGATCAGTAGCCCCAGGTACTTCACCGCTGGCTTCGATTCGATTTGTGTGTCTCCAATACTGATCATCCTTACTCTAGGGATTCTATTTTTTGTCAAGATGACCACTTCGGTTTTCTCCAGTGCTAAACTGAGCCCACAAGTCTCTCACTTGGCGCATTAGCATACCTAGCCTAAGTTGTGCTTGTTCAACGGTGTGTCCAGTAACCAGAGCCGCAACATCATCCTCATAGCCAACCAAGCGCGACTCATCTGGCATCTCAAGTCTCAGTAGCCCCTCGTAAGACACGTTCCACAGGTCCGGACCAAGGATAGATCCCTGAGCAACCCCTATATAATTTCCATTCTTCGTTGGCCCTGTGTCGTGTCGTAGAGCAGGCTTTGGTCCTTTAGGTAGTTCCTCAAAAGCCGCATTAGATACTCTGGAACTTGAAAAGAGTTTTCCAGCGTATCCACCCATCTAGCGGAGTTGAAGGCATTCCTGACGTTGAGTGTCACCAACAGGACGATCCGTCGCTTGGTGCGACTATGTGCCTCTGCCTTCTGGACCGCGTTCACCACCTCTGCAATCGCATCAATGGTAGAACGTCCTGCTCTAAAGCCGTACTGCCGAGGAGATAGGTCCCCAGCAGCACGAATCGCGTCAGTGAGTCTTCCCTTGATGAGTTTCTCTAGCACTTTCCCAGCCATGTCTAGCATGTATATCGGGCGGTATGCGGACGGCGATTCGGGATTCCCCTTCCCCTTGCTGATCAGCACGAACCTCGCCACCTTCCATCGTACCGCATATTCAACGCTTGCCTACGGCAAGCTGAGCAGCAAGTCAGGACAATGGTGATAGACGAGCCGCAATACCTCAGCCGGAAAACCATCTGGACCTGGAGCCTTCCTCGCTTTCAATGGGAAGACTGGCTCCTCCAGTTCCAGCTGTGTGAAGAGTGGGCACTCGACTGCTGTTTCACCATGGACAGCGTCAACACGGACGGGATGGGCGGGGAAGAGTCCCCGCACCATCGCGTCCATGTTTTCTGCGTCTACCGGCTACAGTAGGGTACCAAGCTTCCGCATGACCAGCTTGTAGCCAAGGCTCCACGGATCCTTGTTCACATTATCCACTAGGTCTTGCCAGCAGCGAGCCTTGCTATTGTTGATCAGTTTGCGAAGGCATTTCCTGGCCGACTTATATGCTGCCACCCAGTTGCATGCCTCGTCACCGATCTGCGCCTGTTGAGCCTCACGTCGAAGCTTGTGACACTCCCTTCGCTTTTCAGCGATTTCAGTTGACCACCAGTACACTGAGGGCTTGCCGTGCCGGGGTTTTTGACGGGGCATAGAAGCGCAGCAAGCAGTCGTAATGATGCTCATAGTAGAGTTCACCATGTCTTGAGCTGCCAGTTCTTCCGTCCGCTCCGAAGCTCGCTGCAGCGGCTCACCTGCTGTGAGCACCTCGACAAACCTCTCGACGTCCATCCTTCCGATGTTCCATCCAGTTGTAGAAAGCCGAGAGCACGGATGTCGGGAGACAGCATCACTTATCTCAAGCAGAATGCACTGATGATCACTGGCTGAGTAGTCCTCTAATACTTTCCAATTGTGTATCCTCCGTACTAAGGTCTCCGAGGTGAATTTCACGTCCGGTATGGTTCCCTCACAGCCAATAGGCGGAAAGTTGGTGTATATCCGGTGTTTAGTACAATGAGCGTCGTCCTGGCCACCATTTCCAGAATTCTTTTTCCCCGCGGATCCGTCTGAGGCGTGCCCCATTCGATTGCTTTAGCTTTCGAGACAGCACCCTCCAAAGCTTGAAGCTTGGCTTGGAAAGATGATATCGATTCGTTAAGCGTTAGGTACACACTAAAGAAGGTGGTCCCTGAGCACCGAACCCACACGAAACCATCCCCCCGTCCACAACTCTCCGCTTGAAAGTCACTGTTCCGAACCCAGATGGCGGCAGTACCAGTTTCATCAGAATACCATAATTCAGGACTTTTATAATGGTGTTGCTCACTCTGCAGCAAGAAGTCGGCTTTCATGTCTATCGCAAACTGCTCAAGCAGATTTTGGGCGGTTGAACTGCGGTGTAGGTTTAGCTGCAGGATGCGGGTCATCGGAGTTCTGATTTTGCCTTGGCTATGGCTTCCTGGAAAACCCGGCATTTTCCTGATCCCAAGACGTGTCCAAAATCAGGTTTTGGATCAGCATCCTTGCAAAGGATACAGTGTGCCTCCTTCGTACACTCTTTTCTTTTATGTCTCATTTCACCGCATTTGTAATATAGGGAACTCCTTTCGGGTCCTTTGTGTGTGACCATGACCAAGGCATTTGAAACATTGAAGAGGCGTTGCTCTTCACCGTATCCTACAGACAACCCACCCTATTCGTACTTTGGCCGTGTTCAGGAATTGTTCGGCGTCCTTTTCGGTCAAGTTAACTATGGCCATGCGTTGTCCCCTGTTGTTTTCTGGTGTCAGTCTCGCTTTCATCCTTCCCACGCTAGGGAACTCCCTTTTGATGGCCTCTTCTACCTCGGCCAGATCCGTGACGCAGTCAATGTCTCTTATTTCGATCGTTGCCATCGGTCCGAGCGGGGTGTCACCCTTACGCCTCAAGGGTAGACGCGCTGTCCAGCCTTGCGGGCCCGGTTCGCTCCGTCGGAGACGGCGCAGGCGCCAACTCGCTATCCCTAGGCTGGATGGATTCAACAATAGGATCGTCAGCGAGTAGACGATCCGTCAGCGCACGCACGAGGGTTAACCACTAGCACCAAAAGGGAGGAAAAATAAAAAAAAATATAAACGTTTCACCTCGTCTAGCTACTCCCGTCCCTAACCTGTCCAAACTACCCTGGTTACTCACACCACGACCTCCTGAAGGAAAATCTGTTGAACCGAACGAGGAAAAGAAAACCTCCCCACTTGAGCGTCGCGCACAATCCAAAAAAATACCTTTTTTCCAATAATAACAATAAGATTATTTCCGGGTTTATAGTTCGATATATTCACACAAACGATTTCAATGAAATTAATATAAAAGCAGATGTAAACTAGAAAAAGAAAAATAAAGAAATAGGTACCTTTCCTAATCTCGCTAAACTATCTTTTCTTGGGGCCCCAGCAAACGATCGTCTGGTTATTTTCGCCAATCTTGGGAGCCGGATTCTCGTTTTGTTCAGCTCCTCGCTGAACGAAATTGTTCTAATGTTATCCGGCTAATGTTATCCAGCAAAATCTCCAGCTTCCTGGCTTCCAAGCAGGGTTCTCCCAATCGGCGAAACAGTCCATCCATGATAGCCACGTAAACTCCGATGGACTCGTTCCTTCCCTGCGTCCGCTGACGAATTTCTTCCCACAGCCTTTTACTGTAATTTGGGGGTAAGAATTCTGTCCGCAGCTCCTGGCAAAGTTCATCCCAAGAAGCTACCCGCTCCCGTACCGAACGAAACCAAATCAGGGCTTTACCCTCAAAAAGCTCCGCGGCCATCCTCATCAGCTGTGGCTTTGTCACGCCCTTCGTTAACCGAAGCTCCTCTACCCTTTCCAGGAAAGCACTTACCGAACCGGGAGAATCGCTGGAGAATTTGATCCCCCACTTGGACACGTCTGGAACCTTGCCTGCTCCCGGATCATTCCGATGTACCTCCACCGCCTGAGTTGCTGGCCCTTCCGACTCAAGTAGCCGCCCCTCAGTGATTGCGCTCGGCTCCTCTACTTGTTTCTCCGCCCCCGTGTCACTCTCCCCTTCTACCTTCTCCGTGATCCTTTCGGGAGGACCTGCCTTCAGCCCGGGTGCATCGTTAACTCTGCCTCCCGGCTTAGTGCTGGTTTTTTCTCCCGTTAACCTCGCTTTCGGAGTAGATGTCCTGCCTCTGGGAACGGTTTCCGCCTCCATCTCCTCCAAGTTGCCACCCGCTGTTATATCCAGGCCCCCTAACGCCATCATAAAATCCTTTTCCAATCTGTCCATGATCTTTTCCTCCTCGGGATCCTCAGCTTGGATATTCGCCAACCTTCGCTGGCAAAACTCGATCTTGGCCAATATCTTCCAATATTCTCCCGACTCTCTATCACCCGAGAATCCTTCCACCAGGGAGTTGACTTCTGCCTATTTTTCCTCCAGCGCCTTGATGTCCTCTGCGGGTGTGAAAGGGTACTCTTTGATATTCACCATACTGATGTTTTTTAAATTCTCCGCCCGTACCGCCACCCGCAACTTCGCTCGCATCTCCTCCACTGTGCCCGCAGGCAGCCCCCTAATAGCCAATTCATATTGGAGCTCGTCGCTGGCCAAACGATTTATCAGCATCCTTCCCTTCCCGGCCATATTTAACTTATTATTATTAATTTAAATTAAATTTACGCACTACTTATTTTATATACCTATATATATATATATATATATATATATATATATATATATATATATATATGAATTCCACTACTATTTCCACCTGCACTATACTAACACTTTTACTCAATTCACCACTAACGCCACATTCACTCCGCAATCATTCATTCCACAGTCAGACCAAAAAAAAAGAAAACACTCACTTCCAAACAACCCGCAAATTTGGATTTATTCTACGCCCTTTCCCTCACACCGACACTCACACTTCTATCCCAACGCACCCCCGCAAACTCACACTCTCACCAACACTCGCACTTCCGTCGCAACACACCCCCGCAAATTCACACTAAGAAACAACACACTATCACTCTCTGAATCACCCTAAGAAAACACTCCCGCAATTCCACACTAGATATTCACTATCACTCACTGATTCACCCTAGAAAATCACTCACACTAGTTAATCACTTTCACTCACTGAATCACTCTGGAAAAGCACTTCCGCGAATTCACACTGACTTCCACTTCTATAATGACTTAACACGTTGGGCGCCAATTTGTCACCCTTACGCCTCAAGGGTAGACGCGCTGTCCAGCCTTGCGGGCCCGGTTCGCTCCGTCGGAGACGGCGCAGGCGCCAACTCGCTATCCCTAGGCTGGATGGATTCAACAATAGGATCGTCAGCGAGTAGACGATCCGTCAGCGCACGCACGAGGGTTACCCACTAGCACCAAAAGGGAGGAAAAATAAAAAAAAAATATAAACGTTTCACCTCGTCTAGCTACTCCCGTCCCTAACCTGTCCAAACTACCCTGGTTACTCACACCACGACCTCCTGAAGGAAAATCTGTTGAACCGAACGAGGAAAAGAAAACCTCCCCGCTTGAGCGTCGCGCACAATCCAAAAAAATACCTTTTTTCCAATAATAACAATAAGATTATTTCCGGGTTTATAGTTCGATATATTCACACGAACGATTTCAATGAAATTAATATAAAAGCAGATGTAAACTAGAAAAAGAAAAATAAAGAAATAGGTACCTTTCCTAATCTCGCTAAACTATCTTTTCTTGGGGCCCCAGCAAACGATCGTCTGGTTATTTTCGCCAATCTTGGGAGCCGGATTCTCGTTTTGTTCAGCTCCTCGCTGAACGAAATTGTTCTTCTGTGGTCTTGATGAGTGCCGTGGTGACGATGACGAATTGTTCCTAGTTCCAATCACCTTTTCGCGTTGCCAGTCCTGTATCCTCCGATCGCTCTGCCTTGAAGTCAAACCAAAAAAAGAGGGCCTCCGTTATCCCTCAGCCCTTTAAATTCGTTCGCCTTAACGGACGTCCGCTACATTGGAGGTGGTTGGCCTCCCATTCATACGACGAACTCTTTCTTTCCTTTTGGCGCGGTTCGTAGCGCGGCTACCAACCATCTTCGCTACCTCGGCTCCGCACCCATGGTTGCTGCACGCGAGTTGGACTGCATTACCCATTATTTTGGGATCAGCTGGGCAGTCCCAATATGTGGGTCACTGGATCATCCTAAAATGACATCGCCGAATGACATTTTGTAGTTGTCAACAGAAAGTGGAAACAAACGCGATTTCGGTCAATTAGCTTACGCCATTGAGTTTATTTCTCTCCTGAAAAACGTGTGTTTGTCGGTAGAATCGCACGCCCTGCATTCAATCGCTTGTTGGGTCATCAGTGTAAGTGGTTGGCTCGCAAGTCAGTGTTCCGATTGTTAAATGAATGGCGGAATGGCGTCCCCGAACGAAATGTTTGTCCGCTTCATTACTTCTATGTTGCAGGTGATTGGTTTGTACGTCGCGATAAGGTTGCATGTCGGGAATTAGTGAAATGATTTAGAGATTTCCGAAAGTCGACTTGGGCGTAGTACAGGTGATATGTGTACCTGGTCGTGATGCCTGCACTACATCGCGAGTGTTGTTCAACTTGGGATTCGCCTCGTCTTGGCGTCGCACCAGAGACGCCGTCAGGAGCGTGTAAATTGGAGACGGCAAGTTCCCCGAGGTAAGTCTTTGCATTCGTAACGACACTCCATGTATTTTACAGTAGCCTCGCCGGTGTATGTTTCCGTTTGGCGCACTGCATCCCTTCACGGTTTTGCTGTTGACATTACCTTTGATTACGGTGGATCCATCTAGTGCGGTGACCAGGAGTGGGCCCCCTTAACGCCTTCCGAGTAGGTGCTAGCCTTTGTGGAGCGCTTGCGTTAGATGCGTTGCCAAAGGTTATCCTTGTTGGGAAGAGTGATGGTCGACCGGCCCCCTTCTGATGTCGTTCGTCATCCGTTGCTGCCGTTTGCTCCCTACCTAAATTAAACGCCCTACTCTAGCTCGACTGATAAATAACATTGTTTATCATACAAAAATAAAATTTTTCTTCTGATTTATATAACAATAACATTTCCTTCTTTTGTATGAGAGTAGTATTTGTGTAAAAAAAATACAATGGGTCAACTGCTACCTCGATGCTCAAGCGGGTTTGGGGTGTGTAAATTACATGCATCCCGATCTCCTTAGTGGTCGTGGTGTGGTCCCCGGATGAAAGCTGGTCAACCGTAACAGGGGCTATGGTTGCACTTTTGCCGAGGACTTTCTTTACTGCGTCGCAGAATGCTTCCTTATTGCCGCCCTCTGCTCCAAATTTGACCAGTATGTGGCTCGACCGCGTTGGTGGTACTACTTTAATGGTAGTGTTGGTATCTTCGGGCTTTACGTTTCCCCTGATGTCCCGCAGTACCTCCGCGTACGATCGGCCATCTTGGGGCTTTACAAGCAGTGCCTGCTGCCGGGGTCTTCATCGGGGCTTCTGCCTCTCCTGTTTTGCATCAGGTCTTTTTTCTGATTGGGCGCCCGTGCGAAATTCACTTTCTGGCTTTTTTTGAAGGAGTTTCTTTGCGGCTTTCTTTGCTTCTTTTATAAGCACTGTCTGGAACCCGTGATCTGGTGCTTCACACCCATCAAGTGCCTCTTCCTTCCTTTTTTTATCCCGATCTCCTTCGATTGGGCTAGACGCCATTCTTTTATTGACTTTTAATGGTGGAGCTATCTGCATGTGGCCTTAAGAATTCGCCCCCAGCACTTCTTTAGCCTTCTGCTCATCTTCGCCCTTTAACCAGCTTCTCCGATAGTGCCCTATTCGATATAGGAGTTCCTCTAGTTCAAGGAGCCCAACCTTTACTGCTTTGCTGATTTTTGGGGAGTCGCATGCAGCTTGTATTCTTTTCAGAACATATCCCGCTTTTCGGAGTAGCCTTTCTTCTTCATATTGCTGGGCGGAAATTGTACTTTGCAGCCATCCTTGGGAGAGGTTATCACGTTCCGCTTCCGAATGCAGTACCTTCGCCACATTTTTGACGTTCGCGGTGCAATCACGCAGTGTCTGGCCACTCTTTGCTTTTCGTGCCGTTATCTCCTCGTTGGTTTCAGAATGTTTCTTTGCTATATCGGCATTTGCGACCCCTGCATCGGTCGCTTCGCTAACGATCGCAACAGTGACCATCGAATTCTCGATGCTCTCCATATTATCCTCCACCGCTCGAACACGTGAAGCGTCCTGCAGAGTTTCCCGCTTTTCCTTAATAGGACGCTCTGGCGTTCGCATTATTTTTTTGCTGCACCTGAATGCCGCAGGAATCTCAGTCCGAACCAGAATGTCTGCTATTCTACGTTTTTTGCCTGCTTTCACTGTCATTGTGTTGATTTTTTATGAAGTTTATTCGATTATCTGGTTCTTGGTCCGAAATTTGCGATAGCTGTTCTATTAATGAATACAATATTTGTTCCTTGGATTTTAGAACATTATCAATATTATTTGCTTTTACCGACTCTATTACATTTGTAATTTTACTTAAACTATCTTCATTCAATAGCCGAGAATACTTTGATAGAAACAAGATTTCACTTTAGTTTTTTCAAAATAAATCTTAGTTTGGAAATTGCATTCAATTTTAATGGAGCAATGTACAAATTGCGTTCACTCTAAGATTACATAAAAACAATGTATTATTTACGCACTTCAATTGCCAATCTTTGCGTAAAAAGTGATTTTTGTTTTCAACTAGCTCATGAATTTCCTTAAACCCAATCCCCAGCGGTGGTTGGGCTCTTCCAAGTTGATTGAGGGCAATATCCATACATTTTGATAAATCCGGGCTTGATCCTGGAAACTTCGTCGGCACAGCGTTTGCCTTCAGTATCCATCTGCTTTTTAGTGAAACAACAATTTCTGTATACGAAAAAAAACAAACCAAAATATATATATATATATATATATATATATATATATATATATATATACATATATATATATATCTACAAGTTTAATTTGCAGGAGGGTACTCCTGCCACTCATTATTATGTTAAATTGAATATTGAAAACATTTTAACATTTTTTTATAGCAAAGCTTTGCTGTGCCGTCTTCAATGTACTCTTATTTGGAATATCTCATAAGCTACAGTTACCAAATTTTCTAGTGTTCGAGATAAACTATCCAAATGCTCAATAAATTCATTGGAATAACAATTTGGGGCTCTGTAGAAAGTGAGCAATTTCACGTTACACCCAAATTACCATCTATAGTAATAATAACCGTTTGCTACCACCTTTATATTAAAGTGCCTATTGTTTTACTAACGTAAATCACCGTTCTTCTACTTGGGAATTATTTTCTCACATATGAATGGCCATAAAATCGCTGATCAAATGTTTCGTTCGACAAAAAAAAACTCAAACAAGGATTGATGCTACAGTACAGCTAAGTCGTTCAAATTTATTGCTGATAATATTCATTTTCGCATAAAAAATAATCAGTTTAAAAAAAAATTGAGCGATAATTGATCTTACGTTGGGGGTACTTTCACACTAAATATAAAATATATGCTTATATTTTTAACCGACTCCCAAAGGAGAGTTATCAGTTTGACTCGTATAGTCTATAGTTGTTTTTGTTATGTACGTTCACGCATGACTTTTAAACTGGGATACATACAAGAGATCATTTTCGACTTTACTTTCCATTAGGTCCATTTGAAGGATATGAAAATCAAATAACAGTAAAGGACCTTACCGTTAAAACAAGAAAATTTCCGACTGTCGCCACGATTTTTCAGCATAACTGATCGACGCATACAAGAATTTTGACCATAAAAGTTTGTAAAAATGAAATGTATCGGCTCAAAATTGTAATATTTTCAAGGGCTCTGTAGATATTCACAGTTCAATAGGGTAGATTGAAATTGAGAAATTAGATTTTGATGCACTTTCATACGAAATCTACCCATTATTTGGCGACTCTTCATGATGAGGATACCGAATCAGGGTCAGTATTCTTCTTAATTTGATTGTAGTCAAATCTTTTTATTGGAAACAACCTATAAATTATTTCTAAATGTAGCTTAAATGCTATAATTGAAGTTGATTTACAGTAATTATATAGAATAAGAAATAAAAAATCAACTTGTTGCTTTCTCAGGGTGAGCTTGTTAGGGTTTTGTAAAATAATTTTCAAAACCCTACTAAAATCGCGACTTGCCTGTCCGTCTGTCTGTCCGTCCGTGTGTCACAGCAGTTTTTCTCGCAAAGTACAAAGTAGCTAGAAACACCAAATTTTACGAGTAGGTGTAAAGTGGTGATCTCTTGAAATTTCAATTACAAAAATTTTTTTTTGAGGTATTGAAGGGGGTCTCCCCATATAGGGGAGTGGCCCCTGAAAAAAAAATCATCAAAGGTAGTCGATATGGGTATCATATGAAAGGTCTTAATGAGAGCTTTTCAAAACAGGTCTTAAACTGAAATTTTTTGCTTCTGAGGGAGCACATGAAGGGGAAATACACGAAAAATGTGTGGTCCCCCCCCTCGCGATTGGACACCTGTGATCGGAAAAATCTGAAAAAAACCATAGAGGTAGATGTTTATGACTTAAACAACAAATACCTTAGAAGTTCAAATTAGCTCAACTTTGTTAATAATAGTATGATCTTCGAATTTAACATTTTCCCCAATAAAATCGTATACGTATTCTTAAACTCAACAAAATTCGATATTTACATAGTTACATATAAGGACCTAATACTTTGCAAGTTTGATGAAAATCGAATCATATTCGCGGAAGTTATAGCCATTTGAAATTTATGCAATTACAACGACAAAAACACACGGTTTTGGTATTTTATTAATTTCCCATCGGTTCAGTCAATGCAATTTTGATTTGATCTTCTTAAAATTTCCAGATAAGATTTATAACAATACATATTTTTTAGAATTCATGATTTGAGTGATTTTTGGTAGCTTGGAACAAAATGGCGACCGTTGAATATGTAGAAACAAAGGAATTTCCCTTTAACGTGCACATCTCTTTGACATGTTTCTTGACTTCATTTGTTGCTGGTGACCGTATTTAGGATAGGTTGGTACAAAACCCTTCTGACATGAGCGTAGGTCTGTCTACTAAACTTGCTTTTTCTTCTAGATCAGACAGCTGTTTTGGGACCTGTCTAGCCTTTTCCCAAGTAATTCGATGGATTCATTAGATGGATTACTGAGAAAGAGGCTAAATATCCCGAAACAGCTGTCTGGTTTAGGAAAAAAATAATTTACTCTGAGAAAGAAACTAATTAATTTTTTTTCTTGCTTCTATTTTAAAAGGTTGCAAAACTCCGAAATGGAAAATTAAAAATATGTTTCATGATTACTTTTTCCTTTAGCATTCATCCTTCGACCGGCTGATAATAAACATAGGATCCTGCGTAAATTCTTAGATGAAGATGTTAAACGTAAGATTTGCAAAAATTCCCAAAGGCAGTAATAAGGATGGAATGACTGCAAATTATAAAGTAAATTGCCATTCGAAAATTGAGTCGTTACTTTCTATATAATTTTATACATAATTTGCCCGGGAAGTTAAAATTAGTGATCCCTATACTAAAGACTGGCGGGAGCCGCGAGCTACATAGTTGACTTTATGAATTTTTCTTTTGTCCGTAGCTAATTTTTAATTTAGTTCTTCTTCTTTTTCTTAGCATTATAGCCCTTCTCGGGCCTTCACTTCCTGCAAACAGCGCCTCCAACTATCCTCCAATTCCGAAATCCGAGCAGCGATGAACTGTCTTCGTCGACCGAGTCAGACCAGCGTTTCTTCGGTTTCCCCACTGATCTCCGGGCTTCAGTTCTCCCAACGAACACCTTCTTGGGTATCCGTTGCTCGTCCACACGATTCATGTGGCCTGCTCATTGCAGCTTCCGCCGTCTTACAATCGTTGAGACCTCCGGTCAAAAATTTCATACAGCTTATGGTTGTATCGACTTCGCCATTGGTCCTCGTCTAGCCTCGCTCCGATTATTCGCCTCAGTACCCGTCGCTCAAAGGCGTTCAATATATTTGCGGATGCTTGGGTTAGGGTCCATGTTTCACACCCATAGCATAATACAGGTCTTATCACAGATTTGTATACTTGGAGCTTTGTTTTCCTATGTATGCAGCTGGTCTTCAAGATCGTCAATACTGAATAAAATATTTTATTTACGAGTTGTATTCGTTGGCGTTTTTCGTCTCTTTCATTGCCCGTTTCCTTTATTTTGGTGCCTAAATACACAAATTCGCTAACATTCTCGATGCTCTATTCGCCAAATGTGATATTTGGTGTATTTGGGGTATTTTTGTTCGACTGCGTCATGAGATTTGTTTTATTTTCATTGATTTGAAGCCCTACTAGTTTTTCTTTGCTCTCAAGTTTCATGAAAAGTTCTTTGGCAGTTGTTAATGATCGTGACAAAATGTTGATGTCATCCGCATAGGCTACTACTTGGCTCGACTTGTATAGTAATGTACCTCGCGTATCGACAGGTAGCTTCCGTATGACGTACTTCAGAGCCAAATTGAATAGCAATGGGGCCAGCCCATCTCCCTGCTTCAGTCCGATATTTGTGTCAAAGGCATCGGTGAGTTGGTTATTGATGCGGACTTGGGAGGTCGTTGACGTCATTGTCATTTTGGTAAGACGGACTTATTTGACTGGGATGCCAAAGCAAAGCATTATTTGGTAAAGTACGTTACGATCAACACTGTCGTATGCTTGCTTGAACTCAACAAAAATTTGGTGTACGTCTATGTTGAACTCCCAACACTTTTCAAGTACCTGCTTGACTGTGAACAATTGGTCTGTGGTTGATCTACCTGCCATAAAACCGCCTTGATACTCCCCAATAATACTGTTGGCGTATGATCCGATTTTATTTTCTAAAATATTAGAAAATATATTGTACGCCGTACAAAGTAGTGATATGTATATATGAGTTGCATAATTATTTTTCTATTCGAAAAATAGTTAAAGAAGAAAAAAATTATATGAAGGTGTTCCCTACGATTCCCTTTAGGGCATCACACTATAGACACACACAGATGATGCCAACCACTACGCTGAATCATTCCAATTTATTCTTCTTATGCATTCTTCAGGTACAATTTCTCTAACTTTTTTTAATTGATCACTCAAACTGAACTTAATGTTAATTTATGTTTATTTCCTTTACACTGTGCTTTAATTGTGACGCATGGGTACGCATCAATTTCGGGTAGCTCCGATAGCGAAAACAAATAAATAAATAAACAAATCCGAAACAGGATCCGTTCCGGTCTCAGGAAGAGCATATAAACGCATACATTTACATTAAATTGATATAAAAGTAAGGGTCGAGCAATCAATAAAAAAATGTTTAATACAAAGTTGCGTTTTCATTAAACTATGGCACATAGTTTTCATGAAAGCTTTCACGAAAGCAACGAATATCGAATAAACGTAAATGAATGTTATGGTTACAAAGGATCTTTTTGTTCTTTCGCGATGTCATTTCATAGCAATGATGCACGTGTGGGTTTAAATTATTGAAGTTACTTATGAAAACTACCATATGGGACAGATATGCGTAATAACGGAAAAGTAATGCAGCGATACCCTAAGAGAAGATACTTCAGTCGAAAAAATGAGCCTTAACGTATTTTTATAAAATTTTTTCTTCAGAAATAGCAGTAATGGGGTATATAGATTTATATTTAGATTACTATTATCAATTTTTTTGGAAGGTTCATAATTGTCACACCTTATATGGATGAATAATCTTTAGCAGATAAGCAATAATTACTTGGGTTAGAAAACTTTCTTATAGTAGTAAATTCCTCTCAACAAGCTTGAAAAAAATAAAATAAAACTCGACTTCAAAATACCCTCAGGAGGGGGAAATTAATGTCATAGAATCAGTGCCAAATCAATTTCCCCGTTTGGACATACTTATTTGTAATATGTTTAATAAAATGAATACACCGGAAAAAAACTGACTTGGCACCGATTCCATGAAATTTATATCTCCCTTTCGATGTTGATTTTAATTTTTCATGTGGAATTTTTTACCTGCTAATTTAATTTTTCGATATTGATTTTCGACCGCATATCACTTAAGAAGACTGAACCGCTTTCGAAATATGAAATTATTGTGCGAAATGAAAAGAAAGGTTTTTCATTCGTATTTGATAAAATAAGAAGTTGGAACCAATTAAAATCATGCTTTCAATCAATTATATAAATGAAGCAATCATTGCTGAAAATGGACAGATGAACAAGATAGGATTTTATTGAAGTTTTTTAAATTTAGTTTAAAAAACTCTAATACGAAAAATACCGATAAAGGATATGATCTAATTTAAAAATAACTTACGATTTTTTGAGCTGGTTAAGTCAAACATTATGAGATCTTCCTCGTTGAAATGCCGCTCACAAATAGCGCTTTGGTCCGGAAGATACTCCTGGGCATGTTCCACCACTGCCAGCCATTGTTGCCGGAGTTGACCTTGTTGGGGCAGCAGATAGTAGTGCTTTGATGGCACTCCATTTGCTGATCTTTGGCAGCTCTCTACAGAGCAAAACTTCACCACTCCTACAAAATTAACAAAAAAGCAGAAAAGTTATAAATTAATGTGGTAAATGTTCTACTTATCTTTAAATCGCTCAATCAATCGATCACCACCTTAAACGTATATCATGTGCCTATAACAAATCAGAAACTTTTATCATTTTTTATATAGTGGTTATGTGAGGAAAATTTTTAATATTGTGGTTTTTTCACTTTAGAAGTTCTATGTGAATACGGAAAGTGATGTATGCTTAATAATATCAAAAGGTAAAGACTTCTTCAGTTAGCACTCATAATAAGCAAGTTTTTTATACACCAAATCCCGTCGAATGGTATCAAACTCTAATAAAATCAGGGAACTTAAGGCCGTACGAAACCGAACAAAATACTCCACTGAAAGCCGCGTCAATGATCAATACGTGCAACTTGGGAAACGGCGCTGATTGAGTTAGGAACTACTCAAGTTTCGATTTTAAACAATCCGCGTTACTTTTATTCTGGGTGCTTGATTTACACGTTTTGGTTTAAACTAAGTAAATTCACCTTACATTTGATATAAAATTTTTTGCAAAAATGTAAAACAATTACCTTTCACGTCACCTTGCAAAATTTCCTCCATCTATCGAACTCCACTTTTCGTTTTCCTATTTTTCCTAAATCAAAAGAACATCTGTTGTTCACATATGAATTACATATTGTAAATTGATTTACCTTTGTCCACCGACGCGCATTTCCACTTGAGGTAATACCTGCTTCTCAAAACGCTGCCTCCTATAAAATTTAATTGGTTTCAACGTCAATTTTTCTTATGAACATAAACTTACTGCACGAAATCAATAGGTATTGATTTGACTGTCTGATCAGTCAGCAACGCGTATTGTTGTGGTTGAGGAGAGCCATAGATGTACGAGCTGGATAGAACACGGCCGGGTTCTTAACGAGAAGTTCTTGAAATGTTTCGACAGCAGGATTATCGGACTGCAAATAATTAAATTAGTAATTAATTAACTAATTAAACATATATATACAGTACATCACTCACACTCTTAACGTTCCCAGCAACTCTTCTTCCTCCGTTGCGTATAGTGCACGACATTATACGTTTTTCACAATTTGTGGGTGTAAATTTCAATTCAATTTGCAAATCGACTTGCTGTTTGACAGGAATTTTGACGTCTAATTGTTTGGAACTGCATTAACGGTCAGGAGTTATCACTTTTACTTTTGTATGACGTCATGTCACAAAATTACAAAGCAAGACGGCCAGGTTTAAGGAGGCAGTGATTCTATAGATAAAAAATAAATTTCAGTTTTTGTTTGTGAATGCAATTATTTATTTGTTTAAATTGTATGGTGGATAAAATATTACAGTATATCTAGTTGAATAAACTACGCCAGAGCATATGCACTAAATAGCACTGGCACTGTGAACGATTTTCCATTCTAACTGTAAACAACCCACAACATAAAATATTAAATGTATTTGCGAGAGTTAAATGTATGTATACTCAGAAAAACATATGTAGTTGAAAATTTGGTGAGAACATGGTAGAATAAGATAGCATGACGAAATTTTGAAATTTCTAAGCGTGTACACGAGATAAAAGACTATCCTTAATTATGATTGGTTCATTCCAACTTAACGAACATCAAAATTACTCACGACAATTATGACGATTCTTTTGACAGTTTGAGAAATGTCAGTTGTGAAGAAGTGACTTACGTGAGTGCAAATCATAAATAAATTTTCTAATTCAGTGTTTACCGGGTGAAATCCTTACTATATAATTATCAAAATGAGTTCCGCGTAGTTGATTTAGTGAATACTAGTGAGAAAAAAATGAATTGTGCGTCAAAAGTGATAGCGAGGATCGATTTCCTCTTCGGAAAGTTGCAAACTCTACGTTGAAAAGTTTGTGTAATTTATTGAGTTTCAGGAATCAAATTGAGAGTAATCGTATTTATTTTCGTGATGGCCTATTTGTATTGAATAGTTAGGTCATTATGGAAACGGATGCAATTAACTCTTAATAACAGCAAACATCTAGTTTAATTGAAGTGAATCTAGTGAATATTTGACCATGGCCGATTAACTTTCCGCAAAGCTGTGGCGCAAAAAGTCATTTAATTATTGTGTTTCAGGAATTTAGAGTGCCTGTATTTATTTTCGTCATGTCCTATTGCATTAAATAGTTAGGGCATTTTGGAAATGTGTGCAATCACCTTTTGATATCATCAATCTAAATGATTTTGTCCTTGTGTAGTGATTGAAGTGAATACTTTTGAGAACAAAAAGAGTTACATGGTAAAAGTGATAGTAAAGACCTTTCCGCAAAGTTACAAACACGGGAGTGAAAAGTTGCGTTGAAATAATAATTGTTTTTCAGGATTCCCATGATTGAGAGTAATCGTATTTATCTCCGTGATGCCCTATTTGTATTAAATAGTTAGGGCATTGTGGAAATGGGTGCAATTAACTCTTAATAGCAACTATCTAGCATTAATTCATATACATATTTTAAAATGGATCTTGTGAATATTGGACCTTTACCGATAAGTCGTATCAAAGTGTTGATGGATTCGCAGGATAAGTCTTTCAGGTACCTTCCAGTGAAATTTGGTTGTATGTGCGCTACGTTCAGAGAAAACAAGGATGCCCGGTTTGTATATGTTGAGAAAAAATATCCTTTAAAAATATGTATATTGAAAATGATTAATTTGCAGGTATTCCATATATTGCTGAACATTAAGTATTGGAATTGATACACGCTGTTTAAAATGAATGATCGATTGGAGCAACCACTTAACAATGCCTGAGGATTGAATCGCATCATCTTATCGGAAAAATGGACAAGCGCGTACACTTTTTTAAATCTCAGCTACAAGGTATTTGGTCATGAGACTAAGGAAGACATTTACAACTGAGTTTAACTGCAGAAGGAGCTGGCCAATTCACTGGAGAAAAACTGGTTTTTTACTATTTGCACACATCGTTATGTTTATCCTAACCATATTGAAGGTTTTTTTATTAAAGTTTCGAGATTATTTTTTTATGGTAAAAAATGCAAAAAACGATGTTTGAAATTAAGAGATATCAATTTACATATAAATTATTTAAATTCAAATTTTATTTCGGAGTCAAATATTATAATATAATAAGTTGATAGACAATTTTCAAGAAATTTGAAGAACTATATTTTTTTAAACACAATCAAATCAAAAATAGATTCAAAGAGCATTTTGAGAATAAAACTTCACTTATTTTTGATAGACAAAGTAGATTTAATAGTCACAATCAAACTAATAATTTGACAATAGCTTTTAAAAACAATAATTCTAACAGTATTTCTATAATGAAGATTGGATAAAAAATTTAACATGTTTAAAGATGCCATCAGAAGTTAAGAAAATTATCAATTTAATCAATCAATCAATAAAATTAATAAAATTATATCAAATACTCATAACTTTATGAAAAGTCATCCGAATATTATGGTAACTAGGTCTGATAAAGGTTCAGTCCCAATCATTGTTGATAGATGTAAATAAAATCATGATGTAGAAGAAATAATCAATGATACTAAATACTATAAGCAGCTTGTTAAAAATCCTTCGGATGGATTGAAAAATTAAGTTAAAAATACAGATGACAAAGATTTTAAATTACAATATTTTAATGCGAATGAAAAGTGTAAATACAATGTAACGAATTTAGATTTAGCTCGTTGTTATGGATTGTAGTTTCATATATTTTGGATTGTTATGAATTGTAGTTTCATGTATTGACACCTCTGCTTATTCATTAGAAGGGTTGTGAAGGATGTTTGAACTAAAGCTCTACCGAGCCCTAAATCTAACCTTAAAGATAGTTTGCAATTTAAAGATACAGTTGAAGATATCGTTATTCCGGATGAATTTGTAAAGATTTCATTAGATGCTACCTCTTTATGACAAATATAAGTACTGAATCAGTTTTAAAAAGTCTAAGAAAATGATGGTATTTAATAAAAAACACATGTAATTTAAACTAATAGATTTCCTAGATTTATGGGAATTTCTTTTAAATAATAGTCACTTTAAGTTGAACAATAAATTTTATAAGCAAATACTAGGCTCACCAATGGTTTCAAAAATTTCTCCTATATTAGCATAATATAGTAATGGAAGGCTTGGAAATGGATGTTAAATATAAACTAAAGGTTCGAATAAGGAACTATTATAGATCCGTTGATGACATTTTTACTATTGTTCCTAAAATAGAGCTTTATGATACCCCACGTGGTCTATCTAGTAGAAATAAAAGAATAAATGATTTAAAATTATAAAATATTTTATCTATCAACATCTGTTGGGAGAACCGCAAACTCTTTCAGTGGTGCCAGGCACCCAGCAACAATACATTATCGTTTTTCTCCCATTTCCATTGATTCTTTAAGAATTGAAAATGCAAAAAGTTAAAGTATTCTATTAAGCTATTAATCTTTACTTTTCAAATTCATTTTGACGGTTATTTCGATCAAGTTAACGTCTGGACGAAACTTCCTAACAGTTGCCAGATGCACTTTCTTCATCAAAACAAAATAATTTACATCTGGCAAGATGTTTTCTCGTTAATATTTTGTGAAATGCTCTCTCAGAGCAACGATATATGTCACACATACTACGATTATTTTATGTTGTGCTCACTAGTACTTAAAAATTTTTATGTGGCATATGTAGCGTTGTCGCATTTTTCCTCGAGTGTTTTACTCTCAAATCGAATGCATCTCTTTCTTTACTAATAATATTTATACTTCGGATTTCTCGTTTCATTTGACAACCCCTTGAACTGCCAGTGCTATTTAGTGTATATGCTCTGACTACGCTATTACTTTGCAGTGGTTTAATTGTGAGGGGTACTACGTTAACATCAGTTGGAATCACTTTATTTTGTGAACGTGCTTTTCACAAAAATTTAAATGTGTTCCACGAAGTTTGCACGATTTTCTTTGTCATTTCTTTCACATATTATTTGTCGAAATATAGGAAATTAAAAAAATGCAATCGCAAGGTGTCAAATTTTCAGGAAATTTAGATAAATTTTTTAAAAATTTATCCATGACGCGGTTATCGGATTTGTTCAATTTTCATTGTTCTATCACTGCCTCCTTAAACCTGGTCATCTTACAAGGTTTGATAATCCAGTGAAAAGTAAAACTGACAATCAGCTGTTTCATCAATGACGTCATTACTTTTTTGCTTTTTTATTAGCTGTCGTGACATTTCTCCAGTAAATGTCAGATTATTGTCAAATTTTAGAAGCAGAAGTAATTCGCGAGGATTTGTTGTCTGAGAAATAGTTCAGCGGGATAGCCTGAATTGTTTGTTGTGAGTAGTGTAGCCGTGTAGGAAGTTACAAAGCAGTTAATTAAGTATTTCATACATATTTTAGTCAACATTAGCCTGAACTTCATTCAATTTCAGATCGATGAAACTTCGTTTAAGTTCATTGTTCGAAAATCATATCAAACCGATTCTATAGAATTACGAATCGGTTTGTAGACGAAGCAATACAACCAATACCAAGAAGTAAACCCTCGAATGGTAGCGCAGCACCCGGAAAATTGACTCTACGTCACAAATAATCGTGGCTCAACAAGAACTCGAAGTGCATGTTTTTCTCGCCGTAATAATGCCTTGGACGGCGTTACATTGTCAACTCTCTTATCAACCGAGCCGGCACCAGGTCCAAGTCGAAGGAGCGCCCGGCTAAAAGCATATAGAGCCAATAGTTAAGAGGAATCAAGTAGCGAACGAAATGTACGAATCGTCGCTAGGGACAAAACACTGCTGATGAACAAAATGAAGATGAGGAATAAAGGTATGTAATCGTGACATTGATATAATTTGCCTTATTTTTTACATATTTTAATCGACATTAACCTCAACTTCATTCAATTTCTGATCGATGAAACTTCGTTTAAGTACATTGTTCGAAAGTCATATCAAACTGATTCTATAGAATAACAAATCGGTTCATAGATGAAGCAATAAAGCCTATACCAAGAAGTAAACCCTTGAATTGCAGCGCAGCACCCGGAAAATTGACTATACGTCATAAATAATCGTGGCTCAACAAGAATCAGTGTGCATGTTTTCCTCGCCGGAATAATGCCTTGAACGGCATTTCATCATCAACTCTCTTACCACCCGAGCCGGCACCAGATCCAAGACGAAGGAGCACCCGACTAGGAGCATCTAGAGCCAATAGTTAAGATGAATCAAGTAGCGAAACGAAATGTACCAATCGTCACTAGAGACAAAACACTACTGATGAACTAGATGAAGATGAGGAACAAAGGTATGTAATCGCGACATTGATATAATTTGCCTTATTTTTTCAATTTTCACTCAATTTTTTCAGAAAGCTAATCGAAAGCTGATACTACGAAAAAAGTCGTCAGAATCGGAGTCTACAGTCAAGGAAATGATAACTCCTGAAATCATAAAAAACAGTCGAGAGCCGGACCTGTTCGCAATATAGGTAAATACTTGTGCATTATCGTCATTCAATTCTAATTTGTATACAATTTGACTTTCAACTGCTGAAGATGAGGATGATGCTACAGCATCATAACTAGTTGTTGAATTTGCGTGCTATCGTGTTACTGAGCCACCAAGTGTGGAACTGCTAGGCGTTTGACGATTGCGCATTGGTTCTGTTGATCAATAAACCGCACTAGCATTACCATTGGTTATTCGATTCTCGTGAATAGAATAACCAATGGCGATGCTAGCGCAGTTCATAGATCAACACAACCAATGCGCAATCGTCAACGCCTAGTAGTTCCACACTTACGACATTAAAATATTTTGCCTTATTTTCTATGTTTTCAATCAATTTTTTCAGAAACCTAATCGGAAGCTGATACCACGAAAAAATTCGTCAGAATCGGAACAAACTGCCGAGGAAACGTAAGCTCCTGATATAATAACAGAAGAAATCCACCTCAATTACACCAATCACGGATGAGGATAACGAAAATGAATACAATCGTAGCTCAACAAAACCTGAAAGTGCACGTTCTCCTTGCCATTATTTTAAAAATACCTTTGTAGCTTGATCTGTTTTTCATTATAGCTTAATTGAAAATAAAATAAATTTTAAATAAAATCATAAAACTATATGCTTCAATATATTTTATAGTTTATCAAGGCTGGTGATATCAATTTACAAAGTTTTTTATAGATGTTAATGCAACAACAATGAGTATGGCCGTAGAACCGTGATGATTCGAGATGGCTAGTCGATGCTAAACCCCGATTTGTTGTGTCACGCTGCTGACAATGAATCAATCTCATTGAATATTCTTGTATCCTGATTATAAAACGTCTGTTTTTTTTTACAACGGATGCTGTAATGATGTTAAAAAATTTATAAAGTTATAGCAAGTTCTATGAACGGTTAATATTATTTCAAACTAGTTTAAGAAGGGATTGAGGATTTCTGTGGATTTAGAGGAAAAAGGATATGCATATAAGCTAGTAAGGGAAGCAGATAAAAAATATTAATTTATTGAAAGCCATTTAGATTTTAAGTTTTCGATTGGTTAACAGACAACTCCATCTTAATTTAACTATTGAAGTTACTAAGAGTTTCTAGGTGGAGAAACATTCTGCGATAATTATCTTTTACTATAAAAGTTAAATCCGTTATCGCGTGCATTTCTGTTCTTTATAACCATGTTAAAAACTGCTATTAAACTTGCTCTCTTTTTGTATGTAACTAGATTGAAAAGCAAGCATACGACAGTATTGATCGTGACGTGCTGTACCAAATAATGCTTTGCTTTGGCATCCCAGCCAAATTAGTCCGTCTTATTGCTATTCAATTTGGCACTGGGTAAGAAAGCTACCTGTCCATATAAGAGGTATGTTATTATACAAGATAAGCTAAGTGGTAGCCTATGCAGATGATAGCAAGATTTTGTCACGGTCGCTAACAACTTTTCCTGAAACTCGACAACGAAGCAAAACTAGTAGGGCTACAAATCAATGCGAATAAAACAAAAAAAATAACGAGAACGCCAATGAAAGAGAAGAAATACGCCGACAAATACAGCTCGCAAATAAAATATTGTATTCAGTTTTGACTATCTTGAAAAATAGCTGCATACACAGGAAAACAAAGCTCCAAGTATACAAATCTGTGATAGGACCTGTGCTATGCTCTGGATTTGAAAAACACGGGCCCTAATTCAAGCATCCGCAAACATATTCAACGCCTTTGAGGGACGGGTCCTGAGGCGGATGATTGAAGCGAAGCTAGACGGGGACCAATGGCAAATTCGACGCAACCATGAGCTGTATGAAATGTTTGATGAGCCAGAAGTCTCAACGATTGTAAGACTGCAGAAGCTGCAATGAGCTGGCCACATGAGTCATATGGATGAACAACGGATACCCAAAAAGGTATTCGTTGCGAGAACTGAAGGGCGGAGACTAGCGGGGAAATTGAGGAAGCGTAGGCCGGAGAGGGGCTGTAGTGCTACGAAGAAATTGAAAAAAAGTTGATTGTAGACTTATGTAGACTAGTAAATCTTTTATTTCAAAAACAAAGAATATTATCTCTTACAATAATAAATATTTAATGAAGAATAAATTGTCACAATATTGCAAATTTCTTTTGGATAAAAAGTATTGCTTTAAGCCTGAATTAAATTAATTATAAAAAATTTTGTAGTTAGTTATGAATAAATAAATTCAATACTTCCAAATACTATGAATTAAAAAAATTGCGAATAAAAATCGAATTCAATATTGTTAATTTTATTAGACAGTCTTTTTTTCTTTGGAATAATATTTTAAAATATTGCTTATCTTAATTAAATTTTTTGTCAATCATGAATAAATAATTTATGTATTTTAAAGTAGTATTAAATGCCAAAAATCAATATTTTGCACATTAAATGAACATATAAAAAAAAAACAACTAATTCAATATTGCTAGCTTCGATCTGGTCAGCAGCCTGGATATACTATTTAAATCTTGCTTCTCTCGTTGACTCCAAATAAGTACTCCATAATGTAATTTCGTCAAGACAAACGCATTTGGAACAAGTTCCTTGATGTGCATTGGAAAAGACTCATATCTTCTTAAAAAGCCTATTATCGGGGCTAATTGCCTCATTAAGATATTTATGTGTGGCAACCAGGTCATACGATGGTCTATGATAAGACCAAGATATTTCATTTCGAGCACTCTTGACAATTTTTCGCCGTTAGTATTTAGTTCGACATCTATGTCTCATTATTTTGGTTTCGATCGGCAAGCGCCTACTCAATTTCCAATGCTTTATTTGATCGAGTATTTCCTCTACATCGAAAAAAGCTAATTGCTTAACGAGAAGTTTTTGGAATGTTTCGTCAGCAGGATTCTCTTAAATTAGCAATTGGTTAACCAATTCAATATATAAAGGACGCCGAACAATTCCCGACCAGGGGCAAAGTACGACTTGGGTGAGTTGTCTGTAGGATACGGCGAAGAGCAACGCCTCTTCAATGTTTCAAATGCCTTGGTTATGGTCACACCACACAAGTATGCAAAGGACCCGATAGGAGTTCCCTATGTTACAAATGCGGTGAAATGGGACATAAAAGAAAAGAGTGTACGAAGGAGGCACACTGTATCCTTTGCAAGGATGCTGATCCAAAACCTGATTTTGGACACGTCTTGGGATCAGGAAAATGCCGGGTGTTCCAGGAAGCCATAGCCAAGGCAAAATCAGAACTCCAATGACCCGCATCCTGCAGCTAAACCTACACCGCAGTTCAACCGCCCAAAATCTACTTGAGCAGTTTGCGATAGACATGAAAGCCGACTTCTTGCTGCTGAGTGAGCAACACCATGATAAAAGTCCTGCATTATGGTATTCTGATGAAACTGGTACTGCCGCCATCTGGGTTCGGAACAGTGACTTTCAAGCGGAGAGTTGCGGACGGGGGGATGGTTTCGTATGGGTATGGGCATACCGCCCGTTATGCATGCTAGACATGGCTGGGAAAGTGCTGGAGAAATTCATCAAGGGAAGACTCACTGACGCGATTCGTGCTGCTGGAGACCTATCTCCTCGGCAGTACGGCTTTAGAGCAGGACGTTTCACCATTGATGCGACTGCAGAGGTGGTGAACGCGGTCCAAAAGGCAGAGGCACATAGTCGCACCAAGCGACAGATCGTCCTGTTGGTGACATTCGACGTCAGGAATGCCTTCAACCCCGCTAGATGGGTGGATATTCTGGACACGCTGGAAAACTCATTAGTTCCAGAGTATCTAATGCGGCTTTTGAGGAACTACCTAAAGGAACGCAGCCTGCTCTACGACACGACACAGGGCCAACGAAGGATGGAAATTACATCGGGTGTTGCCCAGGGATCTATCCTTGGTCCGGACCTGTGGAACGTGTCTTACGACGGGCTACTGAGACTTGAGATGCCAGATGAGTCGCGCTTGGTCGGCTATGAGGATGATGTTGTGGCTCTGGTCACTGGACGCATCGTTGAACAAACACAACTTAGGCTAGGTATGCTAATGTACCAAGTGAGGAACTGGATGACTGCTCGCGGGCTGAGTTTAGCACTGGAGAAAACCGAAGTGGTCATCTTGAAAAAAATAGAATCCCTAGAGTAAGGTTGATCAGTATTGGAGACATACAAATCGAATCGAAGCCAGCGGTGAAGTACCTGGGGCTACTGATCGACTCGAAGATGAGTTTCTCTGAGCAAATCAGGGCAAGGGCTGAGAAGGCTGCTTCGGGAATATCGGCCCTGAGTCGACTTACGGCCAACGTAGGGGGACCAAGCCCATCAAGAAGACGCCTCTTGATGAGTGCTGTAGGGTCAGTGCTACTGTACGGAGCAGAGGTATGGGGCGACGCTTTCAGCAAGGAGGTATACCGAAAACGTTTGGCACAGGTACAGAGAAGAGGCGCACTGAGAATTGCATCTTCGTATCCAACAGTCTCCGACTCGGCGGCGACAGTGATTGCAGGCATGATACCTGCCGCCCTCCTTGCTGGAGAGCGCCGCGCTATTTACCTTCGCCGAAACGAGGATGCGAGGGAGATAGTTGTCCGCGAGGAGAGACAGCGCTCGCTCAACGATTGGCAGCAGTCTTGGGTAAATTGCACGAAGGAAAGGTGGACTGCGCGCCTCATCCCGGATGTGAGACCGTGGCTGAATCGAAGGCAATGTGAGACTGACTTCTATCTGACCCAGCTTTTGAGCGGGCATGGGTGTTTTCAGTCTTACCTGCACAAGATCGGTAAGCCACGGTCTTCCGATTGTTGGTTTTGCCCAGGAGAGGAGGACAATGCTTGTCACACATTTTTTGCGTGTACATAATGGGTCAGGCTGCAAAGGGAACTCTACAGGGAGACGGGAGAGCTCACCCCGGATAATATAGTTGCGGTGATGCTCGAATCGGTTGACAAATGGAACCAGGTGGCACATTATGCTCGGGCAGTCCTAAAATATAAAAGGGACTTACAGCAGCTTCCCCTCTCCCCTCCCGCTAGAAAAAGGACTCAGCTTGAGGGCGCCCCACGGCGTAGCAAAACGAGACCTGGCCCGAAGTAATGTGTCAAACGGTTCCAGGCTGGGTTTTCAGGTTGACAGGGGAGGTGTTTAGTGGGTAGTTCAGTCGCGCATGGGAGTCCCACACTCTGTGCATAAATGGCATTCACCTCCCTACCACAAAAAATAAAACAAAAATATAAACTTGCAAAAATAGTTCCTATATTTAAGGGTGGTGATCATCTCGTCCCAAATAACTATCGCCCGATTATGCTGCTGACGGGATTTAGTAAGATATTTGAAAAAATATTAAACAGTTGATCGACATCATTTTCAGTTGAAAACTCTATCGTAAGCCAACACTAGTTTGGTTTTCAAAAGAACAAGAGTACTTTGGATGCCCTACATTCTGTCACACGTTTCATCATCTAGGACTTGACAGAGGTGATTGTCATCGCAATTTTTGAGGATTTGAAACAGTTGATCATGACCTGTTGCTTCGTAAACTTGAATCATATGGTATCCAGGGTAGTCCTAAGCAGTTGTTTAAGAGTTACTTGGAGGGAAGATCGCAGAGAACTTTAATCAACAATATCCTGAGCGATCGAACACCTACGAAAACTAGAGTTCCCTAAGGCTCAATACCTGGCCCAACGTTGTTCCTGCTATGCACAAATAATTTAAATACATGTGGGCTGACGGGATATCACACATTATATGCTGATGATACAGTTCTACTTTATTCAGGACGAGACAAAACTGCCATTGAGAACACTATCAACGAGGACCTAGGAAAATTCCATCAGTGGTTAATCGAAAACAAACTAGTATTGAGCACTACAAATATATTGTTTTTAAGAAAAGAACAACGGAGACATAGATGTGGAACTTATCATAGGCCATCGTTTGACCTAGCTACCACACATAAATAGCTTAAAGAGGCAATTAGTCCAAATAATAGGCTTGTTAAGAAGATATGAGTCTTTTCCAATGCACATAAAGAAACTTATTCTAAATGCGTTTGTCCTGACGAAATTATATTATGGAGTACTTATTTGGAATCAATCGGTAAAACAACATTTAAATAGCATATCCAGGCTGCTGACCGAAGCGTATAAAAACATTCTGAATCTGCTTACTCAAACTAGTATGGTTTACCAATTAGCAAAATCATTGAGTCAAATCATTATAATGGAGAAAGCTGAGTTTATCTACAAAAATTTAAAAACTAATGGATCGAAACGAGCACCATTAATTAAGATATCACAGATCAACCTATATAATGCGAGGAATGCAGATCAATTCGTAATACCCTTTGCCAGGACGAATCATCTAAAGAACGATGCAATGAATGATGCTCTGCGAATATATAACAATTTACCAGAAATGGTTAAGAAAACAAACTCACTTTTGGTATTTAAGAAAAGACTAAGTGAGCATTTAATGAGCACTGATTGAAGCGTGGATCTGTAATTCTGCTTTTATGAGCCCAGTATCTTAGGGCGTTTTAGACTCTATCGGCGAGATACTGAATACGTAGTATTATATTGAAATTTTCTTAACTCTAAGAGCTGATCATGATTTTTGGACTAAGTGTTCATGAAAAGGATTAGTTCACATTATATTGTGTGCCCTCTTATACCAATGTATTAAACATGCAACGATGCAACGTAAGTGAATGCAGATCGCACGAATGCTGTGCGACGAAGAAAGAGTGGTGAGGAACGGAGCTATTTAAAAAACGTAAAGTAACATACTCACACTCTGCTATCATTTGATTATCAAACCTGAAGTGAATCCGATTCTCGTCAAAGAGCCCACAAGTACAGTCAAGCGGCTTAATTCGTTCTAAATTTGACGAATTTCATAGCTGTTTTCCCAATCGGCAAGTGCCTATTCGATTTCCCATGCTTCGTCCTTTTCATCGATCATTTCCACTGCATTGGAAAAGCTGATTGCTTAACGAGAAGTCCTTGGAGTGTTCCGACAGCAGGATTCTTGGACTGCAAATGATTAAAGTAGCAATTAATTAAGCAATTAAACATATATCTGAAGTACAATACTCACACTCTTAACGTTCCCAGCAACTCTTCTTCCTCTGTTGCGTATAGTGCACGACATTATACGTTTTTCGTTTCAATATAAATTTGTTCATAGTATTTGCCGTCCTTTCCACTTCGCAAAATACTTACTAGTTACTTACTAGTTTTCATATTTCACCTTTATAAATTGTGAATATTTAAACTCTTATCTTAAATTTAAGGTGTGTTTGTATTTTATACTAGAAAAATCTACGAAATGTGACAAATAAGTAATGCAACTGATTCCATGAAAACCGTACATTTAAAAATTATTCTCCAACTCTGCCATCTCCTTCAAAGTGGTCCCCTTGGGCAGCTATACAACGATTCCAGCGCGTTTTCCATGCTTCGTAACATTTCTGGAACACTTTGACTGGGATGTCCGTGAGTACCCTCATCACGGCCACTTGGATGTCCATAATTGACTCAAAACGGGGTCCTTTGACCACCGATTTGGTTCTAGGGAACAAATAAAAGACACAGGATGACATATCGGGTGAAAAAGGTGGCTGTTGCAACATGACGATCCCTTTAGAGGCCAAATACTGAGACACGCTGAAGGCGGTGTAGCACGGCACGATGTCGTGAAGAAAAATCCACGACTTCTTCATCCCAAAATCGTCGATTAAAATTTGTCTGACTGTTTCAGGGTTCATACCCAGTTCCAAGGCCAACAGGTATGGGGCGACGGTCTCAGCAAAGAGGTATACCGAAAATGTTTGGCACAGGTACAGAGAAGAGGAGCACTGAGAATTGCATCTTCGTATGCGACAGTCTCTGACTCGGCGTCGAGAGTTATTGCAGGTGTGATACTTATCACCCTCCTTGCTAGAGAGTGCCGTGCTATTTACCTGCGCTGAAACGAGGATACGAGGGAGATGGTTGTCCGCGAGGAGAGACAGTGCTCGCTCAACGATTGGCAGCAGTCTTGGGTGAATTGCACGAAGGGAAGGTGGACTGCGCGCCTCATCCCGGATGTGAGACCGTGGCTAAATAAAAGGCATGGTGCGACTGACTTCTATCTGACCCAGCTTTTGAGCGGGCATGGGTGTTTTCAGTCTTACCTGCACAAGATCGGTAAGTCACGGTCTTCCGATTGTCGGTTTTGCCCAGGAGAGGAGGACAATGCCTGTCACACATTTTTTGCGTGTACAAAATGGGTCAGGCTGCAAAGGGAACTCTACAGGGAGACGGGAGAGCTCACCCCGGATAATATAGTTGCGGTGATTTGAAGATTTATTTATTTATTCCATCTTACAGACTAAACAATCCAATCACAAAATGGAACGCAAAGAACAATCAGCAAAATTTAATTGAAAAGAATACTAAAACGTCGATAATTAAAAGTTAAACTAGTAGTAACTCTCTTAGTTTTTTCTTAAATGCTATGTAAGAAGAGGGGAAAGGACCAAGCTCGAGATTATTATGATTTCGTACGATTCTTAAGATTGGTGAATAGAAATATAAATCAGTTCTAGCATATGGTATAACGAAATAAGAATTCATCCGAGATGAACGAGATGTTTGTCGGAAACGCAGCTCAGAAAAAATATTTAACGGGACTTGATGGTAGCAGAGTTTGTACAAAAAACATTGGTCTAAATAAGTTCGTCGGGATATTAGGGATGGAAGAGATAGGAAAGATAAACGACTTTCATAAGGCTGATACGGCAAATTAAACTTAAGGAAAACAAAACGCGTGAACTTTCTTTGGACAGTTTCTAAAGAAGTCGCGAGATAGGAATATCGGGGGGACCAGATAACAGAACAGTATTCAAGCAAAGGGCGAACAAGACAAACAAATAGGCGGACAGAAGAAGAGATGCTATTGAATTTATGTAAATGTCTAAGGATAAACCCGGAAACTCTAGACGCTTTAGTAATCACATTTAAAATATGTGCATCAAATTTGAGTTTTAGATCAAAAGTTACTCCAAGGTCTTTATGACTGAACACTTCAGAGAGCAAAGCATCATTTACTATATAATTAAAATTAATAGGAGAGTCCTTAAGAGAAAAAGTCATTTTATGACATTTAGTAGTGTTAAGACATAAATAATTTGAAGCACACCATTCATTTAGAGCATTCAAATCATTTTGGAGGAGCTGACAGTCTAAATGGGATTTGACTGCTCGAAATACTTTGAAGTCATCTGCATACAAAAGGCACGAGGAATTAATTACAAAGGGAAGATCATTTATGAACAACAGAAAGAGAAGAGGCCCAAGAATTGAACCTTGTGGAACGCCAGATGAAGGACAAAAAGGACTAGACGTAATACCAGAGAGACTTACTCGACAAGGACGACACGATAGATAAGATGACATCCAAGATAGAAGAGCACCCAAGATGCCAAGAGCTTCAAACTTACGACAAAGAAGTAAATGATTCACAGTGTCAAAGGCCTTGGAGAAATCTGTGTAGATCACATCAACTTGCAGTTGGTTATCCAAAGCTCTGGCAATACTGTTTGTGAACTCCATTAAATTAGAGGTAGTGGAGTATCCTTTGAGAAAGCCATGCTGCTCTGGAGCAATAATAGGAGCTAGTGAGTTTGAGAGTCGATTATGAACCAACCGTCCAAGTAACTTTGGAAAGCAGGACAGTAAAGAAATAGGGCGATAATTGGAAACTGACGTAGGATCACCACTTTTAAAAATAGGCACAATATTAGCTGTTTTCCAAGGGTTTGGGAATGTACCAGTACTCAAACTTAGATTGAAGAGGAGAGATAAAGGAAAACCAAGCGATGAGGCTAACGACTTTACAAATATGTTTGGCAAACCATCCGGCCCAGGGCTAATATTAGGATCAAGAGCATTGATCAGAGCTTCGACATCAGATGCATCAGTACAAATAAAGGAAATTGGGAAGGGAAGATGATTAGGTAAGACAACAGGATGCACAGTTGCAGCGGGAGAAGAGAAAGTTGAAGAGAAAAATTGGGCATATGAGTCAGTCACTTCTTGAGGAGAAGAAACCTCTGCACCATTCCAACGGACCTTACTAGGAATGGAAGAAGAGCTAAAATTACATCTTGCTTCAATAGTGCCGAGTGTTTTAAAGACACGATGTGCCTTATTTTTTGCTTGTAGGGCACTAAGCACTCACTTTGTTAGCCAAGGCTTATGATTTACTTTACGGGATGTCTGAAGAGGCGTATAACAGCGAATAAGATTATAAATATATTTGTAAAATTTATCCAAAGCAGCCTCACAATTTAGGCCTCTAAAGAAATCTAGCCAGTTGACTGAAAGTAATTCTGTATTAATTGCTTCATAGTTAGCTTTAAAAAAGTTAAGTTTTGGAGCGGGATGAGGTTTGTTAAATTTAATTTCATCGACTATAAGGTCTATAGATAAAGGAGGATGGTGCCGATCAGGAGGAACATACGGATGTAAGGCTTGAGATACAGATAAATGGCTAACTGGAACATTTGATAGAACAAGGATGCTCGAATCGGTTGACAAATGGAACCAGGTGGCACATTATGCTCGGGCAGTCCTAAAATATAAAAGGGACTCACAGCAGCCGGGGGCACTGGGGCTGGGGGATCGCTCTTCTGGCATTTTCTCTTCCGAAGTAATGTGTCAAACGGTTCCAGGCTGGGTTCTCAGGTTGACAGGGGAGGTGTTTAGTGGGTAGTCCAGTCGCGCATGGGAGTCCCATACTCTGTGCAGAAATAGCATTCACCTCCCTACCACAAAAAAAGGCCAACATTCGAACTGTTATGCCGACCTTCACGGATCAGGGCGCGAGCACCTTGCGCATTCGCGTCAGTTTGCACTTTGACTGATCTCCCACTCCATGCCTCGTCTTCCACGCCCCTCCTTAAACTCGTGATGCCATCGAAACATCTGGGCACGACTAAGAGCACGATCACCATGCACATTTGCAATTTTAGCGTACGTTTTCGAGACTGTTTCATCCAATCTGTCGCAAAATTTTATCGCGATGCGTTGCTCTTTCATTTCTCCATTTTTGTGACGAGCACCACCACCACACGTCTACTCAACGCAACACATCATGTGAACTAAACAAGCTAGAGCGATGATAAATATATCGATGGCATGGAGAAGGATGCCAGAGAAGGGGGGAGGGAATTTCAAGGTCGCAGGTTTACCACAAGCGCAGCAATAAAATCAGTCTCATTACTTAATTGCCGCACTTTGTACATCATATTTTGTGTACCGATAATTTGTACACGAAAGAATCATATGATTATTTGAAAACACTGATAAATGATGTGCACATAGTTGGTAATGATTATGATGAGAACCTCAGCTATCCTGAGCAAAAGGTGCTAACAGTTGGACAGTTTCGGGTCGGCTTACCACATGGTCATCAAATTGCTGAATTTAGGTGCTGCGAATTTTGAAAAAATTTTGACGTCCATGGAATTTAAATTAAAAATTCCTCTCATGTTGCGGTACTCAAAGATAGTTCTAAAAATTTATGCGGAATCATTTCTATCCTTGATGTTTTTTCGGTTTCTCGTCTTGTTCAGATTTTGAGTTTTTTTCGGAATGATTTTCCGTTCTCCGTTAACTCCAATGAACTGTTGTAGCTTTATATAAGGCAAATAAATACTTTCACATAGGAAAGTAAATAAAAAAAATGTCTAAGTAATGTACGAGTTCATGATACAATAGATAATATATGGTAGTAAAAATATAAAATATTAACAATGATAAAAATTTGAGAGAAACGAAATAAATAAAATAGGTAATAAATAGACGCAGACGACATGCAAAAAAAATGTCGAAGGAAAACAAATATACTTTTTTATTCCTATCTATTTTTGTTCGTCCATCAAAATTTCTGTAAGCCTAAGAATTTCGATTTATTAAGCAATAGCAAAACAAAAACAATTGAAAACTTGATTTTTTCTTGCGAGGACTTCAATTTACATATAAGTTACAAAAGTAAATTCAAATTATTATCGCTGATATTATAAGGAGCGTGTTTCATACCGTTAGATTATGTAAGTATCGTCGCGATGTAATTGAAATTCATACAAGTGCTATTACTTCCTTTTCGCTAGATTCAGGAGGTGTTCGCAATTTACATGCAACATTTGTGAAAAAGCTAGAGCCGTCATTTTGCTACTTCAAGACACAGTTACAGCATCGAGTTATCATTATAAATATAGGCTCTTACCCGCCTCCAACAACGAGGGTTTATCGGAGGAGGACTGGGTTGGTACCCGTTTTGGTTATTAATGAAATAAATTAAAAATTATTGATTAAATAATTAAAGCAAATGAGTACATTCGTTAAAAAAAGAAATAAACGCGTTGGGGCTAGAAATATTTTGTGACAAAAATAAAATTATATTGAAAAAAAACTATGAAATTGTCTAAATGGTGAAAGTCATTGAAAAAATGTGTAGTAACAAAATAAGGCTAAAAGTCAAAGTAAATTAACTGTTAAAAAACAAAATACATATAGCGAATATGTCTACATCAAGTAAAAATTGGCGCCAACATATAGACAAGTGTGTATGTTAATTTGGTCTCTCGATGTCTAACATTTTGATTTCACCGATTCACTTCAGCAAAATATTTTCACGTAAAGTAGTTAGAATAAGTTCTATTTAAAGTTAGGGATAAGATATTTATCATTTTATGCATTGTGTTCATAGAGACCAATCTTTCATCAATTTCTTCTTTTCTCGTAACTGAAAGAGAAACGCATTTTTTATAATTTTAATTACATAAAATAATAACTCAAGTTTGCTATCGGAGAATGATGAGATAAAAAAAGAAAAAAATGGGGTTTTCATTTCCTTGGAACCCTGACCGGGTACGAGACCCACTACATTGGCTGGCTCCTCAACTCATGAGCTAGCCATTGGGGGAGGTCACCTCTTTTTCTTTGTTGTTATAGGTGCTCTTGCATGGTAGAGTGGCCTTCCGCACAGATTTCTTATATATGATAAAATTTTGTATGATTCAGTCATATAAGATTTTAACATAAATCTGAAAAATTTTTATTTTTCATTTAAGGGAAAAGTTCATGTGAATTAGGTTTGTATGAATTTTTCATTTAAATGGAAAATATATGGCCACGTCTACAATGAATCTTGATCCCGATTGGTGGTGGGGGGGGGGGGTGCGAGATGGCAACACTTCCACCTGAATGCCCCACTCTTATTTGGGGGTCTTAAGTACCAATGTTAGTGATGAAATCCTCTCGCTTCCCATACACATCCCTTCGGTAGATTACCTCCGCCTCGACACCAATAAACTCCGACGTTTTATCTTTTGATTCTTGAATGCGATTTTTTTAAGTAGTGAGCCTTTCCACTGGGGAAAGATCCCGCTCCACGAAACCACATTGCTAGCCTGCGAGTGCATTCACGCGTCCTCAGACAAGGTTAATACCGGCGAGCACTAATATCTTCGCTCGCCGAGTGCTGCAGTCCTTTACGGACAATGAACATCCCTCAAACACTACAAAATACTTTAGTAAGTTATTATTATGTGTTTTAAATAAGAACAAAGAGCTTTTGAGGGTGACTACTAGTCCCAAGAATAACGTTATTCTTCTACTTTTCACAACCGTAGTTCTAGTAACATATTTCAACCTACAAATGTATCACTCAAAATTTCCAGTGAATTCAAGAGCACGATCAAAGTTTTCGGTGCACAATGCCTACTTGAAGTTCGGTGCATGCAGGCTACGAGAATTCAAAATATTAAAGGAGTCAAAGAAATCTGGTGCAATCAGGTGAATTGGCCCCATCAAAGGTCACATGAATAAAATTAATCCCTATGTTATTTGGTTCACGTAAACAAGCTTCAAGAAGAAATTTTCTTTGATCACCCCTTAGAGAAATTATGAAAAAATACCCCATGCTTCCAAGTGCCATTTATTGCAAGCAACATGAAAACAATTACTTCAGTAGCTAAAGTTTGTCTGCTTATTCTCCAAAACTCACGTATCCATAGTGAGCTTTCCTATTAAACTCAGTATGTCTACGAATGAACATTTCGTCGATGCAAAGACCCCAAGCCACTGCAATATTTGCGTTCACAATAATGTCCAAAGTCAAAACATTCTGCAGTAAATCTAGGTTTTGCGTCAATTTTATAGTACCATTTCGATATGGTTCTTGGATGAGGCAAACATGTCTCAAAAGTGGTACGTACATATTTATATGCTATTGGAGATAAATAATTCAGTGCAAGGGCAATTTTTTAAAATTATATGAATATGAAAGCGGTACAGAGCATCCGCGAATTTTTTATGAACTCTCTCAAACAAATCAACACTAACGTTGGAACCTTTCACCCGCTCTAAGCCTTCAATAGAAATTAGATTTTTTTGATAGTTCATCCGCCTATTCATATAAATTTCTTACCTTTCGCTTAAGTCATCATACTTGCTGCTGCAGAGTCTTCTTCTTCTGTTGTCACTTCACAACTCCTTTCAGCACTGATAAATGGCGCTTCAACTTCACTGCATCCGATGTTGGAGGGTCTCCAATCGAGGGTGATGACTTCAATATTTTATAAAGTGGAGTCGTTCTTTTTCTAAAAAAAATAAATTTAATAAATACTTTTGAATATTTAACAAAGAATTGTTTTAAATTTTCCTGTGTTTTGCGTTCAGGACTTCCAAGGTATTCCGATGTTTCCCAAAAATTACAAGATGGTATGTCTCTATAATCCTGAAAATTTAATTCAACGTAGAATAATTTCTTAACGAAAATAATGACAGACCAACTAACTTAAATAAAATAATAAACGAAAGAGATGCACATTACGAAAAAATTTGAATCCAACAGAAGAGGTAAAAGCCCCACTCTCCAAACCAAAAAATGGAATCGAAAGCTAATCACTTGAAGTAGAAATGAGTCACAACACTTCTCAGCTAAACCACGCGACCAAATCTTATTCCTCAAACGATAAGAGAAAAAACTTTAACGGTTTATGTGTCAGAGATGGAGAACACACATTTGGCAATCTATTACCCATTCTAAATTTCTATGAAATCAACAAAACTCTACAAATTCGCAACATTATCAATGTAACAGCAATAGGTAGAGGATACAAAAAACGTAACGAACAAACCCATCTCACAAAATATAAGTTGAATATGTTCATCCCTAAAAATTTCCAATATAGAGCCGGTGTTATTGGTAACATACCCTTTTCCATCATTAATTAAGAAATACTAAAAGAAGCCACCCCATACAATGCCACAGAGAACCAACTTCATAACGTAGAATTACTAAGCGTCTCAAGATTAAAAGAAAGGGAACTGGAAACCCTGGGAAAATACTACAGACCAACTCCTGAAAATTAACTTTCTCAAGTACCATACTACCCGATACCTTATGGTTCGTGTGGGGACCAATCAAAGTGTAACATTTTCTGTACAAGCAAAGACAATGCACCAAACGTTCTAGATTGGGGTACACTACTTTTAACTGCAAATAAAAAGACAGCAGATGCATAAAATGCTCAAAAACCGATTGCCAAGGGGCTTGCAAAACAACGCAGTGCCTTTTATGTGGTTAAATAGAACACATAGCAACAAATAGAAATTGTCAAAAATGCGCAAGATATACGGATGAAGTTAAACTAACTTCCATAGGAAACATATCAGTGCTTGAGGCAAGAAACATCCTGTACAAATCATCCTTCAACACCATATTCTTTTACCTCTTGAGAGATAATGAATCAATAGACAATGTATTCCCATTACTGAACAATAAAGTAGGAAACAACTTCCGAAACACAAATAAATTAATGAACAAAATCATTTTAAAAAGACAATATTCCCAGGCGTACCTCATGGCCAGGCACTCAACTGCCACTAAAATATTTAGCGCCCCCCCCCCCATCAAACCACCCAACACCAAATCACTTTCTAAATTCCCTAGCGTGTGACAATCACCCGATTGCAAAGAAGCCTACAAAAAGCACAAAACCACGGAGATCGGGCATTTATTAAAGAACGAATACAAATAACACAGACTTCTCAGACTTCAACACACTCGTCCACATTATTGAGGACATCTTTAATATTAACAGACCCCCCCCCCCCCTAAACAATTTATCTGACCAATCAAATAAACACCACAACAAAAATAATAAATTATCAACCTCCCAAAAATTAAAAAGAAAAAACTATCATAGTTACAACTCAACATACAATGTATATTAACACACAAAGACAAACTCAAAATTACAATCAACTAACTTAACATTGATTTCGATCTAATTCAAGGAACTCTAAAGAATCCGTAGCCTCCGCAAGCACAATGCCATCTACAAACAAAGAAGCTGATACGGAGGAAGTGTGGCCATTCTAATTTAAAAAAAATATATGATACAAAACAATCCAGATAGAAGACAACCTTGAAAATATAGCTATTGAAACAATAAATCTACAACCTAACATAACAGTAGTCTCTGACTAGATACCCCTTAACTTCAAATCCAACTCCTCTAAAAACCTATTAGAAACACTATTCCCCAAAATTAACAACAGTAAATCCTTCATCACAAAAGGCGACCTGAATGCTTGACACAGCTCTTGGGGTATCACTACGAATAATGCAAAGGGATAAATACTAAACACCACAATCAAAAAGTGACAACTACATATCTTAAAGTCCAGAATCTCCACTTTCAATAGAATAAATAGCCTGGAAAAAACCATCAGCTTAGCTCTGTATGTCCGCTTAACAAAGATATGACGCCAAACAAAACTGAAAGGATAGTAAAATTAAAATTTCGGACAGTGGTTACTACGCAATCGCATTCGAACTTCAAAACATTTACCTTTTACAATAAACATACAACCTACAACCGCAGGAAAACGGTAAATGACATAAACAACTTTATAATTAACGAATACCTTGAGACTGACATAAACCAGATTAGCACATGTATGAAAAACAATTCGATGAAGAACTTCACCCTGGAAGACGAATTCACCTTATAGAAACTTCAAACAATCCTTGACAATCACAAAATCAATTCAGCCCTAGACCTCGACGAAATCGACTACGCGGCATTAATCAAGCATTCAACAATATTTTTACAACAAGAGAAAAATTAGAATCGGTCCCATCATAACAAAAACAAACTACCAATCTTTGCATTAATAAAATTCTACGTTCCATTAACAAAGGCCACAAACAAAAAAAGACAATCACATTGAACATCTCTAACGCGTATGAAAGAGTGAACATCGCCAAATTGATAGAAACTTTGAAAGACATCAACCTTAAAAACCACTACATAGCCTGGATCCAAAACTTCCTACAACGAACATTAATAACTTTAGGCCACCACACCGAAACAATCACTAATGGCCTCCCTCAAGGAGATGTACTCAGCCCTCTACTTCTTAATATCAACATTAAAGCCCTTCACCGCATCGAAGATGAAGATACCCTACTCTTCTAATTTGCAGGAGACTTACTACTATACTGGGACTAGCTTCAACAATGCAAATACTGATATTGTCCTGAATTCAAATTACTGGCCTGCTGGTGTACTTGTTAAGCCATTTGAATCTAGACGAAGAAATTTTCGTCGGGCAATAAACGAAATCCCAAAGCTCTAGTTACAAGTAATCTTGATGAATATTCTGATAATCATAATGTTTTTTCTACTGTATCCTCTTTAAACCTCAAGGAATCTCTTTCAAACCTCAACACTCTTTAATGTAACTTCCCTTCTCCTAATAAAATGTGTTTATCTATTTTTCACCAAAATGTACGAGGATTGAGGACCAAGCTTGAGGAACTCTTTATCTCTTATCAAGTTAGTAATGATTCTATTATTTGCTTCTCCGAGACCTGGCTGAATGGAAACATTTTGAGCAGTGGAATGTGACCGTGACCTGATTGCTACTAATAAGGCTGATGGTGGTGGGGTTTTGGTTGCAGTTAACAAAGCTCTACCTATTTCTCCTTGTTCTGATTTCTGTTTTTTTCCTACTTTAGAATGTGTTATTATCAAAATTTCTCTCCCTCATAATACACAGTTCTTGATTTTGTCTTTTTATATTCCTTGTAATTTCCCTTTAACTGTTTATGAGACTTTTTTGATGATCTATCCTCTTATCTAGTTTTGTGACATCCTCATGCCAAAATATTAGTTTGCGGGGATTTTAACTTACCATACATAGAGTGGAAAAATTATACTACTCCTTCAATCTCGTCAGTTGACCCTTTTTCTATAACCCTGTCAGCTTTCCTATCTCATTGCTCCTTTTCTCAATTTAACCATATCCGCAATCCAAATGGTCGTCTCCTTGACCTTGTTCTATCAAATGTTCCAGTTAGCTACTTATCTGTATCTCAAGTCATACATCCGTATGTTCCTCCTGATTGGCACCATCCTCCTTTATCTATAAATCTTATAGTCGATGAAATTGAATTTAACAAACCTCATCCTACTAGAAAACTTAACTTTTTTAAAGCTAACTATGAAGCTATTAATACAGAATTACTTTCAGTCAACTGGCTAGATTTCTTTAGAGGCCTAAATTGTGAGGCTGCTTTGGATAAATTTTACATATATATTTAAAATCTTATTCGCTGTTATACGCCTCTTCAGACATTCCGTAACGCAAATCATAAGCTTTGGCTTACAAAGCGAGTGCTTAGTGCCCTACGAGCAAAACATAAGGCACATCGTGTCTTTAAAACACTCGGCGCTATCGAAACAAGATGTAATTTTAGCAGGCTGCATGCTATTGCCAAAAAAGAGATCAGATATGCTCTGAAGACTTCTTTCAGCAGCCTGGATAGCTCTCTTGTGGCTAATAATACAAAGCCTTTTTGTTCTTATATAAGGTCATTGAAATCCTCTTCTTCCATTCCTAGTAAGGTCCGTTGGAATGGTGCAGAGGTTTCTTCTCCTCAAGAAGTTGCTGACTCATATGCCCAATTTTTCTCTTCAAATTTTTCTTCTCCCGCTGCAGCCGTGCATCCTGTTGTCTTACCTAATAATCTTCCCTTCCCAATTTCCTTTATTTGTACATGCATCTGAAGTCGAAGCTTTGATCAATGCTCTTGATCCTAATATCAGCCCTGGGCTGGATGGTTTGCCAAGCATATTTGTAAAGTCGTTAGCCTCATCGCTTAGTTTTCCTTTATCTCTCCTCTTCAATCTAGGTTTGAGTACTGGTACTTTCCCTTACCCTTGGAAAACAGCTAATATTGTGCCTATTTTTAAAAGTGGTGATCCTTCGTCAGTTTCCAATTATCGCCCTATTTCCTTACTGTTCTGCTTTACACAGTTACTTGAACGGTTGGTTCATAATCGACTCTCAAACTCACTAGCTCCTATTGTTACTCCAGAGCAGCATGGCTTTCTCAAAGGATGCTCCACTACTTCCAATTTAATGGAGTTCACAAACAGTATTGCCAGAGCTTTGGATAACCAACATCAAGTTGATGTGATCTACACAGATTTCTCCAAGGCCATTGACACTGTGAATCATTTACTTCTTTGTCGTAAGCTTGAAGCTCTTGGCATCTCGGGTGCTCTCCTATCTTGGATGTCATCTTATCTATCGTGTCGTCCCTGTCGAGTAAGTCTCTCTGGTACTACGTCTAGACCTTTTTATCCTTCATCTGGCATTCCACAAGGTTCAATTCTTGGGCCTCTTCTCTTTCTGTTGTTCATAAATGATCTTCTCTTTGTAATTAATTCCTCGTGCCTTTTGTATGCAGATGACTTCAAAGTATTTCGAGCAGTCAAATCCCATTTAGACTGTCAGCTCCTCCAAAATGATTTGAATGCTCTAAATGAATGGTGTGCTTCAAACTATTTATGTCTTAACACTACCAAATGTCATAAAATGACTTTTTCTCTTAAGGACTCTCCTATTAATTTTAATTATATATTAAATGATGCTTTGCTCTCTGAAGTGTTCAGTCATAAAGACCTTGGAGTAACTTTCGATCCAAAACTCAAATTTGATGCACATATTTTAAATGTGATTACTAAAGCGTCTAGAGTTTCCGGGTTTATCCTTAGACATGTACATAAATTCAATAGCATCTCTTCTTCTGTCCGCCTATTTGTCTGTCTTGTTCGCCCTTTGCTTGAATACTGTTCTGTTATCTGGTCCCCCCGATATTCCTGTCTCGTGTCTTCTTTAGAAACTGTCCAAAGAAAGTTCACGCGTTTTCTTTTCCTTAAGTTTAATTTGCCGTACCAGCCCTATGAAAGTCGTTTATCCATCCTATCTCTTCCATCCCTAATATCCCGACGAACTTATTTAGACCAATGTTTTTTGTACAAACTCTGCTACCATCAAGTCCCGTTAAATATTTTTTCTGAGCTGCGTTTCCGACAAACATCTCGTTCATCTCTTTGTTCTTATTTCGTTATTCCATATGCTAGAGCTGATTTATATTTCCATTCACCAATCTTAAGAATCGTACGAAATCATAATAATCTCGAGCTTGGTCCTTTCCCCTCTTCTTACATAGCATTTAAGAAAAAAAAAACCAATAGACTTACTACTAGTTTAACTTTTGATTATCGACATTTTATTATTCTTTTTCATTTAAATATTGCTGTAATTGTTCTTTGCGTTCCATTTTGTCATTGGATTGTTTAGTCTGTAAGATGGAATAAATAAATAAATAAACGCTTTCAACAATCTCCAAACAAAAACCAATCAGCTAATTGATAGATGCAACAATCTAGATCTAACTATAAACACCAATAAATCTACCACCACACAGTTCTACTCTAAAAAAACCATCCCATTCAATTTAACTCTGTAAAATACTGTAAGATAGAATGGCAAACAACTTCACCTTTCTTGGGAGAGTCTTCAATAATAAGGGATTACTCAAAGATCATGTTGAGCAAACCCTATTCAAACTCTTGAAGTCCACAGACCGAATCAGAAAACTTAGTGGTCCCAAATAGAGCTTAAAGTCAAAAAAAGTTCTATTGCTGTACAAGTCAATGATAAGACCACTAATTGAAATAACTTAACCAACATAACCATCTCTCCTAAGTCAACCTTCAACTAACTAGATAGAAACAAAGCCATTAAACTAAAATTCTGTCTGGGCATTCCGATCAATGCACAGAACATATCAACCTTTTCCATTGCCAAAGCACTGGCTACAAAATTCAGAGCCAAGCTACTAATAAGTATTGAGGTACTGGAAAACATGCATTATCCCCATTTCAGAAATCTCTATAAAACACAAAATAGAAATACCAACTACTCCAAAGCCATAAACCAATTCAAACACACTATAGACGCTGCATGTTAAGGAACCAAAAATGGGCCCCCCAAATTTGTTTTACCAACTAAGTAACATCGACTTCAAACTACCTCCACAGTTCCCTAAAATAAACTATAATTACGTTAACAACTCCTTCAACAACAAACTGGCTACAACGTCAAATAATCACTCAGTATATCCCACGGATGCAGCAAAGTACCTCGTCGGCGCAGGATGTGCAGTCTACGACCTTAAGACCAAAAACATCACCAAATGGAAACCAGACCATCACACAAATCACAACAACGCTGAGATGACAGCCATTAAAACAGCTATACTTGACATCCCTTCAAAAACCACCAAAAACAAAGCCATTTTTACAAACTCTAAAAAAGCTTCATACAAGAAAATAATAAAATTCATGTGATACTGATCCAGATACCCAAAAAAAAAGAAAGGGGGGGCCCTATCTATAGCGGATGAAAAACAAGGGTGCAATCATAAATGGTAACAACAACGATATCTATCGCGAATGGGATGATACCCTTGATATAATTAAGGTATCCCTAGAAAATGACTGGACTATTAAGTATAATGGAGCGGAGTCGGAGACCTAACGTATATAAACAAACTATTGTTTCATAACATCAATCTAAATAGAAGAAAAAATAAATAAAAATAACCCTTTTTTTACATGTGAATTTATACGTGAATTTTTTAATGGTATTCCAAAAATGATGTGTGTTTCTTCCAATATAATAATCCTTATTTGAATAAAACAATAATAAACGACCATTGAAACGTGATAAACTGTAACGAACAAAGTAAAATTAATGCTATAATTGTATTGAATCGAAATGAACATGTTTATTTGATAATTTTAAGAACAAGGAAGAATTAGGAGAATGCTTATGTCTACTTGTAGTGAATGGTAGATCTCAAAATGTCCGTAAAGAACTGCAGCGATGGTCTGCTGCCTCGGCGAAGGAAGATGTTGGTATCCGCCGAGAATGCCCTTGTCTAGGGACGCGTGAATGCGCTGGCAGGCTAGCATTGCGGGGTCGTGGGGTGGGTTCATTCCCCCAGCACAAGGACACACGACAAAAGAATTTTGCCTTCACGAATTCTTGGGTCTCAAAAGAACAGGCAACCGAAGTCGAAAAATTGTAGGTAACTACAAAGAGGAAGGAATTGCTTGTTCAAAGAACAAGTTGAAACAAACCAAAACAGATGGACTTAGGGTAACCTCGTCGTTACCCGACGATTCTCATGGCCCACAAATAAGAGTGGGACAACCGGATGGTGGTGGTGCCCCCTCACATCCGCCCAAGCGGATCAAGATTCATAAACGTTGCAGTGGCCATATATTTCCCTTCTGAGTGGAAAACTCATACAACATAACTTGTATGAGCCTTCCCATCCGAAAGGAAATATACCGGTGACCAATTTATATCATAGAGTTATGTGAGTGAATCACATTACCCTATGCCATAAAAAGGCACCTGGCTCGAGGCCACTCAACCCGCAAGAGTCATTGAAATAAAAGAAAGTTAAAGCGTGCCCGATGGCTGGCTCATTTTCGATGTGGAAAACCTTCCACCGTACCGGTTCCTATACCCGGTCAGATAGGTCCAAAATGAAAAGACCGGCGTTCTACTTCAAAGAAACAGCATTGTTATTCAATTCTCACATTCATTCGGACTAATTATCCACTAAATATATTAATTAAGAAAAACAAAATATGCAAAAATTTAAATGTATGAATTTGAATCAAATACTCGTACAAAGAAGATGTGAAACCCTCTAAAATTGACCCCTCCCTCCTAAAAATTGTAGTTAAATAATAGAGAAACATAAAGGAATTCATTGATGATAAGATATAAATTAATTCATTAAAAAAATTATGTACAAATATGCAAAAAAATAGGAAACTGTAAAGAAAACATGTAAAAATTTAAAGAAAACATGTAAAAATTTAAAGTAAACATGTAAAAATTTAAAGTAAACATGTAAAAATTTAAAGAAAATATGTAAAAATTTAAATATATATAAAAAAAAGGTACTTACGCAACCTTTCCGATGACGAGCGCGCGTTGACGAGGTAGGGTGAGTAAGTCCTGGAAGCTGATGCGAATTTTCTTTGTAAAATTTAATGATCTTTCTTTTTCAGATTTTTTAAACAAAATTTACTCCACTTTAAAATCTATGACATTATGCATAAAATCAATTCAATCTTTTGCTGAGTCAAGACTTCCAATTTTTCGGCCTAAATAATCCTGTTGGTATTTAATTATAACTTATTGCACTGCAGAATCGTCGCTCCAATGCACAAAATTCGGAACTTAGCTCGATTTCCGCCAAGGGTGGTGCTTTACGAGTAATTTCGGGATCTCATCAATTGTTCCTAAAATCACCGAGTGTTTCGTGACCAATGTTAAAATATCTGGATACACTTCTGCATTGAGCGAGCACATGCGATTGACCTCTTTAAGGTTTACATAGGACGAAAAACAAGCTTATGGTTCGAAGAGTATATTATCGTCGAACGGTCAGAGCAAGCAAACACATTGGTTTCTTCCTATCGGAAAGTGACTCATCCGATTTATTCAAATTGAAATAAAACATGGAGCCATCCTCAAAGGCACATAGCAAGTAATTGGTTCCTTCAAAATTTGTCAACCATCTTGAACGAGGAATGATTCCCCCTCCTAATTTCTCCGTATATATAGTTCCTTAGTCCGGCAAAATAATCACAGCCGCGGACGTGTCTGTCCATAAGCCCATGACAACTAAATCCGACTTTGATTTTGTCTCATCTAGTGGTCTAATGTCTAGGCAAGTCACTTCATATTTTAGAGATTGATAGTTTGTTTTCTTTCCCTACTAATTTCCCATCTTGAATCTTGCCGTAACATAAATTACACGCCGATGCACATGCTAATCATGTAGAATTGCAGCCAACACCCCAATTCCCCTATTGCCAGGTAGATTCTATTCACTCACTGATTGTCGCGTACTGCATTTCACAAGACGAGCACCGAGAGGCGTGACTTGACTTATTGATCGTATTCCCGGTTCCCACAGTAAAATGTCTGTTGATCGTTTAGAAAACTTTAGATTTCGGTTTCTTCCTCACTTCTTGCTACAGAATCTTCGTAAACCTCACTCTGTTCATTTCTCTCGCGATCAATATACTCCGACTCTACACGAACCCGTTTCTAATCACGCAAACATCCACCGTGTATTTCTAGTTTAAAAATATGAGAAAGTTTTCAAATAGTGGTAAAAATTTAAATTTCATGACTAATATCATTAAAGAGTAACATTTTAATTTGATATAAGAGAAAATTGAGAAAAAATTACGTTGAATAATAACAAAAAAAAATTAAAGGGAAATGTTTAAATCTGACATAAAAGAAATTTGATATAAAATCGCGTTTAACGATAATAAGGCAAAAGAAAATATTATAAATCATAATTATGAATGGAAGAAATGAAATCTTTCTATTTTCTGTTTTGTCAACTCCGCGATTAATTTCAGTTAAGCGTTGGAAAGGTGTTCGAGCAGTCTGCTGGTATGACTGCTCGATTACTACATACTATTTATCTATTTAACTATATTGGTCAAAATGTAAGGCTACCAGAATATTTGCGCTGAACTGAATAAAAAGAAATGTATAATTAAAATTTGAAGATTCGGTCTTTCTGTTTCACTCGAGCCTTGTCCGGTTGGCCTTTCCACTCATGAGCTAATCATCGGGTGAGCTCTCTCCTATTTTTTGTTGTTACAGATGCTCTTACAGGGTAGAGTGTCCTTCCGTACAGGTTTCTTACTTATGGTAAAGCTTGATACGAGTCAGTCATACAAAACTTTAACATAAATTTGCCACATTTGTAGTAATTTAGTAGTCGCCTAGGCAAATTGCTCAAAAAACAGCATAACATTCAATTTAATTGTAAATTAAAACAAGTTGGGTAGACAGACCGATGCTCATGTCAGAAGGGTTTTGTACTCAACTTACAAAATGCAGTAACCAGCAACGAATAAAATAAAGAAACACGTCATGCTCGAGGATCATACTATTATAACAAAGTTGAAAGAATTTTGACTTCTGAGGTATTTGTTATAGTTATACCCATAAATATGTCCCTTGATAATTTTTTCAGATTTTTTAGATCACGGGTGTCCATTCGCGAGGGAGGAAACACATTTTTCATGTATTTCCCCCCCCCCCCTGTGCCCCCACTGAAGCAAAAACTGTCAGTTTAAGAACTTTTTTGAAAAGCTCTCACAGAGAACTTTCAGTCGATACTCATATCGGCTACCTTTCATGAAATTTTTTTTCAGGGGCCACTCCTCTGTACTGTAATCATCGATTCATTGCCTGTTTTTTCGAATCCTAGAATGATTACAAAGCCCTTTTGCTAGGAGCTCTCTCCTGCCTCTTCGACTTGTTTCAATTGTATGTATTCATCTTCATGATACTATCATTCCTGACATTTTCATGCAAATCCTAGCAAAGCTGTAGTGTCTAAGTCGGTAAAAAGTGGATATGGCTCCATAGCCATATGTTTCCATAGTAATACAGGGCATATTGTTCCATAGTAATACAGGAAAATTCAAATCGCTATAACTCAATGAATCTTATAAATAGTCATCTGTTCGCTAAATTTTATTGAATTTAAAGGTACCGTTAAGAGAAAACATAAAATCGATAATTCATACTATTACCAACAAACTTGGGTGAATTTTGACTTCTCATGTATTTGTTGTTGTCGTACTCATTAAGGCCTACATTCATGATTTTTTTCAGATTGTTCGGATGAAAGGTGTCCAATTACGAGGGGGGTACGCGAAAAGTTCGTACATTTCCCCTTCCCCGGCCCCCCTCGGTACAGATAAGGCAATTTTAAGACTTGTTTTGAAAAGATCTAATTGAGACCTTTCCAATGACACCCTACTCGAATAACAATGGTGAAAAAAAATTTCTGAGGGGTCACCTCCCTATATGGGGAGTCCCCCCTTAAACTCCTTTGAAACATTTTCCCACCCTTGAACTTTCAAGAAGTCACCACTTCTGACCTTTCCACAAAGTTTGATGGACGGACGGACGGACAGACGGACACAGGTCGTGATTGCAATAGGGTTTTGTATTTTAGTACAAAACCCTAAAAAGAAAAAATATTTAAGTTCACAATTAAAATTTGATCACGGCAACCCCTTTTCAATGCAATTTATACAATGAATTGCGGTATCACGCAATGGGAGATACCGGTTTGACGTGAGCAGAGGGCTTGCCAAGAAACCACCGTTGTGACACAGGGAGTCTGTTCTTGATCGTTACACTTGGCATATGTCGCGAAGAACCGTACCGGCATCGAATTGATATAGCATAAAAGGCAATCAATTATCGCGTATTTTGTGAAGTAAATGAGCGAACAAATCGGGTCACAAGAGTTGATGGCTTCAACGACCATTTTTTCGGCTTGATAGTAAGCTTCGTGGCTATTGAATTTATTGCAAAGAAATTCGTTGAAATAAAGAGTGCTTTTTTGATTGTAGAATGTTTTGCTCGGTGTTGGAATTCTCACGGCGTTTACTTTGCAAGTTGGAGTGGTGAACGGTCAAATCATTTTTGGATTGAAAAAAAAAAAAAACAAACGCGGTTGTGTTTGAGTGACGAGCCTTGTCAAGTACCTCCCAAATCTATAGAACGGATCGTCGTTTATATATTGTTCTCTGTAATTATCAAACTCAAATCCGTAAAATACATTCAATGTGCGCCACATGGATGAATTCTAAATAATTTCAATTGTTACTTTAAGTGTCCTCAGTAATCATCAAAGTCAAACGGATTTAAATTAGTTCTCATATGTCAACATACAATCGCGAAGCCCGGCCCGCTTTACGATTTAGCCCGGAGTATGCCTGAATGTAGTCGCCAGCGATGGTCGTGTTGCAGAAACACCACGCAAAATCTGTTTTCATATTTATTTCGTGTTTTGATGTGACCGGGCTTATCTAGCGCCTGCATTTTTATGTGACATTAATGCATTTTGTCGACCACCAAAACCATGATAAGGCTTGCGTACATTTTGATGTGAGGTTTTACGAGACATTTTGGGCAAATCCATTGACAGTTAAACGAACGAACGTACATATCCCGTGAATTCTTCAAGCAATAACTATAACAAAGCAATTTACTCATTCAAATAGAGAAATCGTTTAGTCGAAAGCAAGGGTGTTACAAGTACAGTGCACGTAAAAAAATTTCAGCACTAGAAATAACTGCAGTAAATGTAAAAATAATTATTTACGGATAGAAGTGCACTTCTATGATTAACCGTATAGTCATCATTTAGTTTTTTAATCCACCCTACTTTCGTTTTTTTCTTTCATATGTGTGGCACAGAGCCCAAAACATGATTACAATGCAAAAATAAAAGTGTAAATCTACAACATTTTTCAAAATAAAAAAAAAATAGTCAGTTTAAAATTACTAAAAATAACATGTCAACAGGCCTTGCCCACTCCAAAACCGAGTACTCGTCGGAGGAGGATTGGGTAAGTGCCAGTTTTTCTTTTATTTACTTAATTATTTTTGCATTATATTTTAAATAAATGGTAAAGTGGATTCTATCAAGCAAAGAACTGTGCGCGCTATTTATGTTAATATGAATTTAAAATTTGTTATTGTACAAAATTTGGGGTCTCTGTGTTGAAATGTACTTGTAGAAGAAAAATGGCACATGGAGTAGAAGTGAAGACTCTCATCAAATTTCTTTTTTAAATTTTTCATTGATTGCATATGATTTTTAATTTATCACACTGAAATAAAATAGAAAGTTAAATTGTCAATATCGGTCTTTCTATTCGTTTGAAACCCAGGCCAGGTGTAGGATCCGCCACGTTGGCCGGCCCCTCCACTCATGAGCTAGCCATCGGGTGAGCTCACCTCTTATTTTTAAGGTTACAGATGCTCTCGCAGGGTGCTTATTCATGTTATAGTGTTATGTGATTCCATCATATAAGACTACAAGATAAATCTAAAACGTTGATGTTTTTCATTTGAGGGAAAATTTCATGCGAATTATGTTTGCATGAGTTTTTAATTCAAATAGAAAACATCTGGCCACGCCTACAATGGATCTTGAACCAGATGGGGGTGATGCGAGGGGGCACTGCTTCCACATGGATACCCCACTCTTATATGGGGGCCATAAAGATCGTCGGTATAGACGAAATATTCGGAAGTCTCGTTCAGTTTCACCAGACTTAGTTTGTTGTTTGCTTTGGCAATCTTTTCCTTTAATAGGTTACCTCGGCCTCAACATCGTCGGCCCAAGTCGTGTTATTCTCTAATTTGTGAACGCGAAATTTTTTATGCAGTGGGCCCTCGTGCTGGGGAAAAGAACCCGCCCCACGACACTACAATGCTAGCCTGCCAGTGCATTCACGTGTCCTCAGACAAGGCTAATCTCGGCGAGCACCAACATCCCCATTTACCGAGGCAGTAGACCATCGCTGCAGTCCTTCAAGGACATTTTTATATCCCAATCTTTTCACTACACATTTTTATTTTTCATTGAAGGAAAAAGTTGATACGAATTACTTCTGCATGAATTTGATCCGGATGGGGTAGTGCGAGGCCCCTCTCTTATTAAGGGGTCATTAATATTAATTGTTAAGATGAAATCTTCTCACGTCCCACGCGCGTTAATCAAGCTCAGCCAGTCGCGTTTCCTTAGTCGACTTTTTATGCGCCTTACGGGGAGGATTTATGTTTTGCTCCCCATAACTATGTTCATTTTAAGGGTTTTGTACTAAGACACAAAACCCTATTGCAATCACGACCTGTGTCCGTCTGTCCGTCCACCTTTACGTCACAGCACTTTTTCTCCGAAACTATAGAAGCCACAGCAATGAACCTTTGTGAAGAGGTCAGAAGTGGTGACTTCTTGAAAGTTTTGGGGTGGAAAAATTTTTCAAAGGAGTTTAAGGGGATCTCCCCTTATCGGGAGGTGACCCTTAGTAGGGTGTCATTGGAAAGGTCTTAATGAGATCTTTTCAAAACAAGTCTTAAAATTGCCTTCTCAGTTCCGCCGAGGGCAGGGGAAGGAGAAATGTTAGAACTTTTCGCGTACCCGCCGCTCGTGATTGGAAAAATCTGAAAAAAATCATGAATGAAGGCCTTTATGTGTACAACAACAACAAATACGTGAGAAGTGGAAATTCGCTCAACCTTGTTAGTAATAGCATTATTTATCGATTTTACATTTTTTTTGGATAAAATTTCAACAGTACCTTTAAATTTAATGAAATTTAAAATAGTATTTAATGAAGTTACAGCGGAATGAATTTTCCAGCATTAATATGGAACAATATGCGCTGTATGTATTACTATGGAAACATATGGCTATGGAACAGTATGCGCTTTTTGCCGACTCAGACACTACAGGCTTGCTAGAATTTGCATGAAAGTTTCAGGAATTATAGGTGTCATGAATATCTTTGAGAATTGATTCAGTTATTGGTAACAGTAATCGTAAAACAAAATAGTGGCTGTTTTAAATTGGAAGATTGAATAATTTAGAGTTATTTTTCCCCAACTTCAACGTTTAAGATTCATGCTCTTAACACTTGATTCAATTTAATGAATGACTGAAGATGAGTACCTACAATTAATACTCAAAGGTGAAATAAGCCAAGCCGGCAGGAGGAAACTCCAAATAGAAGGGCTTTATAACCATTCTACGGTTCGAAAAAAATTTTCTGATGCCATGAATCGATGATTACAGTACGCGGGAGTGGCCCCTGAAAAATAAATTTCATCAAGAGTAGTCGATATGATTATCAAATGTAAGGTGAGAACTTTTTATTTTTACTTCAGTGGGGGCACAGGGTAGGAAATACACGAAAAAAGTATTTCCTCCCTCCCAATTGGACACCTGTGATCTAAAAATCTGAAAAAATTATCAAGGGAACTATTTATGAGTACAAAAATAACAAAACCTCAGAAGTCAAAATTCGTTCAACTTTGTTAATAACAGTATGATCTTCGAATTTTACATTTTCTCCAATAAAATCGTATGGATGCCTCTAAACCCAACAAAATTTAACATTTGCGTAGCCTTACAGAAGGTCCTAATATTCTGTAAGTTTGATGAAATTTGTAGCATATTCACGGAAGTTATATCCATTTGGAGTTTCTCCAATTACAACAACAATGACACACTATTTTGGTATTTTATTGACTTTCCATCGAACCAGACAATGCAATTTTTATTTAATCTTCTTGAAATTTTTAGATAAGATTGTTGACATAAATACTTTTAGGATTTCATGATTTGAGTTATTTTTGTTAGCTAAAAATGAAGAACAATAGATTTTGATTTAAACGAACAAATCTCTTTGTCATGTTTCTTGATTTTATTCGTTGTTGGTGATTGCATTTTGTAAGTTAAGTACGAAACCCTTCTGACATGAGCATAGGTCTGTCTACCTAACTTTTCTTATTGTTTTTGAATGAATTAACATTTTCTAGGCTTGAGAGAAAGAAATGGTAGCAGAAAACTATCAACACGTTGAAACGCGTAGGAGTAATATTTTTTTGAATTGGGCATGAAAAATCGTAGACATTAAAATATATATATATATATATATATATCTATATATATATATATATATATATATATATATATATATATATATATATATATATACATGTATATATATAATATATATACATGTATCTATATAATATATATATATATATATATATATATATATATATATATATATATATATATATATATATATATATATATATCATAGAGGTATACACTGGAGACGGCGAGCTTTCATTTCCCATATAAAGTATTGAAGTTTCTTAATACATGCTCAATACGAACAAACATTTCATGTACGTATACTCCAATTTTCGAAAAGTTTTGGACTTTCACGAATGAGCTTACGTATGATTGTCCAAATGCTAGAATTGTTCGAAATTAATTTCGAAATTGCTAAAAAGTTCATTATTTTTAGTTTTCTCTCTAATGATCATACAGCATTTACAATTGTAAACAATGCCTCCAAATATTGTTCAACAAACTTCTTTCTTTTCCATAAAATGTACTAAAAAACTACGAAGTGCGCCACATTTAAATCGTTTTCGATCGAAATCAACAATTGTGACACCCCTGATTTCGGAAATAATGTTTCAGCTGATGGAAAACAGTCAGTTAACAATTCTTGTGAAAATTCCATCAACGATCGTAATTTTTTAAAATTTTCAATGAAAACGCTTGTTTCGGGTAGATTGTATAAGTGATTTCGAAAACAAAGTGTTCAACGTGTAAACGTGAGTAAAAATCGAGTATTTTTTAATTATTTAGGTAAGTGAAGTGCAGTCAAGGAAACAATTATGTGTCCGGGTATAATTTACGTGATGTTTTCTGTGTCCGTCCAGGTTTTCGGTACGTTTCGTGAATGAAAACATAATTTCGAATGTTGTGTGAATCGTGCCTGCTATAAACGGTTTATAGTAGATGCGAGTTTAAAGACTTTCTTTGTTGAAACAGATTTGATGCCGGTCATAGAATTCCGATAACATGCAACTGAAACTCGCTTGCATTGTAAGTATTTACGCGCTTTTTTTCTGATTTTTATTCCAACGGATTTAAATGAGCTTAAGTTATCCTTAAAGTTTCGTGTTGAAGTAATTAATTGTGTTTTTAAGTAAAAGTTCGTAATTATTAAAGTGCAAATTGCATATGAAATAGATGTTCCGCGCAAATGTTGTAGTTTTGTCGGCTCCGGCCATAATGGTGTTAAGATTCAATTGTTGAAAATAATTCGTTTTGTTGTTGCGAAGGTGCTTGTAAAAGTTTCATGTATCAGAGTAAACGTTTCAATTGAAAAACCTTGAAGGTTTTCTAAAATACGAGATCTCGTATCAGTGCAGTGCACCTACAATATGGGGGATGTTTTATTAATTTCGAAAACTGATCGGTTGAATTTAAAAATTTTTTTCTAGGTTTCTGGAGTCGTTGCCAAAAAAATTGTCATATGTGCTGATATTACTATTCTGGTGGAATTTTCTTGCAATAGCTTGAGAGGGCACCACTTTTGACCTACGTAGAAAATTTCATCACTCTAGCTTGTGTGGTTTGCGAGAAAACTTGCTCTGACGCACGGACGGATGGACAGGCGGACGAAAAGACATATCGCGATTTTAATAGAGCATTGTAAAAATATTTTTAAATAGAATGGTCTGTTGTATAAATACTTACAAGTTACGACATTAAAAATGTTTCCATGATTAACATTCGTTACTTCATTTGCTACTAAAATAGCAAATTGCGTTTACCTGCTGACCTTTGTGGGCCGCCATTTTGAATGCATGCATTTGATTTTGGATTTTTAAATATATTTCAATCTTAGAGTCTCATCAGTCAATTTGCCCAATCTCATTTAAATCAGTTTCCCTCTAGACTGGGCAAAAGTATTAAATTTTTAATGAGAATGGCAGCGAAAAAAAATTGGTTTTAAATTTTCGACTTCTGTATTTTTCATCCGATTTTGATAATTTTTGCTTGGTACAAGGACTTAGTACAACTATCTATAATCTCAAGTTTCATTAGAATCCATTGGAAACTATAGTTGAATTGCACCACGCAAAGATTGGAACATTGTCAATTTTGATGGCCGTTGATGTTTGTACCAGTAGTTCCGCTAGCAACAATGCTCCATTGAGTTCTAATCTTGGAAGCGTTAATTTTGCTTTTAGGGGTGTCACCTTCGTCTTCGCCCAGAGAAGTGTCGACGTGATTTTTCCAGAAGCGTCTGTTGCCTTGCAATAAACTATTGCGGCGTAGGCAGCTTCCGAAGCATCGCAAAATCCGTGTAATTGTGCTGAAAGCTAACTTCCATAGTGAATCCAGCGTGGAATCTTGATAGATTCTATAAGTGGTAATTGCCTTTCTAACCGCTTCCATTCAGCTATAATTTCATAGGATGGATTTGCATCCCAATCGACTCCAGACTGCCAGACCTTCTGCATTAGAATCTTTGCTCTAACCGTTACTGGTGCCAGCCATTGAAGTGGATCGTATAGTGTCGCTATGTTGGAAAGCAGCTGCCGTTTAGTAGCTTTTTGTGTTTCATCAAAGTTGGGAATTTTGAACTGAAACTCGTCCTTAGCTGGGTTCCAGTGTATACCCAGCGTTTTTATAGTGGAGTCTTCAGTAAATTCATGGAGTCCTACTTCTCTGAAGTTTTCGGGAGTACATTCAAGCAGGTGTTGATTATTGCTAGTCCATTTGCGTAATCTAAACTCGCCTTTTTGTAACAGGTCACTTATATATTTCTGGAGGATCTTTCTTCAGCCAGAGTATCAGCTCCACTTAACATGTCGTCAATATAAAAATCTTCCATCAGTATTTGCGAGGCAAGTGGGAAATCGCTTTTTTCATCCACAGCTAATTGGAAAAGTGTCCTTACCATCAGAAATGTAGCCGGAGCAGTGCCGTAGGTAATGGTTTTCAACTGATGCTCTTCTATAGGACCAGGTTTTTTAGGTCTCCATAAGGTTCGTTGATAGTCTCTACAGTCTTGTGCCATGTTCACTTGGCGAAACATTTTTTCAATGTCAGCTATGTACACATATTTGTGTTTTCTCCATCTAGCCATGATTTGTGCTAGGTCTTGTTGTAGTTTAGGCCCAATGTAGAGTTTGTCGTTCAAGCTTGGACCAACCAGAGTTTTAGCCGAAGCATCAAATACCACTCGAACTTTTGTCGTGTTGCTACTTTCCTAGATGATTGGGTGATGTGGAAGGTAATCGCATATTTGAATCGCCGCCATTTTGAAACTTGAGCATGTATGTGCATCAAATGATGTTTAGATCTAATTGTTTTCTATCTTGAAAATAAATTTCATTCACATCGAATCAGATTTGGGTCTTTCAGAAGCCTTTGAAATTTCGAGTTTCAACTAGCCGCCATTTTGTTTTTGGAGACCTGACCTCTAGTTTTTTTACATAATTCTTTAGACACTTACAGTCTTCACTAAGCAACCGAATTTCATGAACATCGGTTGGAAAGTTTGGTCACAACTACAACATCCAATGCTTACACGCTTTTCGACGTCTGAGCGGCCACCATTTTGTTTCAAACGGTTCAGCTTTGGATTTTTTATTGTTAAATACATCGCATACTTCAATAAACCTCTGTACCAAATTTCATCCAAATAGGAGCCATGGTTTGGTCAGAAATGAAATCACGAATGTTTGTCTAAAATGGCCGCCATTTTGTTTACCCTCGACCGTTTTAGCTGGTTAAACAACTTAACTGAGGTATTCACCCAATACGCCTTTCCTAAAAATATTGTGAAAATGGGAGCGAAATTGTGACCTCTAGCATAGTCACGATTTTCGTTATATCATATATATTTTGTCGTGGGATGCCAAAGAGGATCGACAGCCACATGGCAGCCGAGTTGACGTGTGGAAAAACGATCAACATTTGTGAGATACATCACAAAGCAACTGCCACACGGTAAAGTATTAAATAAAATAAAATAGAAGTTTGGGACGAGTGCAAGGCGTTATGCAAATACTGTTCAATGAAAGTGACCATTTGTGCATCCCCATTATGGAAATATTTTTGCTATTTACGAGGCCACCGATCAAACCATCAACGAGCAAAACACTCGCAAACATTGCGTGAATTATGCAATGAGCCCTCCACCGCCGAATGCGATGAATCTGGATTGTTTTCAATAGGACGACTACGAAGACTAGTTTCCGAGATTGCCGATGAGATTATGGAAAGTGAATTTTCAAAAAGACGCGGAGGATATTGTAAGGCCAATAGCATGGAAAAATGCAGCAGCAAGTAGAAGTTCAGAAGCAAAGATAGAGGCGGTTAGTGAATTAATGTAATTTTTTTAAAGAAAAAATAGAAATACTTATTGGTGACAAGTATTTTGGCTGTGAAATACAGGAAAGTGAACGTAAAGGGGATGATGGAAGTAACAGGGGAAAAGAATGGAAAAAGACGAAATGAATATCAGCAGCAAAATCAAACTACTACCCTATTCAACAAGTAAACATGTTGTGCATAATTATCTAATACAAATAGAAAAGGCTCCAACACAATTTTATTCAAAATCCTGCTAGTCTCATTCGAAAGAGAGTTTTCACAAACGCATGATTTTATCGCTCGTTCTACCAAAAACCAAAGTTAGCAAAACTTGAAGCTTGCTTTATACAGCGTTGTAATGCGGCATGATAAGCTGATTCGATTCTATCTTGTTTGATCAATCTGCACTGAACTCTTTCCCATTAACATCGTTTTGCATGCTGTCGCAAAGTGTGTGGGTCGTTACCTTTTTTGTTCCTTTTTAACGTAAGCAAATAATTCTTTTTTTTTCGATTTCAATACTTGATTAAATTGTTTGGGTAGAAGATAGAAATGTTACTTTATAATTGATAGGGAGGAAGAGAATGCATGCTTATGCAGTAAAACAATAAGGAAATAAATTTAAGTAGAGTACGGTTAAGTGGGAAAAAAAAAGATAGTGAGAGTGCATAAGAAAGCGTTAACTGCCACGCGTCGTAAATTATGTATGGACAAGTGTTTTCTAGATTTTAAACTTTAGAAAAACCTGATCTGTTCTAGAAGGGTGAAAATGGAATGGTTTTCAATTGCATTTGCATTTAACTATACATTTTAAGGTGCATATTGTTTAATTAATTTCCTCCAGAATTTACTTAAGTATTGTCTGACGCAAGACTTAAGAAATATTACTAGAACTATTAAAAAATAAATAAAAAGTATATAAAAAGATAAATATGCATATAATAAATACGCTACGTCTTCATATTGCAATATTGACGACGTAAGAAAAAGAGAAAAATATAAAACCGAACACAGAAACAGATACTAAAAATGATGGGAATAAATAGTAAATATAAGCATTAACTAGACTTGTATACGCAGAGGAGAAATTTGCTTATTTCTTTTTGGAAATATTCATTATACGTAATTAATTAGCACGACAAAATGTAAATATAGACAATGTTGGAAGTGGATAGAATAGAAAGGTCTTATTTGATAAATTGGAGCTTTGAGTTAGAAAAAAAAATTGTTACAATGAAAAGTTAAGATTTACAGTTTATTTTAATGGTAATTATCTTTGCTATGTCGTCAAAGTGTGAGTAACAAGTTTAATATAGCTAAATATGAAAAAATCAAAATAGGATTAATGTTTAAACTACTAACTTCATAGATTTGCTTCTTGTTGTGTTCCTTTCCTCATAGAAACAATAATCTGGTTTTTTATATAAATATAACATGAATTGCTAACTCTAACAACGACTTTCCTCTCCAGTGGTTCCCTTCTTTCAGCGGAAAATAGAGTGCATGGTAAGTATGCTGTCGCTAGGGTAGGGTTTAAGAAAATCCGCTGAGGTCAGTTTCGCGTCGCGCGCGGTACGCGGTACCTTTGTTGGTTTTGCCTTTTTATTAGCGTAGCTTCCGTCGGGTTTGAGTTAGCGTAGTATATTTTTCGGTACTGCGTCGGAAATTCGGGAACGCGAAATAAAGATTAGATTTTTGTTCTTTGACTGGCTGAATGAAGAAATACGGAGTAACGTAAAGTAGGTTTCCTCTCCGTATGGTTTTGTTTTCTGACACGTTTGGAAATGGGCATTTATTGGTGGCTGAAAATTGTAGATGAGTGTAATCCATTTGGAGGCCCGCGACCGAAATCGTCTCCGATCTAGCTGGCCGACAAGCAGCCACCGCAAAAATGGATTACGGTGCACGGATTGGTTGACCGGTTGGTACCATCCGTTGGCACTACTCAGACTTAACGTCTAGAACCGATGAGAGGTCGGTTCCTCGTTCGGACTTAGACTTAAAATCATTACAAACTACTGGTACAAACATCAACGGCCATCAAAATTGACAATGTTCCATTCTTTGCGTGGTGCAATTCAATTATAGTTTCCAATGGATTTTAATGAAACTTGAGATTATGGATAATTGTACTAAGTCCTTGTACCAAGCAAAAATTATCAAAATCGGATGAAAAATACAGAAGTCGAAAATTTAAAACCAATTTTTTTTCGCTGCAATTCTCATTAAAAATTTAATACTTTTGCCCTGTCTAGAGGGAAACTGATTTAAATGAGATTGGGCAAATTGACTGATGAGACTCTAAGATTGAAATATATTTAAAAATCCAAAATCAAATGCATGCATTCAAAATGGCGGCTGTTACAAACCAGTATACCCTATGTATACTGGTAAGAACTGGGAGCTCAACTTGATGCGTATCCTATATACAACATCAAGGCTTCCGGGGTTAGAATTCACTGTAACACCACTTACCTGCTACTCTGTGCATTTAATACCAGAACACCAAAGACGAGAGTTACATGTTTAAAGAATTTAGTTTTATTTTATGTTGATATTTTAAATTAATTACATTTAAACTTCTTTAATTGTTTTTAACATCTATCCATGCTAGGTGAAGCCCTTTTCTTGCGAAGATGTCTGGGAAATAAAAAAAGGATTAGCTGATGGTGGCTACACAGCGTAATACGCAGTCAAGCCGAAGGAGGTTCGCGGCTTGAGCCAACACCTCACCATCTAACTAATCAGGGAAGATATTCCGCAGTTACACCGGAACTAAACTTTCGGAAGTACGAACGGATTACACACCGACTGGCTCGAACAATTGCTTTACTGTTGTTATCACTACTCACCGCTTCTCGCTCGATCAATTGCTTTTAAACGATTCTGCGGCCTCAATTCACCCCAAATTCACAGAGTAGTCGAAACGTGCGCTCTCGTTCCACGAAAACTTCTTCCTCCGCGCTCCGTCTCACTTGCTCGCATGGTGAAACTTTGTGGCGAATTGGCGGAATTGGAGAAATCAGGCGAGGAGAAGCTTTTGTTTAGCTTTTCTGTTCTCTTCGCAGTTTCACTCCGCTGGAAGCACACCCCAAAGCTTCTCATGTACATAGTCGTCATCGTCGCTAATGTTATGGCTTATGTAAAGCGAATTATGAAGTCTTTTCGCTTGCCGTTGGTCGACAAGTACATGTTTTGATGACAATGGGCATATGTGCTTGACCGTATAACACTTGGTGGAGTGCGAATGCTTAAACGATTGTCGACATTTCTATATAGCATAACATTTCCTCCGGCGGATTTGAATGATTTACGTACTTGGAGAGTGAAGTAAATCGTTGTTCCGTTCCAATGATGCGAATTACTTAATGCGTCAGTTGTACTTATATTTTGCGCTGTTAAGGCCATTACTATTGTCCGCTGTACTTCTCATTGCCTATTGTTGATTGTTGTTCTGCTGCTGGTTCGTGATTAACATACTGGATGCTGACTTAATTCTACCGATTAATTTCGTGTATTTTTAACTCCTAATTTACGCTACTTAATATGTTATGGCAAGATTCAACGTTACAATTGTAAATTACTACATTTTTGATTTTATATCATTACGGATTCATGATTTGTTTGCCTGAGTCGCTAATCTGTATGGCTACCCATCAATTTTTACTTGATACTAACATAATAAGTTAATTATGAATTGACGTTTTGTTTGATACTTAGTATTTCTTTTGATACAGTGAGCTAAGATCGCTTTAGGTTCTACATAATCATGGATTGATAATGTATATGTATATATTTTTTTGATTGTTTATCAGTATAATTATTCACAAAGGTCTTTGTTTGATACAACTTTGAGCCAAGCAGGTTCGTGTTTGGTTTGATTCTATACAAACATAAATTAATAACTCAATATTTCATTTGATTGTATACAATAATGGAATAATGTTACGTTTGATTCTAATGTTGAAGAATATACTGAACATTACTTCCGGTCCTAAATCGTTTTTGTTGAGAATAAAACTATTATTTATATAAAACTATTTTTCATTTGAGGGATGCCGGAATTCAATATTTCTTTTAATTGGCTTACTTTATGAGACAGTACATTTTCCTTTAACTTCCATATTTACTGCCGATTTTTCTTTAAATCAGAATTGTAAATTATTGGTTTACCTATTTGTGCATTACTAGGCTGTAGTACAGGTGTTAGTGTTAGTGAGGATGTAGTGTGAACGGTGCAGGTGCAATGGCACTTATTATTTTCTTCTTTTCCTTTTCTTTGTTATGGTTTTGTCTTTAAATTCATTGCTACTTTCAATTTCTATTCGATTAACGTTCTTATATTCCTACTGTTATCATTATTCTTACCGTTTCCTTTTTTTTTACTTTGAATATTTCAGATTCTACTTATTAACTTTATTTTCTTGTATATATTACTAATTGTTTACATAATTGTTTCTTATTGCTTTTAACATTACTTTAGTTTTTAATTAATTTTATTTAATACGATAACTAAGCTTTCTTAAAGTTCTTCTTATTAATTATTGTGCCAATAGTTTAGTGGGAATTTTTTGTTAGTATGTAAGCGGAACGTTATGAATTAATTTTTAATGGGATGGAATGTGTGGATATTTAGTAGGGATAGAACGTCAAGCTTGACGGCATTCTTTTCGCTCATACTCGTATGGTTGATAAGATTATTCACTCCAATCGCTTAATTAGCTTCGGACTTATTTCAGCCGTGCGAAAAGCTTTCATTGTGCTGGCGGCGAATGCTACCTTATCAAAGCTTCAGCATGGGTTTCCACCGGGATTGGGAATTTTGTCGGGTACGCTCGCTTACTTGCTTCATATGGTGTGATAATGATTAAGCTTTGGGCTGAACAGTTCGCACGATCATTGAAGTTCGTTATCACCACATATGTGCGAATTGGATCTGGCAAGTCGTCGCAAGAGACCAAAGGTAAATTGACTGCTAGTCAATTGTATCTTTCTGAAGGCATTAGCTTCGCCGCCGCTTACTTGCTTCATATGGTGTGATAATGATTAAGCTTTGGGCTGAACAGTTTGCACGATCATTGAAGTTCGTTATCAGGGAATTACGTACTGCGCTTATCACCACATATGTGCGAATTGGATCTGGCGAGTCGTCGCAAGAGACCATAGGTAAATTCACTGCTAGTCAATTGTATCTTTCTGAAGGCATTAGCTTCGCCGCCGTAATTATGGCTTTATGCCTATCGTGTGCGAGGTGCAGGAAAACAAATCAGTGCATAGCTGTTACTTGATTGGTAATTGTTAGTTAGTCGGATGTTTATTAAAGGATTCTACAAAGTTATAGCATTCTTTGTCTGAAATTCGTTTTTCCTTCTTTTTTTGCGTACCAGCGTCTTGTTTGTTTATATTATTTATTATTATTTCTGAAGTATTTTTTTTTATATTTTTGTTTTTGATTATAAATTTTTTTTTCATATTTTTTTTATGTTTTTTTTTAACTCAGCCCTCTTTTCCGCTGGTTTCTTTTTGGTTTTTTTGTAAATTATTGTTTTTTGTTCTTTGTTTTTTATTTTTTTCTTATGTTCTGTTTTTTCCTTATTTTATCTCTTGCTATAACTAGACTAGTTGAAAGGAAGTTGCTATAACTAGACTAGTTGGGCTACGCGATGTTATGGCGATGTTATAGGTATGGTAATTGCAAGTTGGTCGTATCTTCCGTATGGGACACGCTTCGCTTCGGAAGAAGATTTGCCGAGAGAATAACTTTCCATTTATGTAGCTTGGGAGTTGTTGTTGTTGTATTCCCAAGACTTTAGTATAAGCTATCTTCGCTTTATAGGGTGCGAGTGAGTGTGATAAATAAACTTTCCCCTTAATATGCATGGTTAATGTTGTTAATGGGAATGGGAGTCATGGATTGAAGGTTTATGTGATTGTTTTTGCTCGCCGCTAACGAGCTTTGAAGATATGATTAGCATTGCCTCTGCAATGATGCATGAGATAATTGAATGAAGCCATGTATTGTAGCTTTTACATGCGCTGATTGCTAGGAAGTATGTGAAGTATATGATATGTATGTACTAATTCGTGGTTGGCTGGTAATTGCCTTGAAGAGCATTTGTTTTTAATTAAGTCGACTTAATGCATTTCGTAGCGGGCAGGGCTTTTAATTTATCTATGCTATGCAATTATGAAGGAGGAAGAGCTTTTGAGGTATATGCATTTAATTGTCGTTTAATTGGCTTAAGTTGTAAATTACATACTTTTTTATTCATTTGTAGTTGTAAAAAGGGAGGGTTATTAGAAATGTATTCAGCAGTATGTGTAAATAGTTGTGGATTATTTATAAGTTGGAATCTACTATTTATTATGAAGGTTTTTTGTTAAGTATAGAAATATTGTATGAGTTGTGAATGATGATGATCTGTTTCATTAAATTGAAATTAAAAGGAGAGATTGTTAGCTTAAAAGTTCTGGTTTTTACTTTTATTGATTTTAGTGAACTGTTAAACAGATATACTGCGTTGAAAATATCTTGCGAGAAAGATTATGGTCGAAGCGACACTATCACTATATGGGCTTGGGAACATATAGTTTCGACCTTCATTCAAGACCCTATATGTGTTCCGTCTAATTTTTCCCTAGTGTGTGTCTACTTAGTTTGGCATAATGCTGTCCTGGATTTTACTGGAAGACAGTACAGTGCCGTGCGAGGTCACTTCATTAGCCGTGAATAAATTTTTGATCTCGATCTTGAGAAAACGATTGTTTAAAGCAACTTAAAGACATCTTCTAAGACGCTATTTGATATTGTCGCCATATATAAGGTAAAAGGGTGGGAAATGGGTGGGCTTTAAATTGTCTTGCGCTTTCTACAGGGGTTTTATTTGTGACTTTTTTCTAACAGTTAGCAGTAATATAATGCATTTATTGTGCAAGGAAACGTAGTGGCTTGTTTAAAGGGTACATGGTTGATAGCGTGTTGTAAACCCTTTTGGATCAACAGCTCAGAGGCTAGGACTGGATGGTAAATTGATGTCTCTTTTGCATATGATTTAATACTAAACGTAGCGTGTCTGCCGGAAGTTGAAATCGGGCAGCTCAGAGGCTATTATTTGTTTCTTTGAGGACTGATAACTGAAAATAGCGTGTCCGCCGACAGTTTACGTCGACGGCTCAGAGGCTGCTGTGTAATCAACTGGTTTTCATTCCAGTGATCGTGCACTTTAGACATCGGCAAAGCGTGCTGATAGTTTTGCCGGGGTTTTACCGATTTGACTGCCACTTTTCCCGTTTCCTTTATATTATGAAATGGCACATTTAGTGCTGGATGTAAATTTGGTTTGAGAGTGAATTGCAGTGGAACTTGAAAGAGATAATTGGTTTTGGGGTAAAATCGTTTGCATTGTTGTAATGTTCTAAAATTCTGCTGTTTCAAAGTTTACATACTTAAATTGTTTCAGTGTAACTTGAAATTAAATTAGTTTCATGGTTATTGGCCTTTGAAAATTGCCCTTCTCATGTAAATTATTCTTTATATTTGTTAAGCGCTGTTTATTTACATATTTCATTTGCTCATTAATGTTATTGCATTTAAAAATTATTGCCCAGATGTCTGTCTATTTAATTTGTAGTTAAATGTTTGCTTTTGTTTGCTCCTCAAATTGCATCTCAGGCAATTCGAATGCTCATTCAATTCGCAAGATAGACTTTTTTATGCATGTGGGTACGCGTATTGTTTAAGTAGTTGGAGTGATAAATGGTATTATATTTCGATAACAATGGGCACGCGTTTGTTTGCTCGCTATTGAGTTTTCGTTTTGCTTATTTGTGTTTAATATTTACTTGTAATGTTTTGTGTTTTCGCATGTTAGTTGATTGAAACTTTATATCTTTATAAATTCTACGTTGGGTTTGAACGAGTTAGGAATTAGTTTGAATGACCTTCAGATAAGGAATATGAGATTTAAGATACATGAATGGAGGAGTAAATGAATCTAGAATTAGATGCTCAATATGATTATAAGATTTTAGGACTGGTCTTATTTGATGGATAGTATGAGTAGGATTAATATTGCATTTGAATATTGTTATCATATTTTGATTATTAGAATGATCAATATAATTATCTGAGTTTATTTTAAAGGAAGACTGATTCAGTTTGATCAATAATATTATGTTTGGATATTCATACTTTCTTTTTGTTATTTAATTATTTGGAATATTTATTTGATGATTTATTTAAGGAGATTGATCTAGTTTGTTGGAAAGTATGAGTAACCTTAATTTTGTATTTGAATATTGATATTATATATTTGTTATTTGAGCAATCAATATTATTTTTATTTTCTTTTTTGAGAATGTTAATCTAGTTTTATGTACTCTATGAGTAATAACAATATTGTATTTAGATACTGATATTATATTTTTGTTTTTTAAATGATTGCAATTATTATTTGATTTTTTTTTAAAGCGAGCTGATCTAATTTGATGGACAGTATGAGTAGCAATGGTGTCTTACAGGAGTTGAATGGTTTGAGGTATCGGCTGGGTGAATAGATTTTTCAGCCCATTTATAATTTGCTACACAATGCGCTAAATTGTGGTCGCTGCAAAACCGATATCCTACCGGCTGCGCCAATTTTGTTACAAACCAGTATACCCTATGTATACTGGTAAGAACTGGGAGCTCAACTTGATGCGTATCCTATATACAACATCAAGGCTCCCGGGGTAAGAACTCACTGTAACACCACTTACCTGCTACTCTGTCCATTTAATACCAGAACACCAAAGACGAGAGTTACATGCTTAGAGAATTTAGTTTTATTTTATGTTGATATTTTAAATTAATTACATTTACACTTCTTTAATTGTTTTTAACATCAATCCATACTAGGTGAAGACCTTTTCTTGTGAAGATGTCTGGGAAATAAAAGAAAGGATTAGCTGATGGTGGCTACGCAGCGTAATACGCAATCAAGCCGAAGGAGGTTCACGG
>OZ017740.1:196329635-196392135 GCA_963969285.1 Odontomyia ornata | reverse complement strand
TATTTTTGCTTAACCGATTTGAATGATTAACAAAACTAGTCGAAATATTTTTGAAAATTTGTCGAAAACCGAAGTAAAATTTCGTTACAAAAAAAAAAAAAAAAAATTGGCCAAGTGATTTTTAGTCCCTTTTTGAAGTGAATTTCTTTTCATTAATGCTCAAGACACACTGGCAGATTCGTTAGAAGATTCAAGCTAAATGCAGTTTCGCGTGCTTTAATCTACTTCTAAAGTAGATTCAGAACCAGATTTGGCCCTTAACGCGGGTTGCTGAAACTACTTTCAAACGCAGTTTCGATAAAAAATATGCGTGATACGTTAAAGTGTGAGCCAACCGAAAGCTTTATCGAAGACGCATAAGGCCAACTTTGATGAATAAATGTCGTATTGACAGTTCTCGAGAATTGTCAATTGCCAGAAATTGACAATTCTCTTTAGCGAATTGCCTCAAATTGACATTTCTTATTTTCAAATTGTAAATTTTTGAAATTTTTACAATGTGTAAATACAGTGAAAATATTCAAATTGTCAATTGTTTCAAATCCCAATTCGATGTGAAATTTAAGCGCCTAATGGAAGAAAAATCGAAGGTGAGTAGAATAAATTAATATTTTAATTTTATAGGCATTGATTTAATCAAAAATTAACTGAAATCACTTATCCTTTAATATTCTTAAAAAATTAAATTGAATTTATTGCGTTGATTTTTGTAAAACCGAAGAATATAAAATTTTAATATTTAGCAGGTGCACGTAGATACACGTAGATAATAAAGAATTTTGAAATATTGTTTAAATATTGTATATAAACAATTTTATAAATTATATTAATATAACATATTCATGCGTTTTATGTTAATATAGTACTTTTCATTCATACTAAAGAGGAACGCTACAATTTCTTTAAAATATTATAAATTTCAGGTTAAACTAAGAAAAACTCCCTTCAAGTGGACCGACTCCCTCGAAAGGAAACTAATCAGCGAGTGGAGAGAAAGGAAGGACGAGCTACGCAAGGCGAAGAGAAATTCGCATATTTACACGAACATCAGTCAGTGTTTAGGTGCTGATTTGGTGAGTCCCGAGGAGGTACATGTGAAGATTCAGAATATGACGAAAAGATATAGGTTAAATATAATTTTCTCATTGCAATAATTTACTAGCTTTAGCATATTTTCAGAAAGGAGAAAACCATTATCGGGCCATCAGGGGGAAAGCCATCGGATTGGAAGCACTTTAAAGAAATTAATGAAATGCTGGGTACATTCGCAAGCCATGATACATCTCTGATGGATGAGTCGTTCCAAATGCCTGGTAAGTACGAATGCATTTCATTCAATACCGCAGTGCTATTTCTCTGTTGCTATTTTCTCAACTTCAGATAAATAATACAAAATACATCCCAGGTAAATACTTTAAAATGTTATTGCTAGTGCAGTTTATTGTTCAAGTCATAATCAGCTCAAAATTGTAATTTTTATTAAATTCCATATTTAATAAAAGTTTCAGCCATTGTATCTAGCTTACATATATTCCGCAAACAAGAAGCGATCATTCCGGCTTTAAAATGATTGAGTAACTTTTTCATTTGGATATGTTAGAGCTTAAATGGTTAACCTTCGATATTTCTTGTGTAGTTTTCTGTTTAATACTACCTTCAATACCCTTTTTAATATAGTGGAGCGAATTTTGAACTTTAATTTGTATAAATTATCAAATTTCAATATGCTTGTATGAAGACAATAATCCTTTGAGGGTTGCTTGAATAAGATCCAAAATCATTTAATTTGAGAGATCTCATCAATAGAAATAATATGAAACATTTGCAACTTTAAATATAAATATGTAATGAAATGAAAAATGTATAAATAAACATATATCTTTATTATTTCAGAAGACATCGAGCATTTGGACCTTGCACCTAGCTATACAGGTATGGGGTTCTTATACATTTTACATAATAAAAACTATAAGGATTTTGTTTTTATAGATGAATCGATGACGTCTGCCAATCAAATGGAAGCAGCAACATCGTCTCCAACAATAGAGTTGTTAACCCCAACCCCGAGTACGTCTGGGAGAAGAAAAAGAAAAAAAGACGAGTATTTGCAATTGGCAATTTCGGAATCGGAATCAGCCAAAAAAGATTCCGAGCAAATGCTAGGAATGATGGGGAAGTTAATTAATACGTTAACGGACCTAACACAACAACAAAAAATTTTTAATGAGGAGTTTCTCAGATATTTAAATAATAAGAAAGATTAAAACTATGTAAATATCAAAATTAATAAATATTTATACCTTCGTCTAAAAAAAAAAATTGCTAGAGCATTACGAATTTCTCTCCCATTGTTTTGGTCGTTCTCTGCCGTGTGATGCTGTGGTTGTTCCCTTTGCACGTTTTCTTCAACCCAATTTTCAGGAATAGAATCCCTCTCTTCACAAAGGAAGTTATGAAGAACGCATCATGCTTTCACTATCTTTGGTGCGTTATTAATTCGAACTTCCATACCTTTTCCAACTCGCCTGAATCTTTTTTTAAGTTGGCCAAATGCGTTTTCCACAACTCTTCGGCATTTAGATAGTTTGTAATTGTATAATTTTTCTTGCTGTGGTTGATTGATACCATATGGATACGGTTTCATTATTTGGTTTGTGAGCTTAAATGCTGAGTCCCCTATATAATGGACCGGTATCATCTTGCCACCAAGAAGTTTAGCATTTTCTTTATAGATTTGGCTGGTTTCTGCATACTTCTTTAATGAGGAATTATTATACACAAACGAGTCGTGATTACGCCCAGGCAAACCAAAATTAATATACGTAAATCGGTATCTAGAGAATAGGTATCTAGAAATTTAATGTTCAAATTTTGAAGATATATTGAATTTACCTATGGTCCACAGCTGCTAGTAGTATTATTGAATACCAACCTTTGTAATTGAAATAGTCTGTAGCATCCTCTCTTTTGGGTGTCACTTCTATGTGGGTGCCATCTAGAAGAAATCATTGTTAGTAAGAAACACATTAAAATTTTCATACCGTACCAATAGCACCAATGCATTGAGGATATCCTAGATCCTTAAAACCATTAACAATGTCATCTAACCTATCTTGGTTCAGTGGATATTCACTCAAATATACTCTACTCCACTCAGCATATAAAGTTTCACAAAACTCCATAAGGATTTGACGTACGGTTGATTTCCCAACACCGAATACAATTGCAATTGTTCTGTACTCCGCAGAAGAACCAAGTGCATAGAGAGCAATTGCAAGCCTTTTTGCTAGGGGTATCGCTTTACGGAAAGGAGTATTTTGGCGTTGTAGACATCCTAATGCTCCAATTAGTTTCCCAAAAGACGACCTGGTAATTCGAAAAGATTCTTTAAATTGGTGTTCGTCTAATTTTGGAGCGTCTTTTTCCCAAAAAACACCCTTGCGAGGCTAAAAAGATACAAGAATTAAGAAAATCCTATTGAGACTTTATTTGTTACCAACCTCAACCCATATTTCGCGGTTTAGTTTATTCAAACACCTCCTTTGTGCAATTCGTACTATTCTTTTAATGCGGTTGTGACGCGCTCGTACGTTTTTTACAACCAAACACTGAACACTCACTAGTACCGCACTAATATGTGTTAAACTTACATTCATACACTTCACCATTGATAACATTTCTAAAATATGTACCGCGGACATAATTACACTTCGAATTAGTACCTACATCAATTTAAATTTAATTTTTTGACGTTTCAAAACTTGTTCAGCTTTTTGTAATGTGTCCACCAATGCGGATTTGAAAAGCTCAAAGCTCATTGTAGATTCGTGAAAGAGATTCAGTTGTAGTGTGTCTTGAGCATAAGAAAGTTTTGCAGAGACCGAAACAAATGGTAGTCTGATGGTGCAAGGTCTGGACTATACGGTGGATGTATCAAAACTTCCCAGCCAAGCTCTGTCAATTTTTGCCGGGTCATCAAAGATGTGTGTGGTCTGGCATTGTCATGATGGAAGACAACGCCTTTCCTCTTGATCAATTCTGGCCGGTTTGTTTGAATTGCTTGTTACAATTTGGTTGATTGCTGACAGTATAGAGCCAAATTGAGTGTTTGGCCATGTTCTAGTACCTCATGATAAACAATTCCCTTCCAATCCTAGCATGCACACAGCATAACCTTATTTGGTATCAATCCTGGCTTTGAAGCCGTTTGTGATGATTCACCATTTTTCGACCGTGGTCTTTTTCAAACAACATTCTCGTATCTTACCCATTTTTTATCGCCCGTAACGATTTGCTTCAAAAATGGCCCGATTTCTATGCGTTTTATTAGCATTTTGCGGATAGAAATTCGGTCGATCAAATTTTTTTGTGTTAATTCATGCAGCACCCAAACGTCGAGCTTCTTTGTGTATCCAGCCTTACGCAAATGGTTGAAAACTGTTTGGTGATAGGAATTCATCTCCTTAGCAATGTCATGGCTGCTTATGTGTCGGTCTTCTTTAATTTTTTGTAAGATTTCAGCGACTTTTTCAGGGATTGTTCGACCTGAGCGAGGTGCATCTTTGACATCAAAATTTCCAGAGCGGATGTGAGCGAACCATCTTTTGGCTGTGGCATTTGATCAAGTATCTTGACCTTAGACACCACAAATTTTTTCATGAGCCTGCAATGAACTCTTACCTTGATCGTAGTGATATTGTAAAATATAACGGTTTTTTTTTCAGAAATTTCACTCATTTTTAAATGAATACATTTTTTGACACGAATGACGAAATACAAAACTGTCCATTGAAAATTATAGCCAGGAATGTCACCTTTCAAACGCATGTCAGTTTGACTCAATCTAATTCGTATTGCCCGATATATGACAACGAACACCATCTAGTGACAGAAAAGGCTCAATACTTTATGGACTATCTAATATATATATATATATATATATATATATATATATATATATATATATATATATATATATATATATACATATACTTATGTATATATATATATATATATATATATATATATATATATATATATATATATATATATATATATATATATATATATATATATATATATATATATATATGTGTGTGTGTGTGTGGATGTGTATATATGTAAATATTTTATGTATACATATATTTACTTGCATATATAGACATAAAGGTAGCTCCGCAATCAATTGCAAGATGTCGAATTCTCGATGTTCTTTATATTTTCCCCCACCGCTCGAACATCTCCCTGCAGGTAGACGGTTCGACTTTGGATTTTTTATTATAAGATTCATCACACAGTTCAATTAACCTTTGTACAAAATTTCATCCGAATCGGAGCTATATTTTGTTCAGAACAGAAACCATGATTTTTCGTCTAAAATAGCCGTCATTTTGTCTTCACCCGTCCAATTGAGCTAGTTAAAGAATTTAACTGAAACATGTACCCAATATACTTTTTTTTTAATTTAGTGAACATTGGAGCAAAGTTGTGACCTTGTGTTTGAAAATAAACGAGACTTTTGTCATGAAAATGTTTTTGGTTGCGCCATCTGTGAAGAGATAGTGAGTTGGTAAGCACCATCCCTCTTTGACTTCGAGTGAAAGTTTGGTGACATTCCGTTCAGTAGAAGCGAAGGTATTGCGTCTAAAGTGACAGTATGTTTGTGTCATCGGTACAAAAATGAGTTTCGAACAAGGAGCTAATATCAAAGTTGGTTTTAAAATCGGTGAAACGTTTACCGAAACATTTGAATTGATGAGAAAGTTTATGGCGATGATTGTCTATCTTGTGCCAGAGTTTATGAATGGTTTACACGTTTCAGATATGGTCGTGAGGACATAAATGACGATGAACCTGCGGGCCGCCCAAAATCAGTGATCATCGAAAACTCCATCGAAATTGTGCGTAAATTTATCAAAAATGAGCCAAAATAATCGTTGAAATTCATGGAATCGGAGTTGAAAATCTCCAAAACATCGATTTATCGCAATTTGTCTGATCAATTGGGCTTAAGAAAGTTTTGTGCACGTTTTTTTTCAAAATAAACGAGACTTTTGTCATAAAAATCCACTCTTATGACAGATTTTTTGACTAGAAATCGCATTTTAACCATCAGTCACTCACCGTATCCACCTGATATGGCTCCCTGTGACTTCTACCTATTCGGGAAATTACATTTGGCCATTAAAAGAAAACACTTTGCATACTATCCCGTGTTTTCATCTTTTCCATTTAAACGCTATTATTTTGTTTTTTCGACAGATATATATTTCGGGAATAAGTTGCTCCCTTCTTCAGTGTCAATTATTTTCTGTTTTCTTTCATCCGTGAAGGGCATCCAAAAGGCTTGTATCGACATCCTGAAGGAGATTCCGGTCAATGACCTGAAACACTCTTTTAAAAAGCTTTTGGATCGTGCAAAACAATGTATCGAGGCCGGAGGAGACTATTTTGAATAAACAAACTCCAATTTATCAGAACAAAACTCCTGTCGTTGCTATTTTAGCTCAGTATCGTTTATTTTGGAATGCTCCTTGTCCTTATGTTTGTATGAGTTTTTCACTCAAATGGGAAATGCATGGCCACGTCTACGTTTGGATCTTGATCCGGTTGGGAGGGTGCAAGGGGGCACTCACCTCCATCTGGATGCCCCACTCTTATTTGTGGGCCATAAGAATCCTCAGTAACGATGAAATCCTCTTAAGTCCGTCTGTCTCCCCCAGATCCAGTTAGTCCTTTGATTCAGCGATTTCCGACTTTTAGTTGGTTACCTTCTTTTCGACTTCGTTCGACTATTATTTGACCCCAGAAATTCGTGGATACAAAATTTTTTTTAGTGGGTCTTTGTGCTGGGGAAAAGAACCCGCCCCATGACGCTGCGACGCTAGCCTGCCAGCGCATTCATGCGTCCCCAGACAAGGCCAATCTCGGCAGATTCCAACATCCCCTTCCGCTGAGCCAGCAGACCTTCGCTGCAGCCCTTTACGGCCATATATCTATACCTACTTTCATTTTGAAATGGCGCCCAACGTTGGGCCCGAAAAGTCCAGCTGTATCATCAGTCGTGAGCACGAGACAGTCCATTGTCTCTAGGTAGTGTCTAGATTTTTGGCGGGTCGGTGACCACCAAGGGATATTGTACTAACCGTGCTCCAGCAATTAATAGCTTCCAAACGTGTGTTGTCCCTGGACATCAATATCGTTTGAACCTGCTTTTGATTCATACATTGGTGATTCACCACGATTGTATGACTAGCAAGGCCAAATGATATTGGATTCCTTTTGTGTCTACGGAGGTCATTACTCAACATGTTTTTTTGCGGCGAATTCTGATCTGCACCCCAAGCCAAGCGGTGCCCAAGTGCCTTCCATTGCATGGATTTTGATTTCACGTGATTGGCTGCTTAGCTAGTCCGTGACTATCCATGATAAGACACGCACTGCTTGTGGGTCAGAATTCACCCTGGGCTGGCAAATTGTACCTTGAGAAAACTTGCGTATGAGAGAGCACTTCTGAGCCCTGATTCTCATGGTGCCCCAAGAGAGTAGTCCCTGTAACGCGAAGGAAGAGCATACCATTGGTGTCCTTTACCTAGGATGGGAAGAAAACGAAATGGAAAGACCAAGTTAATTGTTGATATTACTAGTCGCTTTTTTACATTTAAGAAAATAAACCCATCGTACCGTTTAAATCGTTCCGTAATTACAATTTTAATATGTAATTAACTACATTTTTTTTACATTCCTAATAAAATTTTTTTCATATCTTTCTAAAATCCACAATATTTATTTAAATCTATTATTTATTTTGATATTTTTTTTTTGTTTTTTGTTTGTGAGGTTCATCGTACAGTTCACCACTAACGGCCACTTCTTTATTTAAACTTAGTTTTTTTCAGAATCAATTAATAAGATGTCACACCTACTAGACACCATGCAGGCAATGGCTGCCAGCACGGAGCAAATGCGGTAGCAATTACAGCAATTGTCTGATCCACCACCTCTGTATCCACCATTTCGACCCATGCCTGGTGACACATGGGATTTTGCACAATCCACCCAGACAGGAGATCTTCCACCATTGAAAGTAGCGCAGATAGTGGGTGGCTGGAAGTTGGTGTTTATAGGCCAGAATGACCCTACGACCGCTGATGCTTTCCTGAGGAGGGTTGAGAATATGGCTTGGCTGAACCTAGGGAAAACATGAGAGCCGTTACACGCTGTGCCCAGATGTTATTCACTGGGAGAGATCTACGTTGGCTCTGGAGATTTGAGGACACTTCTCCAACTTTTGACAGGGAGACGTTGAGGCATGCAGCACTGCGGCAGTTTGCACCAGTCGAGGGGGATAACTCCTTGAGGCAGTGAGTCTGAAACAGACACCAATGGTCGCAGGAGAGCGTAGATGACTACTACGAAGTCCTGCGTTGCCTGTTGGAACGTCTGATGAGCCCCATGCCAAAGTCTGAGTTTCTCAGTCTCTTCTGGGAGGGAATCGGGCCGGAGCTGAGAGCAATTGGTGTTCACCCCGCACCACAACGTGTATGCGCTTCGTACGTCCGCAAAAGCGCTTGAAGCTTTACAACACTCCCAGCGGTCCACACCCCAATGTAATTTCTCCAGCCGACGAGAGCAATCGGAAGGATGCTAAGTAGCTGAACACAACGTGCCTGCTCTACCCACACCAGCTTGTCTCAGACCATCTATAATAGACCATTTCTCCATCATCCACAGAACTAGACCAACAACATCCAACCAAACTACACGAACTGGCCCCTAGTTGTTGGAATTACCAGCAGACCGGACACCACTTTATTGCATGCCAAGCAGAGGCTAACATCTTTTATCTCCGTTATGGGAAACCCGATGCACATTCGCCAGATTTTACAAATTGCAAGAAGTCAAAAACTTGCAAGCAAGTGCTGACAGCAGCCCACGCTACTCGCGGCAAACCAAGTAAGGCAACAGCACTCCGTTCCGCCTACTGACAATTCCACCACGACAAGTTCCTCACCAGTAAACCCACTAGAGTCAAACGCCACAATACCTTTGCTGATCCACGATGCAGCAGATGCCACATCTTCTCCAGAGGCCTCTCCAATGACATTGTTGAAGCGACCACCTTAGGTACTGCCTGAAGAGCCCCGGCAGCCACAGACTCGTGCATTGAAGCCATACCATATTAGGTTGCAGGAGTATATTGCTGCACGAGAGAGAATTTTCGCCGCAGAAGAGGTCACCCCATGCCAGCATAAAACTAAGTGGTCAACTCGTCGTTGGAGGAGCTTCCGAAGGAGATTGTATACTTGTCGTCAAACTTTAAAATTACGTAACATCTTGGACGTTCCTGAGAACGATACTCGACCTTACGCACCAATCAAAGTGTTGGGTGAAGTCACTGTTGCACTGATTGACACGGGTGCAAGCATTAGCTGCCTGCCCTCGAGCCTCGGCTCAAATTATTCCATCAATACCCTACGGTGGTAAAACCTTGGCGCTCTGAAATCAGTACAGCTGATGGCACCAAACAGCCTATCCAGGGTAGATTGACAACACCCGTGATATTCAGAGGTCATACGAAGGATATTACTTTCTACATTATCCCGTTACTGACTCAGAATGTGTACCATGGTGTCGATTTCATCCTTTAATTTGGCTTGACCCCAGACTTTTTCACAGATTCACCTTTAAATACTAAATATGTCAACGAATTCGCTTTTGAACCCGACAGGCATGAATTAACGCCTAACCAAAGACAACGTCTAGAAGCATCCATTGCTGCTTTTCCATCTGACGCTACGCAAGGCATTGGCCGCACAACATTGGTCTCTCATGTCATAGATTTTGGTGATAGTAAGTCCATAAAGCTGAGACACTATGCCTTCTCACCGGCTATGGAAAAGCTAGTGTATGCAGAGTCGGATAGGATGCTCGAGTTGAGGGTTATAGAGGAGACCCAAAATGCCTAGTCCTCACCGGTAACCTCGGTGGTGAGGCCAGGTAAAGTCCGTCTTTGTCTAGATGTCTGGAAAGTCAATGCAGTGACCATCAAAGACACGTGCCCTCTTCCGCTCATCGATGGAATATTGGGAAGACTGCCGAAAGCAAATTACATTACTCGATGAGGAATCGAGGGATAAGACCACCTTCACAGTGCCCGGACGACAATTATACCAGGTCGTCACAATGCCTTTTGGCGTATGTAACGCTTCGCAAACGATGACCCACCTGATGGATAAAGTAATTCCAGCTCATCTGAAACATCAAGTGTTCGTGTACCTGGATGATATTCTACTCATCACAGAAACGTTTGAAGAACACCTCCTACTCCTGCAAGAAATATTCCTGCATATCAGTAACGCGAGACTCATCATCAATGTCCCGAAAAGTAAGTTTGTCATCAACGAAGTCCGATATCTAGGACATGTCATTGGACATGGCACCATCAAAACGGATCCGTTCAAAACTTGGGCGATTCATGAATTTCCCTTACCGAAAACTGTTAAGCAGCTACAACTTTTCCTTGGAGTGTGAGGTTGGTACCGAAGGTTCGTTCGGAATAACGCAACAGTTTCAGCGCCTCTGTTGGACATGCTCCGGAATGGGAAGTTCATTTGGACCGAGCTCAGTCGAAAGGCATTTGAAGAGCTCAAACAAGCCTTTACATCAGCTCCAGTCTTGCACAGCCCCGACTTTAAGAAGCCCTTCTCCATTCATATTGACGCAAGTCAACATAGAGTTGGAGCTGTGCTTGTGCAATTGATCCAAGAGGGAGAGGAAGCTCCCATTGCTTTCATGTAAAATAAGCTGAACTCGGCCCAAAGGAACTACACCGTATCCGAGCAGGAAGGTCTGGCAGCGGTGATGGCTGTGAAGAAATTGTGAGCCTATATTGAGGGCCACCAGTTTGAAATCATCACAGACCACGCTTCGCTACAATGGCTGATGAACCAAGTGGACTTACATGGACGTCTAGCCTGATGGACTCTTAAACTGCAAGGGTTCAAATTTGCCATCAAACACCGAAAAGGGACCCAGGACATCGTGCCCGATACTTTCTCGCGAATGTTTTCACCAGAGGGAGCAGAATTGACAGTGAATGACGAGGGCCCCATTGAGATAGATTTAGACAGCCCTCATTTTGAGTCAGACAGCTACAAAGAGTTGAGGCAAATCATCGTAACCCAACAAACACAGTTGTCTGATTTGAAAGTGATAGACGGCTACGTTTATCGACGAAATGAATACGCCACAAGTGATATATGGCAGGAAGAAGAGTACTGAAAACTCTGGGTTCCGGAGGAAATGACTCAAAAGCTAATCTTCCGCGCACACTACCCTCCTTTAAGTGCCCACGGTGGCTGAGTACAGATGCTTGGGTGACTTAAGAAGTACTAAAATAAATTTCATCCCCGGTCAAAGACTACCTGAGCGCCTGTGCGACCTATAAAAGCACTAGAGGGCCCAACCAGCCTCTTCGACCTCCTATGGGTCAACTTAACGGAGTGCGTACTTTAACGTATGCACATAGATCTAGTTGGTCTATATCCTCATTCTTCTATGGGACACATCGGAGCTATCGTTGTGCTAGACCAGCTCTCGAAACTCCACTGGTGGAACGTATTTGCAAATTCCCGACTCCATTCATCGTGAAATTGGAGGAGGGTCGAGAGTTCCACGTGTTCGGGGTACCAGAAAGTGTGTACTCGGACAACGGAGTACAGTTTCGATTTCGGCAGTTTAAGGGTCTACTCGAACAGTACGGTGTCAAACACCAACTCACGCCCATATACTCTCCTCAGTTCAACGCATCTGAACGTTTGAGTCGCACACTGTTAACCGCGATCCGTTCTTATGTCCATCCAACTTAGAAAAATTGGGACCGCAAATTGTCCGCCATCACTTGCGCTCTGCGGTCGTCTTATCTCTCCGTTACCGGGGTCTCGCCTTACTTTGCCGTCTTTGGACAGCACATGATTTGCCATGGCAAATCATACAAGCTATAACGGCAATTGAAGTGTTTGAGAGATCCCGTTGTTGCACTGGAGCCTCACAAGCATTTAGGAGACCTCCGCCAACAAATCGGATGGAAGATAAAGGCCACAGGATGTGCAAATGAGGCACACTACATCCTCAGGTCTCGACCTTCCGATTTTAAAGAAGAAGATGAGGTTTTTCGTCACAATTTCTGCCAAAGTGACGCCACTGGACATTACAACTACAAGCTAGATCGGCGTTTCTTGAAAAGCCGGGTACAGAAGGTTGTAGGACCCAATCGTTACCTGCTAATCGACCTATCGTGGAAAGAAGTATCACGCAAAAGACCTGCACTGATAGTTACATATATACGTCTGTTCTGTCCGTTCGTACTTAGTTTCAACCACACGCAAAGCTTACATACTTTCAACAAAACGTAAATATACGGGTCAGTCTGTCTGTCCATTAATCGTTTTCTCCAATCGTCCCGCTCCGTGATCTGACCCTGAAAGCAATCGATTCTCCAACTGAAGATCCTTCAGCTCCTTTTTCGCAACCCTCGTCACCTTGGGATTGCGAGAAAATTAGCTGCCCTGTAGTAATTGAGCAGTCGCACCAGCAAACTGCTCGAAAACCTTTCTATCTCCTATTCAACATTTTAATGGCAGATTTAAGAAAATATTTAATTACTTCCATTCATATTCGTAATTTGTAAAATAGTTTTCTTTCTTATTATTATTATTATTAAATGTAATTTTATATCAATTTTCCTCTATGTTAAATTTAAACATTTTCCTTTACTTAGATTCTTCTTAAGATTTCACTTTTATTGCCATTTAGATTTTTTTTTGTTATTCTTTACTTCAGTTAATTTTACTTGAAAAAATTTTAAATCTGCCAATTAAAAATTTGAACATGAGAACACTGATTTAGTGGCCTTGAACGGTATATTACATCACCGAAGGCAATCGCACGCGGCTGAGTGAGCTGATGCAATTTACCGTGTACACGGTAATGGAAAGAAGAAAAATCGGGAATTTCTGGGACGGATGGGGGAGTCAACTAACAGCCACTACTCGAGAAAGACGGGTTGAGCACACGGCCGCGGTGCAAAATACGTACGGTATGAAAAGTGTTGGTAAAAGTGCCATCAAAACCATTTAAAGACCGGGTATTAAATTCAAAAGTGTAAATTGAAAACCATTTCCGCCCATTCACCCTTTTAACTCCAATACATTACCATTTCCCTATGAAATAGTGCTCCCAAGGAAAATTGCATTTGTTTGGACGGGAGATCATGAAGAAGTTATGTTCGCAAGCGTACGTAAGTTAACGTTCCTTGTTTTATTTGATCAGGTTATAAAATATTTTGGCTGTTCTTCACAGATTGAACTTATAGTATTCGTCATTTGCCTATGGAAGTAATTTAATTTATCATAAGGTTGAAAGCAATTAATCAAATCATAAGTTTTTACACCTAGATGCAATAGCTTCTTTCCTTTCAGTTTCCCTTGTATATTACTAAGCATGTAAGCTTTTACTATAGGTTGCTTAAATGCATAAACAATTCGTTATGTTGGGATTAAAATTTAAACAATCCAAGCGATACGTATAATTCGACTAATTTATTATTTCATCCAATTTCTCTTAACTTTTTTTACTGAACTACTTCTTTTTCTATATTCTATTCTAATTAGCTTGTCTGTAAGACATTGAGTCCTGTTTAAAGTCTTGTAAAGAATGAAAACCTTATTGAAAACTCAACTATGTCCATAAGTTCAGGTGTCCGGTTATTTATGCAGTTTTCACTTTTCTGTGTTATAAAATTAAGTATCAGATAAGGTGAAGTCTTGAAAGATTCTTTTCATCAATTCGTCAATTATTGTCTCAGATGAAGGGCCTTCATGAGAATTTTCAAAACAGAGATTAGTATTTTACTATATTTTTTCTTTTGTTTGGATCATTTACGATTGACGCAAAAATCTGAAAAGAGAATTAATTTGTGAGTATAAAAGCAACAATAACCACCGAAATCTGAATTTAGTAATAAGATGTGATGCTACGGTTTCCGATAAAGTGTGTAGTAGTGGTTTCAAATACATTACGCTTTCGGGCTTGTCATGAAATAATAAAATTTGCTTGAATCTTTATATTGATTTAATTATGATAAAATACTTAGATATGCCTCAATGGCTATAAATAGATAAAAAGGAACTAATACTGAAGTTAAAAGAATAAAATGAATTGTTAAACCTTACCCGACGGTTTTTCCATTTCTCTCGACCTGACCGGGTATAGGACCCACATCGATGGCAGGCTTCTCCACTCGCATGAGCTAGCCATTGGGCACGCTCCTCCGTTTTTGTTGTTAACAGGGGCACTTGCCGGGTAGAGTGGCGTTCCGCTTGTGTGCCCATTTATGATATAGGGCTATGTGATTTCATTGCATAACGCTATAGCATAAATCGGTTACGTTTGCAATTCTTATTTGAGGGAAAGAGTCATACAAAGTGCTTTTATATGAATTTTTCACTCAAATGAGAAATACATGGCCACGTCTACGTTTGGATCTTGATCTGGTTGGGAGGGTGCAAGGGGGCATCCATCCATCTGGATGCCTCACTCTTATTTGTAGGCCATAAGAATCCTCAGTAACGACGAAGTTCTTTTATGTCCGTCTGTCTTCCCCAGGTTCAGTTATTCCTTTGCGTCAACAATTTCCGACCTTTAGTTAGTTACCTCCTTTTCGACTTTGGTCGACATTTCTTTGACCCCGGAATTCGTGGATGTGAAATTCTTTTGCAGTAGGTCCTTGTGCTGGGGAAAAGAATCCGCCCTTGACACCTCAACGCTAGCCTGCCAGCGCATTCATGCGTCCCACATCGAGGCCAATCTCAGCGGATCTTAACATCCTCTTCCGCTTAGGCAGCAGGCCATCGCTGCAGTCTTGCACAGACATTCATCTATTCATTTCAGTACAACCTGACTACAAAATTTGATGTTTCTAGCTTAAGTAGTTTGCGAGAAAAAGTGCTGTGATACACGGAGGGACGGGTGGACGAACAGACGGAAAGACAGTATGCGATTTTAGTAGGGTTTTGTAAAACTATTTTACAAAATCCGTTGCATCAGGATCCATTTATTCGAACAATGACATAGCTTTATACATATTTTTAAATGCCGTGGACATCTTTTCTAATTTGTACCCAGTGTTCATTTCATAATCATCGCTTTCTGATTCATCTAAAAGGTTGATGTTTCTATCTGATTACATTGTGACCAGGTCGTCCGTTGATAATTCTTACTCCACCATGTCTAGCAACAGCTCAATGTCCTCTTCTTCTAACTCCAAGCTCAAATTGTTAGCTGTTACTAAAATATCATTGGTTAATTCTTGAACACTTGCCTCAATATTGCTTTTGTCCTTATCCATTTCGAAACTCGGAAAAATCTTCTTCCAGACTCCAATCATACACGATTTTGTTACCTCTTTCCATGCTCTGGAAAAAATGTGAATTGCTTTTAGCACATTGAACGATTTTCCAACATGTATCAGAACTAAATGCAATTCCTATGAACGCTGCAGAATTTATATTTTAATCTACGTGGTACAATGTGCACAACAAACTGAGTTTCGAAAGATTTGAAACGAAAAAAAATGCCATTAAAATGGGTGAAATAAAAAGCTTTTAGAAAAAAAGAAAACCGACTCGGAAATGCTCTAAAAAGGATGAAATAAATTTTATGGAAGCGGTGGCAAATTGGTTTCTATATTTCAACATAAATACTTCCAACATCTGCACCATCACAAAAGAATCGGGGAAAAAAGTGCCTGGTCCTCACCGGTAACCTTGGTGGTGAGGCCAGGTAAAGTCCGTCTTTGTCTAGATGTCTAGAAAGTCAATGCAGTGACCATCAAAGACACGTGCCCCCTTCCGCTCATCGATGGAATATTGGGAAAACTGCCGAAAGCAAATTACATTACTCGATGAGGAATCGAGGGATAAGACCACCTTCACAGTGCCCGGACGACCATTATACCAGGTCGTCACAATGCCTTTTGGCGTATGTAACGCTTCGCAAACGATGACCCGCCTGATGGATAAAGTAATTCCAGCTCATCTGAAACATCAAGTGTTCGTGTACCTGGATGATATTCTACTCATCACAGAAACGTTTGAAGAACACCTCCTACTCCTGCAAGAAATATTCCTGCATATCAGTAACGCGAGACTCATCATCAATGTCCAGAAAAGTAAGTTTGTCATCAACGAAGTCCGATATCTAGGACATGTCATCGGACATGGCACCACCAAAACGGATCCGTTCAAAACTTGGGCGATTCATGAGTTTCCCTTACCGAAAACTGTTAAGCAGCTACAACGTTTCCTTGGAGTGTGAGGTTGGTACCGAAGGTTCGTTCGGAATAACGCAACAGTTTCAGCGCCTCTGTTGGACATGCTCCGGAATGGGAAGTTCATTTGGACCGAGCTCAGTCGAAAGGCATTTGAAGAGCTCAAACAAGCCTTTACATCAGCTCCAGTCTTGCACAGCCCCGACTTTAAGAAGCCCTTCTCCATTCATATTGACGCAAGTCAACATAGAGTTGGAGCTGTGCTTGTGCAATTGATCCAAGAGGGAGAGGAAGCTCCCATTGCTTTCATGTAAAATAAGCTGAACTCGGCCCAAAGGAACTACACCGTATCCGAGCAGGAAGGTCTGGCAGCGGTGATGGCTGTGAAGAAATTGTGAGCCTATATTGAGGGACACCAGTTTGAAATCATCACAGACCACGCTTCGCTACAATGGCTGATGAACCAAGTGGACTTACATGGACGTCTAGCCTGATGGACTCTTAAACTGCAAGGGTTCAAATTTGCCATCAAACACCGAAAAGGGACCCAGGACATCGTGCCCGATACTTTCTCGCGAATGTTTTCACCAGAGGGAGCAGAATTGACAGTGAATGACGAGGGCCCCATTGAGATAGATTTAGACAGCCCTCATTTTGAGTCAGACAGCTACAAAGAGTTGAGGCAAATCATCGTAACCCAACAAACACAGTTGTCTGATTTGAAAGTGATAGACGGCTACGTTTATCGACGAAATGAATACGCCACAAGTGATATATGGCAGGAAGAAGAGTCCTGAAAACTCTGGGTTCCGGAGGAAATGACTCAAAAGCTAATCCTCCGCGCACACGACCCTCCTTTAAGTGCCCACGGTGGCTGAGTACAGATGCTTGGGTGACTTAAGAAGTACTAAAATAAATTTCATCCCAGGTCAAAGACTACCTGAGCGCCTGTGCGACCTATAAAAGCACTAGAGGGCCCAACCAGCACGTACTTTAACGTATGCACATAGATCTAGTTGGTCTATATCCTCATTCTTCTATGGGATACATCGGAGCTATCGTTGTGCTAGACCAGCTCTCGAAACTCCACTGGTGGAACGTATTTGCAAATTCCCGACTCCATTCATCGTGAAATTGGAGGAGGGTCGAGAGTTCCACGTGTTCGGGGTACCAGAAAGTGTGTACTCGGACAACGGAGTACAGTTTCGATTTCGGCAGTTTAAGGGTCTACTCGAACAGTACGGTGTCAAATACCAACTCACGCCCATATACTCTCCTCAGTTCAATGCATCTGAACGTTTGAGTCGCACACTGTTAACCGCGATCCGTTCTTATGTCCATCCAACTTAGAAAAATTGGGACCGCAAATTGTCCGCCATCACTTGCGCTCTGCGGTCGTCTTATCTCTCCGTTACCGGGGTCTCGCCTTACTTTGCCGTCTTTGGACAGCACATGATTTGCCATGGCAAATCATACAAGCTATAACGGCAATTGAAGTGTTTGAGAGATCCCGTTGTTGCACTGGAGCCTCACAAGCATTTAGGAGACCTCCGCCAACAAATCGGATGGAAGATAAAGGCCACAGGATGTGCAAATGAGGCACACTACAACCTCAGGTCTCGACCTTCCGATTTTAAAGAAGAAGATGAGGTTTTTCGTCACAATTTCTGCCAAAGTGACGCCACTGGACATTACAACTCCAAGCTAGATCGGCGTTTCTTGAAAAGCCGGGTACAGAAGGTTGTAGGACCCAATCGTTACCTGCTAATCGACCTATCGTGGAAAGAAGTATCACGCAAAAGACCTGCATTGATAGTTACATATATACGTCTGTTCTGTCCGTTCGTACTTAGTTTCAACCACACGCAAAGCTTACATACTTTCAACAAAACGTAAATATACGGGTCAGTCTGTCTGTCCATTAATCGTTTTCTCCAATCGTCCCGCTCCGTGATCTGACCCTGAAAGCAATCGATTCTCCAACTGAAGATCCTTCAGCTCCTTTTTCGCAACCCTCGTCACCATGGGATTGCGAGAAAATTAGCTGCCCTGTAGTAATTGAGCAGTCGCACCAGCAAACTGCTCGAAAACCTTTCTATCTCCTATTCAACATTTTAATGGCAGATTTAAGAAAATATTTAATTACTTCCATTCATATTCGTAATTTGTAAAATAGTTTTCTTTCTTATTATTATTATTATTAAATGTAATTTTATATCAATTTTCCTCTATGTTAAATTTAAACATTTTCCTTTACTTAGATTATTCTTAAGATTTCACTTTTTTTACCATTTAGATTTTTTTTTGTTATTCTTTACTTCAGTTAATTTTTCTTGAAAAAATTTTAAATCTGCCAATTAAAATTTTGAACATGAGAACACTGATTTAGTGGCCTTGAACGGTATATTACATCACCGAAGGCAATCGCACGCGGCTGAGTGAGCTGATGCAATTTACCGTGTACACGGTAATGGAAAGAAGAAAAATCGGGAATTTCTGGGACGGATGGGGGAGTCAACTAACAGCCACTACTCGAGAAAGACGGGTTGAGCACACGGCTGCGGTGCAAAATACGTACGGTATGAGAAGTGTTGGTAAAAGTGCCATCAAAACCATTTAAAGACCGGGTATTAAATTCAAAAGTGTAAATTGAAAACCATTTCCGCCCATTCACCCTTTTAACTCCAATACATTACCATTTCCCTATGAAATAGTGCTCCCAAGGAAAATTGCATTTGTTTGGACGTGAGATCGTGAAGAAGTTATGTTCGCAAGCGTACGTAAGTTAACGTTCCTTGTTTTATTTGATCAGGTTATAAAATATTTTGGCTGTTCTTCACAGATTGAACTTATAGTATTCGTCATTTGCCTATGGAAGTAATTTAATTTATCATAAGGTTGAAAGCAATTAATCAAATCATAAGTTTTTACACCTAGATGCAATAGCTTCTTTCCTTTCAGTTTCCCTTGTATATTACTAAGCATGTAAGCTTTTACTATAGGTTGCTTAAATGCATAAACAATTCGTTATGTTGGGATTAAAATTTAAACAATCCAAGCGATACGTATAATTCGACTAATTTATTATTTCATCCAATTTCTCTTAACTTTTTTTGCTGAACTACTTCTTTTTCTATATTCTATTCTAATTAGCTTGTCTGTAAGACATTGAGTCCTGTTTAAAGTCTTGTAACGAATGAAAACCTTATTGAAAACTCAACTATGTCCATAAGTTCAGGTGTCCGGTTATTTATGCAGTTTTCACTTTTCTGTGTTATAAAATTAAGTATCAGATAAGGTGAAGTCTTGAAAGATTCTTTTCATCAATTCGTCAATTATTGTCTCAGATGAAGGGCCTTCATGAGAATTTTCAAAACAGAGACTAGTATTGTACTACATTTTTTCTTTTGTTTGGATCATTTACGATTGACGCAAAAATCTGAAAAGAGAATTAATTTGTGAGTATAAAAGCAACAATAACCACCGAAATCTGAATTTAGTAATAAGATGTGATGCCACGGTTTCCGATAAAGTGTGTAGTAGTGGTTTCAAATACATTACGCTTTCGGGCTTGTCATGAAATAATAAAATTTGCTTGAATCTTTATATTGATTTAATTATGATAAAATACTTAGATATGCCTCAATGGCTATAAATAGATAAAAAGGAACTAATACTGAAGTAAAAAGAATAAAATGAATTGTTAAACCTTACCCGACGGTTTTTCCATTTCTCTCGACCTGACCGGGTATAGGACCCACATCAATGGCAGGCTTCTCCACTCGCATGAGCTAGCCATTGGGCACGCTCCTCCGTTTTTGTTGTTAACAGGGGCACTTGCCGGGTAGAGTGGCGTTCCGCTTGTGTGCCCATTTATGATATAGGGCTATGTGATTTCATTGCATAACGCTATAGCATAAATCGGTTACGTTTGCAATTCTTATTTGAGGGAAAGAGTCGTACAAAGTGCTTTTATATGAATTTTTCACTCAAATGAGAAATACATGGCCACGTCTACGTTTGGATCTTGATCTGGTTGGGAGGGTGCAAGGGGGCATCCATCCATCTGGATGCCTCACTCTTATTTGTAGGCCATAAGAATCCTCAGTAACGACGAAGTTCTTTTATGTCCGTCTGTCTTCCCCAGGTTCAGTTTGTCCTTTGCGTCAACAATTTCCGACCTTTAGTTTGTTATCTCCTTTTCGACTTTGGCCGACATTTCTTTGACCCCGGAATTCGTGGATGTGAAGTTCTTTTGCAGTAGGTCCTTGTGCTGGGGAAAAGAACCCGCCCTTGACACCTCAACGCTAGCCTGCCAGCGCATTCATGCGTCCCACATCGAGGCCAATCTCAGCGGATCTTAACATCCTCTTCCGCTTAGGCAGCAGGCCATCGCTGCAGTCTTGCACGGACATTCATCTATTCATTTCAGTACAACAGTAGTTTGCGAGAAAAAAGTGCTGTGATACACGGACGGACGGGTGGACGAACAGACGGAAAGACAGTATGCGATTTTAGTAGGGTTTTGTAAAACTATTTTACAAAATCCGTTGCATCAGGATCCATTTATTCGAACAATGACATAGCTTTATACATATTTTTAAATGCCATGGACATCTTTTCTAATTTGTACCCAGTGTTCATTTCATAATCATCGCTTTCTGATTCATCTAAAAGGTTGATGTTTCTACCTGATTACATTGTGACCAGGTCGTCCGTTGATAATTCTTACTCCACCATGTCTAGCAACAGCTCAATGTCCTCTTCTTCTAACTCCAAGCTCAAATTGTTAGCTGTTACTAAAATATAATTGGTTAATTCTTGAACCCTTGTCTCAATATTGCTTTTGTCCTTATCCATTTCGAAACTCGGAAAAATCTTCTTCCAGACTCCAATCATACACGATTTTGTTACCTCTTTCCATGCTCTGGAAAAAATGTGAATTGCTTTTAGCACATTGAACGATTTTCCAACATGTATCAGAACTAAATGCAATTCCTATGAACGCTGCAGATTTTTGCCGTAGTGGTAATTTATATTTTAATCTACATGGTACAATGTGCACAACAAACTGAGTTTCGAAAGATTTGAAATGAAAAAAAAATGCCATTAAAATGGGTGAAATAAAAAGCTTTTAGAAAAAAAGAAAACCGACTCGGAAATGCTCTAAAAAGGATGAAATAAATTTTATGGAAGCGGTGGCAAATTGGTTTCTATATTTCAACATAAATACTTCCAACATCTGCACCATCACAAAAGAATCGGGGAAAAAAGTGTCTGGTTCTCACCGGTAACCTTGGTGGTGAGGCCAGGTAAAGTCCGTCTTTGTCTAGATGTCTAGAAAGTCAATGCAGTGACCATCAAAGACACGTGCCCCCTTCCGCTCATCGATGGAATATTGGGAAAACTGCCGAAAGCAAATTACATTACTCGATGAGGAATCGAGGGATAAGACCACCTTCACAGTGCCCGGACGACCATTATACCAGGTCGTCACAATGCCTTTTGGCGTATGTAACGCTTCGCAAACGATGACCCGCCTGATGGATAAAGTAATTCCAGCTCAAGTGTTCGTGTACCTGGATGATATTCTAATCATCACAGAAACGTTTGAAGAACACCTCCTACTCCTGCAAGAAATATTCCTGCATATCAGTAACGCGAGACTCATCATCAATGTCCAGAAAAGTAAGTTTGTCATCAACGAAGTCCGATATCTAGGACATGTCATCGGACATGGAACCATCAAAACGGTTCCGTTCAAAACTTGGGCGATTCATGAGTTTCCCTTACCGAAAACTGTTAAGCAGCTACAACGTTTCCTTGGAGTGTGAGGTTGGTACCAAAGGTTCGTTTGGAATAACGCAACAGTTTCAGCGCCTCTGTTGGACATGCTCCGGAATGGGAAGTTCATTTGGACCGAGCTCAGTCGAAAGGCATTTGAAGAGCTCAAACAAGCCTTTACATCAGCTCCAGTCTTGCACAGCCCCGACTTTAAGAAGCCCTTCTCCATTCATATTGACGCAAGTCAACATAGAGTTGGAGCTGTGCTTGTGCAATTGATCCAAGAGGGAGAGGAAGCTCCCATTGCTTTCATGTAAAATAAGCTGAACTCGGCCCAAAGGAACTACACCGTATCCGAGCAGGAAGGTCTGGCAGCGGTGATGGCTGTGAAGAAATTGTGAGCCTATATTGAGGGACACCAGTTTGAAATCATCACAGACCACGCTTCGCTACAATGGCTGATGAACCAAGTGGACTTACATGGACGTCTAGCCTGATGGACTCTTAAACTGCAAGGGTTCAAATTTGCCATCAAACACCGAAAAGGGACCCAGGACATCGTGCCCGATACTTTCTCGCGAATGTTTTCACCAGAGGGAGCAGAATTGACAGTGAATGACGAGGGCCCCATTGAGATAGATTTAGACAGCCCTCATTTTGAGTCAGACAGCTACAAAGAGTTGAGGCAAATCATCGTAACCCAACAAACACAGTTGTCTGATTTGAAAGTGATAGACGGCTACGTTTATCGACGAAATGAATACGCCACAAGTGATATATGGCAGGAAGAAGAGTACTGAAAACTCTGGGTTCCGGAGGAAATGATTCAAAATCTAATCTTCCGCGCACACTACCCTCCTTTAAGTGCCCACGGTGGCTGAGTACAGATGCTTGGGTGACTTAAGAAGTACTAAAATAAATTTCATCCCAGGTCAAAGACTACCTGAGTGCCTGTGCGACCTATAAAAGCACTAGAGGGCCCAACCAGCCTCTTCAACCTCCTATGGGTCAACTTAACGGAGTGCGTACTTTAACGTATGCACATAGATCTAGTTGGTCTATATCCTCATTCTTCTATGGGACACATCGGAGCTATCGTTGTGCTAGACCAGCTCTCGAAACTCCACTGGTGGAACGTATTTGCAAATTCCCGACTCCATTCATCGTGAAATTGGAGGAGGGTCGAGAGTTCCACGTGTTCGGGGTACCAGAAAGTGTGTACTCGGACAACGGAGTACAGTTTCGATTTCGGCAGTTTAAGGGTCTACTCGAACAGTACGGTGTCAAACACCAACTCACGCCCATATACTCTCCTCAGTTCAACGCATCCAAACGTTTGAGTCGCACACTGTTAACCGCGATCCGTTCTTATGTCCATCCAACTTAGAAAAATTGGGACCGCAAATTGTCCGCCATCACTTGCGCTCTGCGGTCGTCTTATCTCTCCGTTACCGGGGTCTCGCCTTACTTTGCCGTCTTTGGACGGCACATGATTTGCCATGGCAAATCATACAAGCTATAACGGCAATTGAAGTGTTTGAGAGATCCCGTTGTTGCACTGGAGCCTCACAAGCATTTAGGAGACCTCCGCCAACAAATCGGATGGAAGATAAAGGCCACAGGATGTGCAAATGAGGCACACTACATCCTCAGGTCTCGACCTTCCGATTTTAAAGAAGAAGATGAGGTTTTTCGTCACAATTTCTGCCAAAGTGACGCCACTGGACATTACAACTCCAAGCTAGATCGGCGTTTCTTGAAAAGCCGGGTACAGAAGGTTGTAGGACCCAATCGTTACCTGCTAATCGACCTATCGTGGAAAGAAGTATCACGCAAAAGACCTGCACTGATAGTTACATATATACGTCTGTTCTGTCCGTTCGTACTTAGTTTCAACCACACGCAAAGCTTACATACTTTCAACAAAACGTAAATATACGGGTCAGTCTGTCTGTCCATTAATCGTTTTCTCCAATCGTCCCGCTCCGTGATCTGACCCTGAAAGCAATCGATTCTCCAACTGAAGATCCTTCAGCTCCTTTTTCGCAACCCTCGTCACCATGGGATTGCGAGAAAATTAGCTGCCCTGTAGTAATTGAGCAGTCGCACCAGCAAACTGCTCGAAAACCTTTCTATCTCCTATTCAACATTTTAATGGCAGATTTAAGAAAATATTTAATTACTTCCATTCATATTCGTAATTTGTAAAATAGTTTTCTTTCTTATTATTATTATTATTAAATGTAATTTTATATCAATTTTCCTCTATGTTAAATTTAAACATTTTCCTTTACTTAGATTCTTCTTAAGATTTCACTTTTATTGCCATTTAGATTTTTTTTTGTTATTCTTTACTTCAGCTAATTTTACTTGAAAAAATTTTAAATCTGCCAATTAAAAATTTGAACATGAGAACACTGATTTAGTGGCCTTGAACGGTATATTACATCACCGAAGGCAATCGCACGCGGCTGAGTGAGCTGATGCAATTTACCGTGTACACGGTAATGGAAAGAAGAAAAATCGGGAATTTCTGGGACGGATGGGGGAGTCAACTAACAGCCACTACTCGAGAAAGACGGGTTGAGCACACGGCCGCGGTGCAAAATACGTACGGTATGAAAAGTGTTGGTAAAAGTGCCATCAAAACCATTTAAAGACCGGGTATTAAATTCAAAAGTGTAAATTGAAAACCATTTCCGCCCATTCACCCTTTTAACTCCAATACATTACCATTTCCCTATGAAATAGTGCTCCCAAGGAAAATTGCATTTGTTTGGACGGGAGATCATGAAGAAGTTATGTTCGCAAGCGTACGTAAGTTAACGTTCCTTGTTTTATTTGATCAGGTTATAAAATATTTTGGCTGTTCTTCACAGATTGAACTTATAGTATTCGTCATTTGCCTATGGAAGTAATTTAATTTATCATAAGGTTGAAAGCAATTAATCAAATCATAAGTTTTTACACCTAGATGCAATAGCTTCTTTCCTTTCAGTTTCCCTTGTATATTACTAAGCATGTAAGCTTTTACTATAGGTTGCTTAAATGCATAAACAATTCGTTATGTTGGGATTAAAATTTAAACAATCCAAGCGATACGTATAATTCGACTAATTTATTATTTCATCCAATTTCTCTTAACTTTTTTTGCTGAACTACTTCTTTTTCTATATTCTATTCTAATTAGCTTGTCTGTAAGACATTGAGTCCTGTTTAAAGTCTTGTAACGAATGAAAACCTTATTGAAAACTCAACTATGTCCATAAGTTCAGGTGTCCGGTTATTTATGCAGTTTTCACTTTTCTGTGTTATAAAATTAAGTATCAGATAAGGTGAAGTCTTGAAAGATTCTTTTCATCAATTCGTCAATTATTGTCTCAGATGAAGGGCCTTCATGAGAATTTTCAAAACAGAGACTAGTATTGTACTACATTTTTTCTTTTGTTTGGATCATTTACGATTGACGCAAAAATCTGAAAAGAGAATTAATTTGTGAGTATAAAAGCAACAATAACCACCGAAATCTGAATTTAGTAATAAGATGTGATGCCACGGTTTCCGATAAAGTGTGTAGTAGTGGTTTCAAATACATTACGCTTTCGGGCTTGTCATGAAATAATAAAATTTGCTTGAATCTTTATATTGATTTAATTATGATAAAATACTTAGATATGCCTCAATGGCTATAAATAGATAAAAAGGAACTAATACTGAAGTAAAAAGAATAAAATGAATTGTTAAACCTTACCCAACGGTTTTTCCATTTCTCTCGACCTGACCGGGTATAGGACCCACATCGATGGCAGGCTTCTCCACTCGCATGAGCTAGCCATTGGGCACGCTCCTCCGTTTTTGTTGTTAACAGGGGCACTTGCCGGGTAGAGTGGCGTTCCGCTTGTGTGCCCATTTATGATATAGGGCTATGTGATTTCATTGCATAACGCTATAGCATAAATCGGTTACGTTTGCAATTCTTATTTGAGGGAAAGAGTCATACAAAGTGCTTTTATATGAATTTTTCACTCAAATGAGAAATACATGGCCACGTCTACGTTTGGATCTTGATCTGGTTGGGAGGGTGCAAGGGGGCATCCATCCATCTGGATGCCCCACTCTTATTTGTAGGCCATAAGAATCCTCAGTAACGACGAAGTTCTTTTAAGTCCGTCTGTCTTCCCCAGGTTCAGTTTGTCCTTTGCGTCAACAATTTCCGACCTTTAGTTGGTTACCTCCTTTTCGACTTTGGTCGACATTTCTTTGACCCCGGAACTCGTGGATGTGAAATTCGTTTGCAGTAGGTCCTTGTGCTGGGGAAAAGAACCCGCCCTTGACACCTCAACGCTAGCCTGCCAGCGCATTCATGCGTCCCACATCGAGGCCAATCTCAGCGGATCTTAACATCCTCTTCCGCTTAGGCAGCAGGCCATCGCTGCAGTCTTGCACGGACATTCATCTATTCATTTCAGTACAACCTGACTACAAAATTTGATGTTTCTAGCTTAAGTAGTTTGCGAGAAAAAGTGCTGTGATACACGGACGGACGGGTGGACGAACAGACGGAAAGACAGTATGCGATTTTAGTAGGGTTTTGTAAAACTATTTTACAAAATCCGTTGCATCAGGATCCATTTATTCGAACAATGACATAGCTTTATACATATTTTTAAATGCCGTGGACATCTTTTCTAATTTGTACCCAGTGTTCATTTCATAATCATCGCTTTCTGATTCATCTAAAAGGTTGATGTTTCTATCTGATTACATTGTGACCAGGTCGTCCGTTGATAATTCTTACTCCACCATGTCTAGTAACAGCTCAATGTCCTCTTCTTCTAACTCCAAGCTCAAATTGTTAGCTGTTACTAAAATATCATTGGTTAATTCTTGAACACTTGCCTCAATATTGCTTTTGTCCTTATCCATTTCGAAACTCGGAAAAATCTTCTTCCAGACTCCAATCATACACGATTTTGTTACCTGTTTCCATGCTCTGGAAAAAATGTGAATTGCTTTTAGCACATTGAACGATTTTCCAACATGTATCAGAACTAAATGCAATTCCTATGAACGCTGCAGAATTTATATTTTAATCTACGTGGTACAATGTGCACAACAAACTGAGTTTCGAAAGATTTGAAATGAAAAAAAATGCCATTAAAATGGGTGAAATAAAAAGCTTTTAGAAAAAAAGAAAACCGACTCGGAAATGCTCTAAAAAGGATGAAATAAATTTTATGGAAGCGGTGGCAAATTGGTTTCTATATTTCAACATAAATACTTCCAACATCTGCACCATCACAAAAGAATCGGGGAAAAAAGTGCCTGGTCCTCACCGGTAACCTTGGTGGTGAGGCCAGGTAAAGTCCGTCTTTGTCTAGATGTCTAGAAAGTCAATGCAGTGACCATCAAAGACACGTGCCCCCTTCCGCTCATCGATGGAATATTGGGAAAACTGCCGAAACAAATTACATTACTCGATGAGGAATCGAGGGATAAGACCACCTTCACAGTGCCCGGACGACCATTATACCAGGTCGTCACAATGCCTTTTGGCGTATGTAACGCTTCGCAAACGATGACCCGCCTGATGGATAAAGTAATTCCAGCTCATCTGAAACATCAAGTGTTCGTGTACCTGGATGATATTCTACTCATCACAGAAACGTTTGAAGAACACCTCCTACTCCTGCAAGAAATATTCCTGCATATCAGTAACGCGAGACTCATCATCAATGTCCAGAAAAGTAAGTTTGTCATCAACGAAGTCCGATATCTAGGACATGTCATCGGACATGGCACCACCAAAACGGATCCGTTCAAAACTTGGGCGATTCATGAGTTTCCCTTACCGAAAACTGTTAAGCAGCTACAACGTTTCCTTGGAGTGTGAGGTTGGTACCGAAGGTTCGTTCGGAATAACGCAACAGTTTCAGCGCCTCTGTTGGACATGCTCCGGAATGGGAAGTTCATTTGGACCGAGCTCAGTCGAAAGGCATTTGAAGAGCTCAAACAAGCCTTTACATCAGCTCCAGTCTTGCACAGCCCCGACTTTAAGAAGCCCTTCTCCATTCATATTGACGCAAGTCAACATAGAGTTGGAGCTGTGCTTGTGCAATTGATCCAAGAGGGAGAGGAAGCTCCCATTGCTTTCATGTAAAATAAGCTGAACTCGGCCCAAAGGAACTACACCGTATCCGAGCAGGAAGGTCTGGCAGCGGTGATGGCTGTGAAGAAATTGTGAGCCTATATTGAGGGACACCAGTTTGAAATCATCACAGACCACGCTTCGCTACAATGGCTGATGAACCAAGTGGACTTACATGGACGTCTAGCCTGATGGACTCTTAAACTGCAAGGGTTCAAATTTGCCATCAAACACCGAAAAGGGACCCAGGACATCGTGCCCGATACTTTCTCGCGAATGTTTTCACCAGAGGGAGCAGAATTGACAGTGAATGACGAGGGCCCCATTGAGATAGATTTAGACAGCCCTCATTTTGAGTCAGACAGCTACAAAGAGTTGAGGCAAATCATCGTAACCCAACAAACACAGTTGTCTGATTTGAAAGTGATAGACGGCTACGTTTATCGACGAAATGAATACGCCACAAGTGATATATGGCAGGAAGAAGAGTCCTGAAAACTCTGGGTTCCGGGGGAAATGATTCAAAATCTAATCTTCCGCGCACACTACCCTCCTTTAAGTGCCCACGGTGGCTGAGTACAGATGCTTGGGTGACTTAAGAAGTACTAAAATAAATTTCATCCCAGGTCAAAGACTACCTGAGTGCCTGTGCGACCTATAAAAGCACTAGAGGGCCCAACCAGCCTCTTCAACCTCCTATGGGTCAACTTAACGGAGTGCGTACTTTAACGTATGCACATAGATCTAGTTGGTCTATATCCTCATTCTTCTATGGGACACATCGGAGCTATCGTTGTGCTAGACCAGCTCTCGAAACTCCACTGGTGGAACGTATTTGCAAATTCCCGACTCCATTCATCGTGAAATTGGAGGAGGGTCGAGAGTTCCACGTGTTCGGGGTACCAGAAAGTGTGTACTCGGACAACGGAGTACAGTTTCGATTTCGGCAGTTTAAGGGTCTACTCGAACAGTACGGTGTCAAACACCAACTCACGCCCATATACTCTCCTCAGTTCAACGCATCCAAACGTTTGAGTCGCACACTGTTAACCGCGATCCGTTCTTATGTCCATCCAACTTAGAAAAATTGGGACCGCAAATTGTCCGCCATCACTTGCGCTCTGCGGTCGTCTTATCTCTCCGTTACCGGGGTCTCGCCTTACTTTGCCGTCTTTGGACGGCACATGATTTGCCATGGCAAATCATACAAGCTATAACGGCAATTGAAGTGTTTGAGAGATCCCGTTGTTGCACTGGAGCCTCACAAGCATTTAGGAGACCTCCGCCAACAAATCGGATGGAAGATAAAGGCCACAGGATGTGCAAATGAGGCACACTACATCCTCAGGTCTCGACCTTCCGATTTTAAAGAAGAAGATGAGGTTTTTCGTCACAATTTCTGCCAAAGTGACGCCACTGGACATTACAACTCCAAGCTAGATCGGCGTTTCTTGAAAAGCCGGGTACAGAAGGTTGTAGGACCCAATCGTTACCTGCTAATCGACCTATCGTGGAAAGAAGTATCACGCAAAAGACCTGCACTGATAGTTACATATATACGTCTGTTCTGTCCGTTCGTACTTAGTTTCAACCACACGCAAAGCTTACATACTTTCAACAAAACGTAAATATACGGGTCAGTCTGTCTGTCCATTAATCGTTTTCTCCAATCGTCCCGCTCCGTGATCTGACCCTGAAAGCAATCGATTCTCCAACTGAAGATCCTTCAGCTCCTTTTTCGCAACCCTCGTCACCATGGGATTGCGAGAAAATTAGCTGCCCTGTAGTAATTGAGCAGTCGCACCAGCAAACTGCTCGAAAACCTTTCTATCTCCTATTCAACATTTTAATGGCAGATTTAAGAAAATATTTAATTACTTCCATTCATATTCGTAATTTGTAAAATAGTTTTCTTTCTTATTATTATTATTATTAAATGTAATTTTATATCAATTTTCCTCTATGTTAAATTTAAACATTTTCCTTTACTTAGATTCTTCTTAAGATTTCACTTTTATTGCCATTTAGATTTTTTTTTGTTATTCTTTACTTCAGTTAATTTTACTTGAAAAAATTTTAAATCTGCCAATTAAAAATTTGAACATGAGAACACTGATTTAGTGGCCTTGAACGGTATATTACATCACCGAAGGCAATCGCACGCGGCTGAGTGAGCTGATGCAATTTACCGTGTACACGGTAATGGAAAGAAGAAAAATCGGGAATTTCTGGGACGGATGGGGGAGTCAACTAACAGCCACTACTCGAGAAAGACGGGTTGAGCAGACGGCCGCGGTGCAAAATACGTACGGTATGAAAAGTGTTGGTAAAAGTGCCATCAAAACCATTTAAAGACCGGGTATTAAATTCAAAAGTGTAAATTGAAAACCATTTCCGCCCATTCACCCTTTTAACTCCAATACATTACCATTTCCCTATGAAATAGTGCTCCCAAGGAAAATTGCATTTATTTGGACGGGAGATCATGAAGAAGTTATGTTCGCAAGCGTACGTAAGTTAACGTTCCTTGTTTTATTTGATCAGGTTATAAAATATTTTGGCTGTTCTTCACAGATTGAACTTATAGTATTCGTCATTTGCCTATGGAAGTAATTTAATTTATCATAAGGTTGAAAGCAATTAATCAAATCATAAGTTTTTACACCTAGATGCAATAGCTTCTTTCCTTTCAGTTTCCCTTGTATATTACTAAGCATGTAAGCTTTTACTATAGGTTGCTTAAATGCATAAACAATTCGTTATGTTGGGATTAAAATTTAAACAATCCAAGCGATACGTATAATTCGACTAATTTATTATTTCATCCAATTTCTCTTAACTTTTTTTGCTGAACTACTTCTTTTTCTATATTCTATTCTAATTAGCTTGTCTGTAAGACATTGAGTCCTGTTTAAAGTCTTGTAACGAATGAAAACCTTATTGAAAACTCAACTATGTCGATAAGTTCAGGTGTCCGGTTATTTATGCAGTTTTCACTTTTCTGTGTTATAAAATTAAGTATCAGATAAGGTGAAGTCTTGAAAGATTCTTTTCATCAATTCGTCAATTATTGTCTCAGATGAAGGGCCTTCATGAGAATTTTCAAAACAGAGACTAGTATTGTACTACATTTTTTCTTTTGTTTGGATCATTTACGATTGACGCAAAAATCTGAAAAGAGAATTAATTTGTGAGTATAAAAGCAACAATAACCACCGAAATCTGAATTTAGTAATAAGATGTGATGCCACGGTTTCCGATAAAGTGTGTAGTAGTGGTTTCAAATACATTACGCTTTCGGGCTTGTCATGAAATAATAAAATTTGCTTGAATCTTTATATTGATTTAATTATGATAAAATACTTAGATATGCCTCAATGGCTATAAATAGATAAAAAGGAACTAATACTGAAGTAAAAAGAATAAAATGAATTGTTAAACCTTACCCAACGGTTTTTCCATTTCTCTCGACCTGACCGGGTATAGGACCCACATCGATGGCAGGCTTCTCCACTCGCATGAGCTAGCCATTGGGCACGCTCCTCCGTTTTTGTTGTTAACAGGGGCACTTGCCGGGTAGAGTGGCGTTCCGCTTGTGTGCCCATTTATGATATAGGGCTATGTGATTTCATTGCATAACGCTATAGCATAAATCGGTTACGTTTGCAATTCTTATTTGAGGGAAAGAGTCATACAAAGTGCTTTTATATGAATTTTTCACTCAAATGAGAAATACATGGCCACGTCTACGTTTGGATCTTGATCTGGTTGGGAGGGTGCAAGGGGGCATCCATCCATCTGGATGCCCCACTCTTATTTGTAGGCCATAAGAATCCTCAGTAACGACGAAGTTCTTTTAAGTCCGTCTGTCTTCCCCAGGTTCAGTTTGTCCTTTGCGTCAACAATTTCCGACCTTTAGTTGGTTACCTCCTTTTCGACTTTGGTCGACATTTCTTTGACCCCGGAACTCGTGGATGTGAAATTCGTTTGCAGTAGGTCCTTGTGCTGGGGAAAAGAACCCGCCCTTGACACCTCAACGCTAGCCTGCCAGCGCATTCATGCGTCCCACATCGAGGCCAATCTCAGCGGATCTTAACATCCTCTTCCGCTTAGGCAGCAGGCCATCGCTGCAGTCTTGCACGGACATTCATCTATTCATTTCAGTACAACCTGACTACAAAATTTGATGTTTCTAGCTTAAGTAGTTTGCGAGAAAAAGTGCTGTGATACACGGACGGACGGGTGGACGAACAGACGGAAAGACAGTATGCGATTTTAGTAGGGTTTTGTAAAACTATTTTACAAAATCCGTTGCATCAGGATCCATTTATTCGAACAATGACATAGCTTTATACATATTTTTAAATGCCGTGGACATCTTTTCTAATTTGTACCCAGTGTTCATTTCATAATCATCGCTTTCTGATTCATCTAAAAGGTTGATGTTTCTATCTGATTACATTGTGACCAGGTCGTCCGTTGATAATTCTTACTCCACCATGTCTAGTAACAGCTCAATGTCCTCTTCTTCTAACTCCAAGCTCAAATTGTTAGCTGTTACTAAAATATCATTGGTTAATTCTTGAACACTTGCCTCAATATTGCTTTTGTCCTTATCCATTTCGAAACTCGGAAAAATCTTCTTCCAGACTCCAATCATACACGATTTTGTTACCTGTTTCCATGCTCTGGAAAAAATGTGAATTGCTTTTAGCACATTGAACGATTTTCCAACATGTATCAGAACTAAATGCAATTCCTATGAACGCTGCAGAATTTATATTTTAATCTACGTGGTACAATGTGCACAACAAACTGAGTTTCGAAAGATTTGAAATGAAAAAAAATGCCATTAAAATGGGTGAAATAAAAAGCTTTTAGAAAAAAAGAAAACCGACTCGGAAATGCTCTAAAAAGGATGAAATAAATTTTATGGAAGCGGTGGCAAATTGGTTTCTATATTTCAACATAAATACTTCCAACATCTGCACCATCACAAAAGAATCGGGGAAAAAAGTGCCTGGTCCTCACCGGTAACCTTGGTGGTGAGGCCAGGTAAAGTCCGTCTTTGTCTAGATGTCTAGAAAGTCAATGCAGTGACCATCAAAGACACGTGCCCCCTTCCGCTCATCGATGGAATATTGGGAAAACTGCCGAAAGCAAATTACATTACTCGATGAGGAATCGAGGGATAAGACCACCTTCACAGTGCCCGGACGACCATTATACCAGGTCGTCACAATGCCTTTTGGCGTATGTAACGCTTCGCAAACGATGACCCGCCTGATGGATAAAGTAATTCCAGCTCATCTGAAACATCAAGTGTTCGTGTACCTGGATGATATTCTACTCATCACAGAAACGTTTGAAGAACACCTCCTACTCCTGCAAGAAATATTCCTGCATATCAGTAACGCGAGACTCATCATCAATGTCCAGAAAAGTAAGTTTGTCATCAACGAAGTCCGATATCTAGGACATGTCATCGGACATGGCACCACCAAAACGGATCCGTTCAAAACTTGGGCGATTCATGAGTTTCCCTTACCGAAAACTGTTAAGCAGCTACAACGTTTCCTTGGAGTGTGAGGTTGGTACCGAAGGTTCGTTCGGAATAACGCAACAGTTTCAGCGCCTCTGTTGGACATGCTCCGGAATGGGAAGTTCATTTGGACCGAGCTCAGTCGAAAGGCATTTGAAGAGCTCAAACAAGCCTTTACATCAGCTCCAGTCTTGCACAGCCCCGACTTTAAGAAGCCCTTCTCCATTCATATTGACGCAAGTCAACATAGAGTTGGAGCTGTGCTTGTGCAATTGATCCAAGAGGGAGAGGAAGCTCCCATTGCTTTCATGTAAAATAAGCTGAACTCGGCCCAAAGGAACTACACCGTATCCGAGCAGGAAGGTCTGGCAGCGGTGATGGCTGTGAAGAAATTGTGAGCCTATATTGAGGGACACCAGTTTGAAATCATCACAGACCACGCTTCGCTACAATGGCTGATGAACCAAGTGGACTTACATGGACGTCTAGCCTGATGGACTCTTAAACTGCAAGGGTTCAAATTTGCCATCAAACACCGAAAAGGGACCCAGGACATCGTGCCCGATACTTTTTCGCGAATGTTTTCACCAGAGGGAGCAGAATTGACAGTGAATGACGAGGGCCCCATTGAGATAGATTTAGACAGCCCTCATTTTGAGTCAGACAGCTACAAAGAGTTGAGGCAAATCATCGTAACCCAACAAACACAGTTGTCTGATTTGAAAGTGATAGACGGCTACGTTTATCGACGAAATGAATACGCCACAAGTGATATATGGCAGGAAGAAGAGTCCTGAAAACTCTGGGTTCCGGAGGAAATGACTCAAAAGCTAATCCTCCGCGCACACGACCCTCCTTTAAGTGCCCACGGTGGCTGAGTACAGATGCTTGGGTGACTTAAGAAGTACTAAAATAAATTTCATCCCAGGTCAAAGACTACCTGAGCGCCTGTGCGACCTATAAAAGCACTAGAGGGCCCAACCAGCACGTACTTTAACGTATGCACATAGATCTAGTTGGTCTATATCCTCATTCTTCTATGGGACACATCGGAGCTATCGTTGTGCTAGACCAGCTCTCGAAACTCCACTGGTGGAACGTATTTGCAAATTCCCGACTCCATTCATCGTGAAATTGGAGGAGGGTCGAGAGTTCCACGTGTTCGGGGTACCAGAAAGTGTGTACTCGGACAACGGAGTACAGTTTCGATTTCGGCAGTTTAAGGGTCTACTCGAACAGTACGGTGTCAAATACCAACTCACGCCCATATACTCTCCTCAGTTCAATGCATCTGAACGTTTGAGTCGCACACTGTTAACCGCGATCCGTTCTTATGTCCATCCAACTTAGAAAAATTGGGACCGCAAATTGTCCGCCATCACTTGCGCTCTGCGGTCGTCTTATCTCTCCGTTACCGGGGTCTCGCCTTACTTTGCCGTCTTTGGACAGCACATGATTTGCCATGGCAAATCATACAAGCTATAACGGCAATTGAAGTGTTTGAGAGATCCCGTTGTTGCACTGGAGCCTCACAAGCATTTAGGAGACCTCCGCCAACAAATCGGATGGAAGATAAAGGCCACAGGATGTGCAAATGAGGCACACTACAACCTCAGGTCTCGACCTTCCGATTTTAAAGAAGAAGATGAGGTTTTTCGTCACAATTTCTGCCAAAGTGACGCCACTGGACATTACAACTCCAAGCTAGATCGGCGTTTCTTGAAAAGCCGGGTACAGAAGGTTGTAGGACCCAATCGTTACCTGCTAATCGACCTATCGTGGAAAGAAGTATCACGCAAAAGACCTGCATTGATAGTTACATATATACGTCTGTTCTGTCCGTTCGTACTTAGTTTCAACCACACGCAAAGCTTACATACTTTCAACAAAACGTAAATATACGGGTCAGTCTGTCTGTCCATTAATCGTTTTCTCCAATCGTCCCGCTCCGTGATCTGACCCTGAAAGCAATCGATTCTCCAACTGAAGATCCTTCAGCTCCTTTTTCGCAACCCTCGTCACCTTGGGATTGCGAGAAAATTAGCTGCCCTGTAGTAATTGAGCAGTCGCACCAGCAAACTGCTCGAAAACCTTTCTATCTCCTATTCAACATTTTAATGGCAGATTTAAGAAAATATTTAATTACTTCCATTCATATTCGTAATTTGTAAAATAGTTTTCTTTCTTATTATTATTATTATTAAATGTAATTTTATATCAATTTTCCTCTATGTTAAATTTAAACATTTTCCTTTACTTAGATTATTCTTAAGATTTCACTTTTTTTACCATTTAGATTTTTTTTTGTTATTCTTTACTTCAGTTAATTTTTCTTGAAAAAATTTTAAATCTGCCAATTAAAATTTTGAACATGAGAACACTGATTTAGTGGCCTTGAACGGTATATTACATCACCGAAGGCAATCGCACGCGGCTGAGTGAGCTGATGCAATTTACCGTGTACACGGTAATGGAAAGAAGAAAAATCGGGAATTTCTGGGACGGATGGGGGAGTCAACTAACAGCCACTACTCGAGAAAGACGGGTTGAGCACACGGCTGCGGTGCAAAATACGTACGGTATGAGAAGTGTTGGTAAAAGTGCCATCAAAACCATTTAAAGACCGGGTATTAAATTCAAAAGTGTAAATTGAAAACCATTTCCGCCCATTCACCCTTTTAACTCCAATACATTACCATTTCCCTATGAAATAGTGCTCCCAAGGAAAATTGCATTTGTTTGGACGGGAGATCGTGAAGAAGTTATGTTCGCAAGCGTACGTAAGTTAACGTTCCTTGTTTTATTTGATCAGGTTATAAAATATTTTGGCTGTTCTTCACAGATTGAACTTATAGTATTCGTCATTTGCCTATGGAAGTAATTTAATTTATCATAAGGTTGAAAGCAATTAATCAAATCATAAGTTTTTACACCTAGATGCAATAGCTTCTTTCCTTTCAGTTTCCCTTGTATATTACTAAGCATGTAAGCTTTTACTATAGGTTGCTTAAATGCATAAACAATTCGTTATGTTGGGATTAAAATTTAAACAATCCAAGCGATACGTATAATTCGACTAATTTATTATTTCATCCAATTTCTCTTAACTTTTTTTGCTGAACTACTTCTTTTTCTATATTCTATTCTAATTAGCTTGTCTGTAAGACATTGAGTCCTGTTTAAAGTCTTGTAACGAATGAAAACCTTATTGAAAACTCAACTATGTCCATAAGTTCAGGTGTCCGGTTATTTATGCAGTTTTCACTTTTCTGTGTTATAAAATTAAGTATCAGATAAGGTGAAGTCTTGAAAGATTCTTTTCATCAATTCGTCAATTATTGTCTCAGATGAAGGGCCTTCATGAGAATTTTCAAAACAGAGGCTAGTATTGTACTACATTTTTCCTTTTGTTTGGATCATTTACGATTGACGCAAAAATCTGAAAAGAGAATTAATTTGTGAGTATAAAAGCAACAATAACCACCGAAATCTGAATTTAGTAATAAGATGTGATGCCACGGTTTCCGATAAAGTGTGTAGTAGTGGTTTCAAATACATTACGCTTTCGGGCTTGTCATGAAATAATAAAATTTGCTTGAATCTTTATATTGATTTAATTATGATAAAATACTTAGATATGCCTCAATGGCTATAAATAGATAAAAAGGAACTAATACTGAAGTAAAAAGAATAAAATGAATTGTTAAACCTTAACCGACGGTTTTTCCATTTCTCTCGACCTGACCGGGTATAGGACCCACATCAATGGCAGGCTTCTCCACTCGCATGAGCTAGCCATTGGGCACGCTCCTCCGTTTTTGTTGTTAACAGGGGCACTTGCCGGGTAGAGTGGCGTTCCGCTTGTGTGCCCATTTATGATATAGGGCTATGTGATTTCATTGCATAACGCTATAGCATAAATCGGTTACGTTTGCAATTCTTATTTGAGGGAAAGAGTCGTACAAAGTGCTTTTATATGAATTTTTCACTCAAATGAGAAATACATGGCCACGTCTACGTTTGGATCTTGATCTGGTTGGGAGGGTGCAAGGGGGCATCCATCCATCTGGATGCCTCACTCTTATTTGTAGGCCATAAGAATCCTCAGTAACGACGAGGTTCTTTTAAGTCCGTCTGTCTTCCCCAGGTTCAGTTTGTCCTTTGCGTCAACAATTTCCGACCTTTAGTTTGTTATCTCCTTTTCGACTTTGGCCGACATTTCTTTGACCCCGGAATTCGTGGATGTGAAGTTCTTTTGCAGTAGGTCCTTGTGCTGGGGAAAAGAACCCGCCCTTGACACCTCAACGCTAGCCTGCCAGCGCATTCATGCGTCCCACATCGAGGCCAATCTCAGCGGATCTTAACATCCTCTTCCGCTTAGGCAGCAGGCCATCGCTGCAGTCTTGCACGGACATTCATCTATTCATTTCAGTACAACAGTAGTTTGCGAGAAAAAGTGCTGTGATACACGGACGGACGGGTGGACGAACAGACGGAAAGACAGTATGCGATTTTAGTAGGGTTTTGTAAAACTATTTTACAAAATCCGTTGCATCAGGATCCATTTATTCGAACAATGACATAGCTTTATACATATTTTTAAATGCCATGGACATCTTTTCTAATTTGTACCCAGTGTTCATTTCATAATCATCGCTTTCTGATTCATCTAAAAGGTTGATGTTTCTACCTGATTACATTGTGACCAGGTCGTCCGTTGATAATTCTTACTCCACCATGTCTAGCAACAGCTCAATGTCCTCTTCTTCTAACTCCAAGCTCAAATTGTTAGCTGTTACTAAAATATAATTGGTTAATTCTTGAACCCTTGTCTCAATATTGCTTTTGTCCTTATCCATTTCGAAACTCGGAAAAATCTTCTTCCAGACTCCAATCATACACGATTTTGTTACCTCTTTCCATGCTCTGGAAAAAATGTGAATTGCTTTTAGCACATTGAACGATTTTCCAACATGTATCAGAACTAAATGCAATTCCTATGAACGCTGCAGATTTTTGCCGTAGTGGTAATTTATATTTTAATCTACATGGTACAATGTGCACAACAAACTGAGTTTCGAAAGATTTGAAATGAAAAAAAAAAGCCATTAAAATGGGTGAAATAAAAAGCTTTTAGAAAAAAAGAAAACCGACTCGGAAATGCCCTAAAAAGGATGAAATAAATTTTATGGAAGCGGTGGCAAATTGGTTTCTATATTTCAACATAAATACTTCCAACATCTGCACCATCACAAAAGAATCGGGGAAAAAATGATGTGGCACCCTTCCATAAAATTTATTTCATCCTTTTTAAGTTTTTTTTTCTCTATAAGTTCTTAATCCCTTTGAATGCATGCGGGTATATCATCAATGGTTTGATTTTGTATGCATCACGATTGTCACCAATAAGTGAAGTTATTCGATCTTTTGTGATTTTAAAGCCAGGAATTGATTATATCGGCTTAGAAAGGTAGGTTATATCCGGCATTTTTTTCCAAAAGAGTGCTGTCTCGTCAGCAATGAATATTTGCTCCGGCATATAATGTCCATCTTCTATTGTCTGCGCCACAGATTTTATAAATTTGTATGCAGCATTTATATCCACACTTGCTGCTTCTCCCGATACATAAAACTTATGAAAGCCACCTCTTTTTTTAAACCGATTGAACCATCCACTGCTTCTACGAATGTAGTCTTTGTATCGTTATGTTCCTTCTTAAGGTCTTTGAAGATGCTCTTTGCGTTTATCAAATTCAAGCTTAGGGAACATCGGTTTTGAATGTGTTCTTCCATCTAGACAGTAAGTTAGTTCTCCGTTTCACAAATTAGACCGGACCTTAGCTTTGAAATAACCGTCGATTTAAGTGACGTAGATTTCTCAACAGTATTTCTAATGCTATCTTTAACTTTCACTATCATATTTATGGTAGATACTCAAAACTGACGTAAGATAGGAAGCCATATGGCAGCAGCGCTTACTACCACATACATGACCATTAGTAGGCCGACTTTACTGGCTAACTTACATGGCGGTATATGGAGAATTATGGAGGTGCCAACGAAAATTCGAGGTTTTGTACGATTTTGAGATGAATTTCTACAGTAAAATTCAGATAGTCCGCGGAGAACACAATAGTGCTCCTAGTGAAGTGAAAATTATTTCAGTTCTTATATCCGTTTAATTTTTATCGTTTTCCAAAGTGAATTAATAGGAGTTTGTTTACTTCTCAACGCTGAGCTATGAGTGGAAGGTGCAAAACATGTGCTTCACTTGCTCGTCTTGAAGAGTTTATGAGTACAGTGGACAGTGCAAGGTGAATTTATAGCATGCGCGGAATGCGTTTCGTACGTTTTCACTCGGAAAATAGTATATATTACGCAATATAAGCAATTACTAATGCCGCAGTTAGCTGACATCTCTAGGAAGCTTGTACATAGTAAGCCGACTCTTACATATGCAAGTTGCTACCATACTTCCTATCTAACGTCAGTTTTGTAGAGACTGCCATATTGCGAAGTACTGCAACCTCCGACAAACTTTTTCCTGCTCCGTACATGTTAATAATTGTCAGTTTTTCCTCCATATCAATAGCTCTCCCCTTTTTCTGTTGGGCACATGAAATTTTTAGCCACGCACTTAATACACACACTTAAGGAGAAATAATTGATGCAGTAAATATATCTTCAACAAGTAAATAAGCAATAAAATGTTTAACTTAACTTTGAACATTCAATGGGCTAGGCTAGACGCGGCCGTAAAACAGATTGCCGCTTCTTTTAACAAGGTTTATCCTCAAACCACGAACGCATTTTCAATCTCCCGTGCGAGATTTTTTCCCTTCAGCTTAAGATGCCTTGATACTAAGGCAAATTTCTCGGACGCCGTGTCCGTTCCGTCCAAGAAAACTTTGCTTAGCGGTTTGAGGATGGCAGCAACCTGTCGCATATGTACCCACTCATTTGTGTGGGGAGTCGTTGCGCTAACAAGAAACTGTTATGCATAGGATGAAGATGCATATGGTTTAATGTGCAACTTATAACATTTATGCATGCATACACCTAATTGGCGTAGTAACGATCAAAGTACATCTACGGTTTATGTAAAATACTGGAAATCATACATTTTTAAATTAACTAAAGAATTTATCTAAAGATTTTTACGTAAGTGCGGATTTACGTAAGTCGAAGCTTGCGTTAGTTGAGGTCTGACTATATATATATATATATATATATATATATATATATATATATATATATATATATATATATATATATATATATAAATATATATTTATATATATATATATATATATATATATATATATATATATATATATATATTTATATGTATATATGTATATATATATATATATTTATGTTCATATGTGTATATATATATATATATATATATATATATATATATATATATATATATATATATATATATATATATATATGTATATACATATATATTAACATATATATATATATACATATATATATATATATATATAAATATATAAATATATATATATATATATATACATATATATATATATACATATGTATATACATATATATATATATATATATATATATATATATATATATATATATATATATATATATATATATATATACGAGTATATATATATATATATATATATATATATATATATATATATATATATATATATATATATATATATATATATATATATATATATATATATATATATATATATATATGAAGTCAACCGTGGTTATAACAAACCTCTAGGGACCGTAAGAATTGGTTCGTTATAACCGAAGCTCGTTATATCCAAATATTAAACCAAAACCAAGAAATATTTTTTCCGCAAGTTTATTTAAAGCCAAATAATAATATTTTGATTAATGAACAAAATAAATAAGTATGTATGTACTTCGAGATAGTACCAAAACGCAAACTTTCCAATTAATCTGAAATATAATATTAAATGTCCATTAATACGTAAATTCGTTACTTTAAATAGTCTGTTATTTTTGTTTGAAGCTCTTGAATTTTCTGCGTATCTGTATAAGCTTCAATTTTTACCAATTTATTTGATGTATTTTGTGGTACACCATGAAACTGGAAAAATCGACGAACTTCTGTTAGTTTTTGCACTATTGATGTAGTAGTTGCAACTGGACCCTTAGTTAACTCGTCCTCGGTTTCACCATCAGAGCTACCATTATTCTCCAGCGCTCAGTCGTGTCGTGGGACTTTTGGGACACCCTCTGTTCATGCTGAGCCACCTTACATAAAAACACTAACACGGAGGGATAAGGACGGGAAAGCGGGGAGGTCATATTGAGAAATGAAAAAAAGATTTTTAACTTAGTACATTGTGACCGTTTTTATTTTAAATTTGAAAAACACACAACAAAAATTCGTGAAGAAAAGAATAATATTGTAAAACAAAACTAGCCTCTTGGTTTTCAAATGTATTCGTAAAGTCATGAGAGAAATCGACAAAAATTATCAAGCGCAAAGCTACTACAACTAATAAATGTGTAATATAATGAAAGGAAATAAAATGGAAAACAAAAATGTGTGCATTACTCACCTCTATTGATGCTGCTGAGCGCTCGGCAACTGAAGAGGGGCACAGAAAAAAAAATTAAATCCACGAACTTTACGTTTTATTTTTTCTTTTGCGTTAGCATAAAACAACAAAAACAAATATAAACTTTATTTTAACTTTATAATCTACACAGCCAGTAATCCACTGTATGGCAGTTTATCCCCATTCTAATTCAAGTAATCAATTCACGTCTACTTCTAATTAATTCATTCAAGTTTATTCTCTCTACAAAGGAATCCGACCACTGATTTTCTTCTCGCGTCTTTCATTTTTTTTTTATAGTTTAAGAGTTCCGGTACTCGAGTGTTTGGCTATTGTTAAAACTAGCACTTGCCACTTAATCGTTCATACTTTTTTTTATATTTCAATCACTATACCCATTTGGTCTCGATTTCAAATTCCGTCCATTCGGATTCGAAAGCATTTCATTGTCTATCTTCTGTTAAGAAGTCCGTTAACTGCACTATAAATTCAATTATAATTTTTATTTTCTATCTGTAAACTTGTCTTAGTTTTCTTTTTGAAATATACAATAATAATAATATTCACAACAAGATATAAAACTTGGAATTCTTTTTTTTAACTCGCGATTTTTCATCCACGTACGAATTTTCTATCACTGTTCACCTCCGTCTCAAACAGATTCTTCGCTTTTTCAACCGTCACTCTTCCAAACTCCATCCCATCTCAACCCCAAAATCAGACTCGACACCGCCAAAAAAACTCCCTCTTCTTCGCAAAACCAAATACTGAATGCGTATCGACAAACGCAACAATTTCCATTTGCATAAATGGCAATTTGCATAGCCATGAAAGCATTTGATTAGATGCAAATTATCATATACATACGGAAACAATTCTTTTTGCCGATACTCCAAAAAGAGTGCTTCCCTGCGCTCGGGGAACTTGAACCCGAGAGAATCCACGACGCTACCAACGGAGCCACCTTCTGTTGATTTCCAATTCATCGAATTAGCAACTTCAACTCTTTCTTGATGGGCGTGGGAATGAAATTTATTAGTAGGGAAACGTGAATGAATTTTTGTTAGTATGAAAAATAAAGTTTGGTAGTGGGAGCTAATGAATAAAATTAGTTAGTATGAAGGAAGAAATTGGGTTTTGTTAGGAAAAATGTTTCGAATGAAATTTTTTTGATCAGAATTAATGAATGGAGTGTTGTTAGTGGGAAAATTATAATTATTATTACATTCCTATTTTTCGCCAATTGAAAATAAGGGAAAACGGTAGGATTGTGCTCAGGGGGAAATAAAAATTATAGGGTAATCGTTAAATGATAATAAAATTTAATAAATTTATTTAGGAAAAGGGTATATATGCCCAAAGGAAGGTGGAGATGTTACGGCGGCAATTCGAAGTTGCGAATGGGAGAAAGCCGGTACGCCGGAATTCGCAACATAACTCCTCATCCGCTAAAAATGTCGAGGTTAAAGGGCTGTCATCTGCAGTATTGCCGCCTGGAATGCTTCTTAATAGCCATTCATTAAGGTGGAGCAAGTCCCCCTCATCAGATTCATCGTCACTGTTGGTCGCCAATAGTCCTGCATGTTTATATCCATTTTTTATTGTTTCAGTAGATACTTTGTGCCAAGATTTGTGCAACATATTGACCGCTTCAAGTAATGTGACATTTTTTTTGTTCTTTTTTGCGGTAGGTAGGTGAATGCCATTTATGCACAGAGGGTGGGACTCTCATGCTCGTAAGAAGGCGACTGGACTACCCACTAAACACCTCCCCTGTCAACCTGAGAACCCAGCCTGGAACCGTTTGACACATTACTTCGGGCCAGGTCTCGTTTTGTTACGCCATGAAGCGCCTACCAGCTGGGGGGATCCCTTTCCTAGCAGGAGAAGAGAGGGAAAGAGGAAGTGCCAGAAGAGCGATCCCCCAGCCCCAGCGCCCCTGGCTGCTGTGAGTCCCTTTTATATTTTAGGACTGCTCGAGCATAATGTGCCAACTGGTTCCATTTGTCAACCGTCTCCCTGTAGGGACCCTTTTATCGCCTGACCCATTTTGTGCACCAAAAAAATGTGCGGCAGGCATTGTCTTCCTCTTCTGAGCAAAACTGACAATCGGGGGACCGTGACTTACCAATCTTGTGTAGGTAAGACTGAAAACACCCATGCCCGCTCAAAAGCTGGGTCAGATAGAAGTCAGTCTCACCATGCCTTCGATTTAGCCACGGTCTCACATCCGGGATGAGGCGCGCAGTCCTCCTTCCCTTCGTGCAATTGACCAAAGACTACTGCCAATCGTTGAGCGAGCGCTGTCTCTCCTCGCAGACAACTATCTCCCTCGCATCCTCGTTTCGGCGCAGGTAAATAGTGCGGCGATCTCTAGCAAGGAGGGCGACAGGTATCACGCCTGCAATCACTCTCACCGCCGGATCAGAGACTGTCGGACACGAAGATGCATTTCTCAGCGCTCCACTTCTCTGTACCTGTGCCAAACGTTTTCGGTATACCTCCTTACTGAGAGCGTCGCCCCATACTTCTGCTGCGTAGAGTAGCACTGACCCTACAGCACTCATCAAGAGGCATTTTCATGACGGGCTGGGTCCACCTACGTTGGCCATAAGTTGACTCAGAGCCGATATTCCCGAAGCAACCTTCTCAGCTGTTGCCCTGATTTGCTCAGAGAAACTCATCTTCGAGTCGATCAGTAGCCCCAGGTACTTCACCGCTGGCTTCGATTCGATTTGTATGTCTCCAATACTGATCATCTTTACTCTAGGGATTCTCTTTTTTGTTGACCACTTCGGTTTTTTCCAGTGCTAAACTGAACTTGCAAGCAGTCATCCAGTCCCTTACCCGGCGCAAAAGCATACCTAGCCTAAGTTGCGCCTGTTCAACGGTGCGTCCAGCGACCAGAGCCGCAACATCATCCGCATAGTCGACCAAGTGTGACTCATCTGGCATCTCAAGTCTCAGTAGCCCGTTGTAAGACACGTTCCACAGGTCCGGACCAAGGATAGATGCCTGGGCAACACCCGACGTAATTTCCATCCTTCGTTGGCCCTGTGTCGTGTCGTAGAGCAGGCTTCGGTCCTTTAGGTAGTTCCTCAAAAGCCGCATTAGATATTCTGGAACTTGAAAAGAGTTTTCCAACGTGTCCAGAGTATCCACCCATTTAGCGGAGTTGAAGGCGTTCCTGACGTTGAGTGTCACCAACAGGACGATCCGTTGCTTAGGCCGGTTATGTGCCTCTGCCTTTTGACCGCATTCACCACCTCTAAAGCCGTACTGCCGAGGAGATAGGTCCCTAGCATCACGAATCGCGTCAGTGAGTCTTCCGTTGATGAGTTTCTCTAGCATTTTCCCAGCCGTATTTAGCATGTATAACGGGCGGTATGCAGACGGCGATACCGGATTTCCCTTCCCCTTGCTGATCAGCACGAGCCTCGCCACCTTCCATCGTACCGGGAAAACCCCTACCCGTAGGCAAGCGTTGAATGTGCTGAGCAGCAAGTCAGGACAATGGTGATAGACGAGCCGCAACACTCAGCTGGAACACCATCTGGAGCTGGAGTCTTCCTCGCTTTCAACGAGAGGACTCCTCCAGTTCCGGCTGTGTGAAGAGTGGACACTCGACTGCTGTTTCACCATGGACAGCGTCAACACGGACTGGATGGGCGGGGAAGAGTCCCCGCACTTTCGCGTCCATCTTTTCCGCGTCATGTATGCAAGGCTTCCGTAGGGCTTCAAGCTTCCGCATAACTAGCTTGTAGCCAAGGCCCCACGGATCCTTGTTCACACTGTCCACTAGGTCTTGCTAGCAGCGAGCCTTGCTATTGTTGATCAATTTGCGGATGCATTTCCAGGGTGACTTATATGCTCCCACCCAGTTGCATGCCTCGTCACCATTCCGCGCCCGTTGAGTCTCACGTCGAAGCTTGTGAGACTCCCTTCGCTTTTCAGCGATTTTAGTTGACCACCAGTACATTGGGGGCTAGCCGTGCCGGGGTCCTCGATTGGGCATAGAAGCGCAGCAAGCAGTCGTAATATTGCTTATAGTAGGGTTCACCACGTTGAGCTGCCAGCTCTTCCGTCCCCTCTGAAGCTCCCTGCAGTGGCTCACCTGCTGTGATCACCTCGACGAACCTCTCGACGTCCATCCTTCCGATGTTCCATCCAGTTGTAGAAGGCCGAGAGCACGGACGTCGGTAGACAGCATCACTTATCTCAAGCAGAACGCACTGATGATCACTTGCTGAGTAGTCCTCTAATACTTTCCAGTGGTGCATCCTCCATACTAAGGACTCAGAGGTGAATGTCACGTCTGGTATGGTTCCATCACAGCCAATACGGCGGAAAGTTGGCGTACTTCTGGTGTTTAGTATGACGAGCGCCATCCTGGCCGCTATTTCTAGGATTCATTTTCCCCGCGGATCCATTTGAGGCATGTCCCATTCGATGGCTTTAGCGTTGAAGTCGCCCCCAACGAGCACTTTGCACTCTGTGTTCAAGACCGCGCCCTCCAGAGCATGAAGCTTGGCTTAGAAAGATGATATCGATTCGTTAGGCGTTAGGTACACACTAAAGAAGGTGGTCCCTGAGCACCGGACCCATACGAAACCATCCCCCCATCCACAACTCTCCGCTTGGAAATCACTATTCCGAGCTCAGATGGTGGCAGTACCAGTTTCATCAGAACACCATAATGCTGGACTTTTATCATGGTGTTGTTCACTCAGCAGCAAGAAGTCGGCTTTCATGTCCCTCGCAAACTGCTCAAGCAGATTTTGGGTGGTTGAACTGCGGTGTAGGTTTAGCTGCAGGATACGGGCCATCGGAGCTCTGATTTTGCCTTGGCTAGGACTTCCTGGAACACCCGGTATTTTCCTGATCCCAAGACGTGTCCAAAATCAGGTCTTGGATCATCATCCTTGCAAAGAATACAGTGTGGCTCCTTCGTACACTCTTTTTTTTTATGTCCCATTTCACCGCATTTGTAACATAGGGAACTCCTATCGGGTCCTTTGCATACTTGTGTGGTGTGACCATAGCCAAGCCATTGAAATAGCGGGGCGTTTGTGACTTCCCGGTAACGAGTAGTTTTGATTTTTCCCTGCCAAACATGTTGGCACACACTAAAACAGTAACCCTTTCCTTCACGAATTGCCACCTTGGCACTGTATGCCTTGAAATTTCAAAGTTTTATCGGGAGTCAACTTGTAGAAAATACTGGCTTCGTCAGCGTTAAAAATGTCATCATCGCCAAACCTGTTTTTAATTGTAGGCCAAACAGTGCTTATCCCATTGTTCACTACATTTGTGTCTACGGATCCAGAAGTACCAACAATTTTGCTGCTACAAACATTATGGCGTGTCTTCCACCTTTCAATCCAGCCCCACTAATTGTTACATTACACAATTTTTGTTGCGTGAACCATTTTAGGAGCATTCATCCACATCATCATGCAATGGTTTATGCATTTTTTGTCCCACTATTTACACTTTCAAAGGCAAGAAGCAACTCGTCCTTTTTTTCCACATTGTTGCAATTGCCGACTTGCTTATATTTTTCTCACGACACACATCGCTTTGTTTTTTTCCACTTTGAACTTCGCGGATCATGTTGACTTTTTCCTTAAGGGAAAACACCATTCGCTTTTCACTCATACATTGTATGTATTGGACCCCACTGTAAAAAAAACAGGCGATCGGGAAGATATAACAGTAAAACAACGGTGGGATTAACTGCGAGTAGCCAGATTCATTCAGGCTTGCGTAAATTACCGATAGCCATCTGAAATCTGGAATCCAACTATGCATAATGGGAAACCCCAAATTACGCAAGCATATAAACCAGCACAGAATTATTGATATGTGGGTATTCTCCTAATTGTTTGACCAAAAGTTCGTTATATCCGATAATTATGACCCAGAAGTTCGTTATATCCGATATTGATTACCCAAGAGTTCATTATTGTGCGAATATTACGTTCACTAGAAACGAATGATCATTATAGCCGAGTTCGTTCTAACCAATACAATTTCTAAGGAAAATAGTGAAAATTAGATGGGACCTGCTAAATTTGTTCATTATATGCGAGGGTTCATTATAAACCGGTGCGTTATATATATATATATATATATATATATATATATATATATATATATATATATATATATATATATATATATATATATATATATACATACGAGTATATATATATATATATATATATATAAATATAAATATATATATATATATATATATATATATATATATATATATATATATATATATATATATATATATACTACTGTGGCCAAAAAATAAGGTGACATTTGAATTTAAACTGCGCGCGTCGAAGGATTTGAAGAATAATTTTTTTTAAAGGTTGGTAGTACTGTCAGTGACATCTATGTTAAATTTACATGTCAAAATATTCATTAGTGTTTGAGATACACCTCGTTTCCGGGATGGCCTTCAGTTCCGTCTACGCTGCGGCTTGAATCTCCTCTATCGTATCAAAACGGTGTCCCCGGAGCGGTCTTTTGAGCTTGCTGAACAGTCAGAAGTCGCACGGCGCCAGATCAGGTGAAGACGGTGGTTGCACAACGATATGGGTTGTTTTTGGCGAAATTATCACGAATTACGAGTGCAGTATGGGATGGTGCATTATCGTGGTGTAAAACCAAGAATTGTCTTTCCACAATTCCGTCCTTTTTAGGCGGATAGCGTTACGCAAACGATGCATAACGTTCAAATAATATTCCTTGTTGACTGTTTGGCCCGGCGGAGAGAATTTATAATGCACAACACCACGATAATCGAAGAAGAGAAGAGGTTGATGGTCGCCCAGGATGCTCTTCGTCTTCGACACGCTCACGGCCGGCTTGGAACTCACTATACCACTTGTAAAAATTTTTTAGACATAAACTCATCACCAGAGGCTTTCTGCACCATCCTCAATGTATCCTCAGCAGAAAATTGATTCCGTAAACAAAATTTAATGCAAATTCAACAAATTTCGACATCGCAAATAACGAAAAACTCACTTTTCGCAGCTCACAAAATGACGCGTTTCTCAAACACTAATGAATATTTTGACATGTAGATTTGAAATAGATGTCACTGACAGTACTAGCGACCTAAACAAAAAAATCTCCAAATCCTTCGACGCGCGCAGTTTAAATTCAAATGCCGCCTTATTTTTGGACACACACACACATATATATATATATATATATATATATATATATATATATATATATATATATATATATATAATTATGTTGGTAATCATGTCTGTCACTTATGCCGACAAGCTCGGCCATTTTGAATGTTCACTTGATTGGTGATAGCTGCTTTACTTGCACGTGTTTTCAATCGTCTTCGATTTTTACTTATTCAAAAAAATGGATCAAAGAACGTGTATCAAATTTTGTGTGAAAAACGAAATTAAGTGCGCGGATGCATTCCGAATGTTGACTGTGGCATACGGAGAAGCTACCTTGGACCGAAGCAACGTTTATCGGTGGTACAAAATGTTTTTAGAAGGCCGAGAAGATGTGAACGACGAAGAGCGTGCCGGACGCCCGAGCACTTCAACAACAGACGAAAAAATTAATGAAGTGGAGAAAATGGTATTGGCCAATCGTCGAATCACCGTTAGAGAAGTTGCTGAGGACCTAAACATATCGATTGGCTCGTGCCATTCGATTTTTATCAACGATTTGGGCATGAGACGGGTCCCCGCGAAATTCGTACCAAAATTGCTCAATTGCGACCAAAAACAGCAACGCATGAACATTGCTAATGAGATGTTAAACTCTGTCCACGACGAACCAAATTTGCTCCAGAGGGTCATAACTGGTGACGAATCGTGGGTTTATGGTTATGACGTAGAAACCAAAGCTCAATCATCTCAATGGAAGCTGCCGCATGAACCAAGACCGAAAAAAGCGCGCCAAGTTCGGTCGAATGTGAAAGTTTTGCTGACAGTTTTCTTCGATTGCAGGGGCGTGGTGCATCATGAGTTCTTGCCACAGGGAAGAACGGTCAATAAGGAATATTACCTGCAAGTTATGCGCAATTTGCGCGAAGCAATCCGCCAGAAACGCCCAGATTTGTGGGAGAACAAAAATTGGCTTTTGCACCACGATAACGCCCCTGCTCACACATCGATGCTTGTGCGCGACTTTTTGGCCAAAAACAACACACTAATGATGCCGCAGCCACCGTATTCCCCAGATCTGGCCCCCTGTGACTTTTTCTCGTTTCCTAAACTGAAGAGGCCCATGAAAGGACGACGTTACGCTACGCTTGACGAGATAAAGACGGCATCGAAGGAGGAGCTGAGCAAGATTTAAAAAAATGATTTTTTGAAGTGCTTCGAAGATTGGAAAAACCGTTGGCACAAGTGTATAATATCTCATGGGGATTACTTTGAAGGGGACAAAATAGATATTCATGAATAAATAAATAATTTTTGAAAAAAAAAAAAAATTCGCGATATTTTTTGAACACACCTCGTATATATATATATATATATATATATATATATATATATATATATATATATATATATATATATATATATATATATATATATATATATATATATATGTATATATATACAAATATGTATATGTGTATATATATATATGTGTATATATATATATATATATATATATATATATATATATATATATATATATATATATATATATATATTCATAAATATAGATATGTGTAGTTATATATACACATATATACCATATATATAAAATATTTATATAAATGCATATATATACGCATATATATATACATATATATATATATATATATATATATATATATATATATATATATATATATATATATCTGTGTGTATAATTATATACATAAAGTACTCTAAGTAATAGGTAAATTTCTCGTGAGACATGATGAATTACTACCGCTTCCATAAAATTCATTTCATCCGTTGTAGGGTGGTTTGAAGTCGGTTTTCTAGGTATTCCATTGAATAAACAACGATTTTCAAAATAATCAGTCATTCTGTCGAAAATAAGATTTAGAGACCTCCAGATCACGTTGCACTGTGCTAATTTTAAAATCACTTGGACTGCTGTATATTTCAATTTTCAAAATGAAATTTTATCGTGTCACCTTATCAAATTCTTTCCACGACTTGAAAACAACACGATATTCAATATTCATGAAGGTTATTTAAAGTTTTCGTCAGACTCGACCCGTAACATTCAAAGTTTTCACGATGACACTCATTCTAAACGCTTCAAATTAAAATGTTTACATAAATAAATCTACTGGCGAAGCCATAAAACGAATCGATTCAAAGTTAATTTGATTGGAACACCCTTGAATTAAGTCCCTCATACGAATATTTTCACCAATTTACACCTCATATGTCAATGTTCAATGAACGGACATAAATCGTATTTCACTCGCATAAATCATCAAACCTATCGGCGACACCACATTTTTTACATGGCACAAGTCAAAAATACAGTCAAATTTTACTTTTCTGTAATAAAATATCGTGTCGTTCTGGACTAACGTAAAATATCCAATCAAATTGATGAGGCTTCTCATAATTTTATGTTTGGTTACACTTCACTCACTTGAACCAAGAAAAATACTGCACGTCAGTTCCTTTTTTCAGCAGACAAATTAGGACTACATGCTTGACTTTGTAATTCACTCGCGTTTACTTTCGGTTAAGTCGTTTTTCATTTAAAAATTTTCAATTTTTAACCGACTTCCAAAGGAAGAAGGTTATCAATACATTACGTAAATTTTTTTTGTTCCTTTTTAATGTATATTCACGCATAACATTCCAAATAAGATAGATAGAAGAGTCCTATTTTCGTCAAATGATACGTCTTTCTTCTTTTTAGGTCTCATTTAAAGGACAAGAAATCCAAGAAGAAAATCGAAATATTCCGAAATTCACCCCGATTTATCACTATAACAGATCGACGCATGTAAGGATTTTGATTGTAGAGATTTGAGATGAAGGGCAACATATTATTTTTAAATTTGTCAGTACAAAATTGTAATCCTTACAAGGACTCTGGATATATTAAAAATTGAATTTAAATGATCTTTCGAATGAAAAATGCCAATTATCTTACACTCTTCAAGGATTTAATGGAGATACCGTTTCTTTGGTGACGGATCATAAAGCTATAAGTATCATTAATTTTTTGCATATATGGTGCACTTTAGTCAATCGTTTATACCAGAAGTATCCAATAAATTATTTTTAAATGCAGCATAAATACAATTCAACATGATTTAGAGCAATTTCATTGGGGACATTTCAGGAGACTTTTCTCTTCCGCAATCATCCTTCGTCTAATAATGATGAACTTATATCCTTAGACGTAAACGTTATAGGAAAAATGTCGTAGCAGTCTTTGGATATAGACGTCTTTTAAATCGTTCCTGTGATAGGTTTTTAAAACTTAAAGTAATTTTTTAAAAAACGCCATTCCGAAGTTAACTTTTATCGGAAAAAGCTTATATCGCCGAAGTAATCGATTCAGGAAATTTCTATCGAATATTATTTTCCTTCGATTAGTAAAGAAAAGCAAAGAACTCAAGAAAACTTCAAGGCCGCTAGTATGGAGGCGCCCGACGGCTTCCCACCGTTGAGGCAACCTGGGGAAACGACGAAAACGAAACTGGCGATAGTCACCAAGAGAAAACATAACTAAGAAAACTACGCAGATGGAGGTCGCAAGCTACAAATAATAGCGGACAATCAACAAATAACCAGATTGCAAAAAGAAAATGATGAACTTATGCTAGAGATCAGTCCCTATTCAAGAAAGGGATGAAGGATCAAAAGACGCAGCAGCAAAATCAATGGCAATAGGTAACAAAGGCTAAGAAAAGTGCAAAACAAACAAATCCAAAAGAAGTTCTAAGTACTGGTAGCACCAACTAGAATCAAAACTATTTTGCAGCGCTGGAGGGATTAACCGAAGAAATGGAAATTGAGGAGAACATCGAAGGTAATTCTAACTAAGATAATGATTTTAATTTTATTCAGTATTTAAAAAATAAAAAAAGGAAATGAGACCAGCCACAGTTCCGCTGGTTCCTCTGAAAAAGCTTCCAAAAAGGAAGAAAAAGTTCTGCCAATCAATGTGTTTGGACAAAGTGGAATGATATGATTCGGCTATTGCCAGTCAAAAATAAACTAGCCAACATCGAGAGTGAAAGAGTTAATACCGAAAAATTAACTATCAGGACAAAATCACTGGTTGATTGCAAGTCAGCCAAAGATGCGCTGAATTTCCACACTACACCTATACCCCAAAAAGTGAGAAGAATCAAATTTTTTTGTTGAAGAGTTTGGACTGCGGAGAGGATACGGTCGATCTTCTTCAGGTGCTCAGAGATGCTGCACCAGAAATTGAATTTGTTTCACTCAAAGCGATGAGAAGGTTGACCATAGAAAGGAAGAATTTACAACTTTACCTGGTATAAAGTGCAAATAAGAGCAGTCCAAGTGCCCTTCAACAAATAAGGTACTTAAATTTCAGAGTGGTGAGGTGATTTAGGTCATACAGCTGCCAACTGCGCCATGCACTATCGGTGCGTCAAACGCAAAGACATTCATACTCCCGGTGAGTGCAAATTAGCTCAGACCGAGTCTGAAGAAAAATTATCCTGCGTTAACTGCGGTTTTTTTTTGTCACCCAGCATCATATCGAGGATGCTCCGGATATCAAGAAGCAAAAGTTAAATTTGTTCCAAAGCAAAAACAAGTACACCGCAATGTCATACCTTCTAACTTCGTCGAGCCCAGAGTATCATTTGCACTCGCCACTAGACCACCAACAGAAAGTGCTGCAAATAATGTAAGTGGCCATAAAGAGCTGCTTCTTAAAATTTACCAGCAACTAAATTCTTAATCGGAGAAAATCGATAAATAAGATTCAAAAATTAACTTTGCTTTTCAGCGTTTAGATCTTTCAAATGTCTAAAATAACTTGTCATCCAGTCATATGCCCATGGATAGGCTTCGTCGCATCATCATCAACGTCAACTCTATTGTTACTCTATATTGACGTGATTATCTCCTTGAATTCATTGTTGAGCAACAGTCTGACATCATGCTTCTCACTGAAACCCATCACAATTCATGACACTTCATGACATTCAAGGATTTTAAATTCATAAGAAACGATAGGGTAAACGGTGATGGGGGAGGTGGCACCGGGATATTGGTTCAAAGACCGTATTGCTTCCAAAATATTGAAAAAGTCGAATTCAAAGACTTTGAATTTCTTGAAGTGTCCGTTATTAAAATTTCACTGCCCGGTGGGGACAATCTCTTCGTTATCTCTGCCTATACAAGTAGTCAAAATGTTCTCAAGTTCAGAGAGGAGCTTTATTCCTTGTTTGAAATACTCGAATTGAACAGGCTGCATAATTATTATAATTTTTGCTAGTGACCTGAATGCCAAGCATAAATCATGGCTATACACCACCAATAACAGAGAACCAAATTAACTATAGGTGCACTCTATATGGGTCGGAGCTCCCAAGATACCCTAGGACAAATTCATATTTGGACCTCTGCATTGCTGACGCAAGACTTAAATTCAGCTTTAATAGTCCTCAACGGAAACTGCAAGTGCTTCCTGATGAAAGCAACCATAGCGCAGTCGAAATGGAAATCAATCCTCAAATTGATGATCTCTTTCCCATTCCAGTACAACATGAGAAATATCGGTTGAATTTGAAAAAAAAACAGACTGGGGAACAATAGAAGTTTAATCAAGAGTTCCAGATGCAATGTCCTCCTTCTGATAATGGTGACGCTTACTCAATGGTTCCTAATGACAAGAATCCAACTAACGATGAAAAAGATCTCTATTTGTCGAAGTTAACGAAGCTGACGTTGGAAACGATTGAGAAAGTAGTTCCCAAGATTAAACATCGAATCAATATGGAAGGATATGAAATAAGGTTGAAAAGATTGAAAAGCCTTCTTTTCGCACGCGTCAACAATATTTACTGGTGATTTTCGAACTACAACCATCCCTTGTTGAATTTGCTGAAATTACACCTGAAGAATGTCCGGAACTTAACCCATTCATACTTCAGGAGAGTGGTCAGCAATCAATGGGCGGAAAAAGTGAGGCATATTAGCCCACAGGGCCCAGATGGCGTTTTCACGAAAGTGAATAGCTTATTCCATAAGAGGTCTCGAGTGAAGGTATCGAATCTTGAAGTCCTTAGTGATGAGATAAATCTTCTCGATAGGGGCAGTGTCGAATCGGTAGTACGACTCCAGATAGAAATGGAAACAGGATTGTATGTTATATGATGGATTGGATAAACTTGCCCTGATTGGAACACATTTTGAATTGGTTTATCTACCTAACCCTGCGAGAGATAATCAAATATTTTCAGAGGTCGTTGAAGCAAAAGTTTCCGACTTCAAATCAAGCCTGAACCACGAATCAATTCTTCATTTCAATGAAACATTAATATCTGACTTCATACCGAGCTTGAATCTTATTGATTATTTTGTCAGCTATGAAGACTTGTGTTTCATACTTGGCACGATAAAAGACAAGAAATCATGTGGTACTGACGGTATTCCAAATATAGTTCTCTGACATTTGCCTGAAGTTGCTATTAGGAATTATTGCTTATTGTTCGACAACATGTTGAGGAATTCATATTTCCTAAATGAGTGGAAAACGGCCAAGTTATTGTATGAATTGAGCAGTCACTTAAGCAAACTGCTCGAAAACCGGCATAACACTGATCCGAATCTTAGTTGCAGATTTGAAAGATTTAATTATTCCAATTTATAGTTTTATAAATTATAAAATATTTTTTTAAATTAATATAAATTTTATATTATCTTTTTCTCTATATTAAATGTAAGTTTTTATTTTTAATTATATTCCTTATGGTATTTATCTTTTATTTTATTAATATATTAAAAAATTTGCCACTAGACAGGGTGAAATAAAAAACTTTTAGAAAAAAAGAAAACCGACCTCAAATTGTCCTAAAATGCATGAAATAAATTTTATGGAAGCGGTGCAAATCAACTTTCCCGTTTTAAAATATAAACTTCAAACAGGTGTACGATTACATAAGGAACAGGGTGAAACTGAGATGGCACCGCTTCCATAAAATTTATATTATCCTTTTTAGCGGATTTTGAAGTCAGTTTTCATTTTTTTCTGAAAATTTTTTCAATGCGAAATTCATATTTAGTCAACTGACAGCTTCAGGCCAGCATATTTCTGCTTCAAAAGCAAGGGTGTCCGCGCAAGATCCAATACTTTTGAAAATATGGCGCGAAGCATGATTTTGGTGTGATTTGCTGAAAAGGATGGAGCTTTTGGGATCGATAACGATAACTTGTGTATCAAATAAGAAGTAGTAACTTATGTCGACATTTGAACATGCTAGTAAATTACTTGATTTTGCGTTTCGAAAATGATTTCGACAATTGAAAAATTTTACGCATTCCTTAAAATCATAGAGATATACACTGGAGACGGTGTCAGGTCAAAGCCCTGAAGCCACGAGCTTTACAATTTGTATTTGCAAATACCGAAATAGGCTCGAAATGAGCTTCGAACATGGGGGTACCATTATTTTTTCGTAGCGCAATATCAAATTACCTTGGAAAAGAAATCAAATATCAATTATTTTAAAACCAAATCAACGTTTCCGTTATGTTTGGTACTTTATCTAAACATTAAGTTTCCAATGTAATCTATATATTTATATATATATATATATATATATATATATATATATATATATATATATTTATATATATATATATATATATATACATGCATATATGTATAGATACATATGTACATATATATATATATATATATATATATATATATATATATATATATATATATATACATGCATATATGCATACATATGTACATATATATATATATATATATATATATATATATATATATATATATATATATATATATATATATATATATATATATATATATTTATATTGTCGCGTGTTATCGGTTCGCGCCCAATAATTTTAATGTTCCGGGAAAGTGAAAACGCAATGTCTTTTAATTTAAGTTGAAAGAGATTATTTAATTACAAAAGTTGTAATGAATCATGCGACGCCGCTGGTGACCACTACCAACACACTTTGCTGCTAGGTGGCTTGTCATTTCACGTTGGTTGCGACGCGCGCCACATGGCAATGAATTGTGTAGGTAGTGGCCGCCACGCATAAGGAGTTTTAAGGAGTTTTGGCCGACAGCGAACGATTAAACAGCAACGAATGGTGCACAAATACGAAGTGGTCGCATTTCTGTATAATCACGAAGTTTTCTTTAAATTTTCGGAGATTTGTGTAATATTTCGATTCTGTAGCGCTAACGGCTGTTCGTGTTCAGTACTCAGGACTTGCTCCACGGTCGATTCGTCCCGAAAACTGTTTCAATCCTCTCGAAACAGCGTTGGAAACTTGAGTGCAAAACAAAAAAGGTAACCATAAAAAGTAGCATTTTAAATACGACCCCATTAGTGAGTTTTCGTTTCACCGCTCTCATAGTCTGTTTTTCCGGATTCCTCCTGCTATTCAGGAACGGACTGTGTGTGCTACGAATGGTGCCGTTTATTATGCGCTACTCCACCGGCACCGATGGGCAACGGGCTATTGATCAGTTTGCAGTAGCAGCAACAACACCAGTAGCAGCACCAGCAGCAACATCAACAACAGCCTCCTTCACAACAGCCGCAACGACAACATAATCCTGGAGATCCGACCCAAACAGTTCCCATTGCCATTATACAAGCTGGTGACCCTACAACAATAACGAGGGCATCAATTCAGTTGCAACACCTCCCCCCCAGGTGTGGAACACCATTCAGTCGTCTATTAAAAAGTCCTAATAAGAGGCAAAGCAAAGGTCAGTTTTAAAGCTAACACAAAGATAATTGCACCTGATCTGTTACGAGTGATACAGTGTATGCTTAGGAAAAATCGAAGAATGAAGCAGAAACTTGAGTTGAGCAAAAATGCCAAATTATCTTTAGTTCCAAGTATTTTGGAAAAATTAAAAATTATGACTCTTTAATTCACTCGTCAGCCATCGGCCTGTGCTCGCACAAGTAACCAAAGGTATATATATATATATATATATATATATATATATATATATATATATATATATATATATATATATATATATATATATATATATATATATATATATATATATATATATATATATATATATATATATATATATATATATATATATATATATATATATATATTGTCGCGTGTTCTTGGTTCGCGCCCAATGATTTAGTTTAGTTTATTTAATTACAAAAATGCACAATGATCAATTTAACACTTTCACTAATTTTAATTTTCACTATGAAAAATCTAACATGTCCATAAATTTCTTATCGCAATTGTCTTCTAAATCACTTCACTATTACGAAAATCACTTTTCTACTACTCGAATAATATCGCTTCCCACACACAATCGCAGTTCTTATCGCGGTCGAATGAATGATCGTCCCCCCATTCATTCAGCTCGCCTTTATATAGGGTCTGTAGTCATTCAACCCAGTTCTCGTACATTGGCGAATTCGCGGGAACATTCGAGTGACTGCAAAAGAATGGAGCAGTAACTCACTTTCAGATGTTGTTTATGCTTGTTGGGTTCTCGTGGTTTCGAGTAAATTCGTGTTCTTCATTGTTGTGAAAACAATTGTGACAGTAGCTCGCAGAATTATTTGTACATGTAACACTGCCCCCACCTCAGTTCTTTTCGCCCCGAAAAGATGTGTCGCCAGTTGTAGTCTATTCTCCCTGGATGTAATATAGGGCAAGACGATCCAGGTGCACGATTTTCATTTTGGCTCTTGGCTTACGGTGTTCCTGTATTCGATATACGACGTCGTTGATTCGCTTTGCAACTCGGTATGGTCCCTTCCAATTATGTTGCAAACTTTGGAGACCTACCCTTTCGCCGTTGCGGGTTATATAGCCATACCAAGTCATCTTGCTGGAAGCCAGTAGAGTTTGCCTTGAGATCATACCTGGTCTTCATGCGGTCAGTAGCCGATTCGAGGTGTTTTCGCACTGTCCGATGTATCTGGTTCAACCGTTGCCTTAGATCATTTGCGTACTCCGAGATCGCTTGGGGTTTCTCAGGGGCTGTTCCGAACTTTATATCGGCTGGCAGACGAATAGTCTTTCCAAAAATGACTTTGGCTGAGGCTTGGCCCGTCGATGCGTGTTCGGCAGCTCTGTACGCCATCAAAAATAGTGGGATATGTCGGTCCCAGTCCCTTTGGTTCTCGTCAACCATCTTGGCCAGATGTTTATTGAGCGTGCCGTTGAACCGTTCGACCATTCCATCGGATTGGGGATGCAGCGGTGTTGTCCTCGTTTTCCATATTCCTAGTAGTTCACACATTTCGCCAAAAACTAGTGACTCAAAGTTTCGGCCTTTATGTGAATGTAATTCGCAAGGTACGCCATACCTACTGACCCAATTTAACACTAGCTGTTCAGCTACAGTAGTTGCTTCCTGGTTGGGAATGGGGTAGACCTCGGGCCACTTGCTGAAATAATCGACTACAACCAACGTATGTCGATTTCCCCAATCGGTTTCAGGAAAGGGTCCTGCGATGTCAACAGCAATCCTTTCGACTGGCGTGCCTACGCTATAGGTTCGCATTTGTCCTCTCAGTCGTCGCTTTGGGCCTTTGACGGAAGCGCAAATTGTGCATCTGCGACACCAGTCCTCTACATCTTTTCAAGCGTAGAGCCACTAGAACATTTCCCGCAATTTTGCTGTCTTGTTAACACCAAGGTGGCCACCCGAGGATCCTTCATGCATGAATCACATCGTGGATTCGGCTTTTGGGTAGTATAGTTTGCATCCTATAGGAGCTGCCATCCGCCGTTTCCCATTTCCGCTTGAGTACGCCACCCTCCACCTGAAGGGAGTTCCATTGTGCCCAATAGCTTTTCAGGGTTGCGCCATGCATTGAAACGTCCTTCCACTCAGGTCGCCCAGTCGTCTCCTTCCATATGAGCAATGGTCCGATGTCTTCATCGGCTAACTGGGCGTTTCGAATCTCCTCCGATGACCAACCTTCATCGAATTCGGCCATTATCAATCGCAGATCAACTGGTGGTTCCTTTTCCTCAATCCGTCGGCAATGGTTGCAGTTAGCTGGACATTGACGGCGGGATAGGGCGTCAGCATTTCCATGAACTCCGCCCTTCCGATGAACAATTTCGTAGTCGTATGACTACAATCTTTCGATCCACTTCGCAACTTGTCCCTCGGGGTTTTTGAAGTTAAGTAGCCATCTCAGCGATGCATGGTCCGTTCGAAGAACAAATTTCTGGCCATATAGATACTTGTGGGACTGCTTGGTGGCCTCTATTATAGCCAATAGCTCCTTCCTGGTCACGCAGTAGTTCCTCTCACTTTTTGAGAGAACTCGACTGTAATAAGAGAGGACTCTTTCTTCGCCATTGATCTGCTGGGAGAGTACAGCGACAATACCGCCGTTGCTCGCATCGGTGTCAACTACAAACATTTTTCCGGGTTTCGGATACGCCAGCACGGGTGATTCACACAGCTTTTCCTTCAGGGTCTCAAAGGCTGTCTGGCATTTTTCATTCCAGATATCCGGACGATTTTTCTCGGTTAACTGATGGAGACACTTAGCTATTTTGGCAAAGTCTTTGACGAATCTTCGATAGTAGGTCGCCAGACCCAGAAAATTTCGTAGTTGGCGCTTGTTGTTTGGTGTTGGCCAGCTTTTCATAGCTTCAATTTTCTCAGGGTCTGTTTTGACCCCTTGTGCTGATACGACGTACCCCAGGTATTTTACTTCAGCTGCGAAAAGGGTACACTTGTCGGGACTAAGTTTCAAATTTGCCACTCGCAATCGGGAGAAAACCTCTTCTAAGTTCCGCACATGCTCTTCGAACGTTCTCCCGATGACGATGATGTCATCTAGGTACACCAAACAGGTTTTCCAGGTTAAACCACGTAGCACGTATTCCATCAAGCGTTCGAGAGTGGCTGGAGCATTGCAAAGCCCAAATGGCATCGCCACAAACTGCCACAATCCGGTCCCGACTGAAAATGCGGTCTTCTCTCGGTCCTTCTTGTCGATTTCTACCTGCCAGTAGCCACTCTTGAGATCGAGTGTAGAAAACCATTTTGCGTCGGCTAAAGTGTCCATGATGTCATCGATGCGTGGGAGCGGGTAACTATCTTTCTTAGTGACGTCGTTAAGCTGCCTATAGTCGACACAGAAACGAGTGCTACCATCCTTTTTCTTCACTAGGACTACAGGCGCGGCCCATGGACTGACAGAAGGTTCAATTACGCCTTGTTTTTCCATGTCCAAGATCAGCGCGCTCACTTCTCCTTGTTTGGCTATAGGGAGACGTCTTGGTGCTTGTCGAATCGGCTTGGCTCCCTGTGTATCTATGACGTGAGTTACCAAACTCGTTCGGCCTTGGTCATCCGGGCTTGTTGAGAAGATGTCACTGTACTTGGTGACCAGATTAGAGGCTCGCTTGAATAGCTGCTCCGGCAATTTGACTTGCTTCAATATTGCAGACGTGGATTCCCGGGCTTTGTCTGTGTCTTGCCTCCTTTTCCAATGATGGTCGTGAGTGGCTTCCAATGAGGTGATGGTGAAAACAGGCTGGCAGCTGCCGATGACTTCTCCCGCTTTGATGCTCGTGGTTGAGTCTGCGGCGTTAAGGACTCTAACCGGCACATATCCGTTCCTTAAAGATCTTGCAAGGCTTCGTCCTACAATCAAACTGCTCAATGCGGACGTCTTCGTTGGCTCTATCAGATAAGATCGGTGGTCTCCAAAATCACCATCAAGCTTGGCCCATACAATGCTTTCGGAAGAATTCGGTACATCAGTGTCAGTACATACCACTACATTCATCTTGGGAATTCGGGCGCTGGGATCCTCCATCAGTACTTCCACATTCTGCCATTTCGATACACGTTTGCCCAAATCCAACGTGATTCCATGTGGTCACAGAAAA